>LR544083.1:0-28064 GCA_900536305.3 Caenorhabditis sp. 40 LS-2015
GGATTCGCCCAGCGCAAATACTCAGATGTATTTCTGGACAACACTGTCCATCCGGGAGTCTTAACACATGATCATATACAATACACAATCCAATCCTGAACCTCCACCTCACAACACTCACAGTCTTAGGGATTCGCCCAGCGTAAATACTCAGATGTATTTCTGGACAACACTGTCCATCCGGGAGTCTTAACACATGAACATATACACTACACAAACTGAACGCATACCTAAACCTCACAACACTTACAGTCCTAGGGATTCGCCCAGCGCAAATACTCAGATGTATTTCTGGACAACACTGTCCATCCGGGAGTCTTAAAACATGAACATATACAAAGCACAAACTAAACATAAACCTAAACCTCATAACACTCCGACCCAACATCACACCCATTCGAGGACGATGGATCAATGACTTCGGATATTGGGACAAGTCGATGGAATGGAAAAAAGGTATTTTTAAACTTTCAGAAACGGAGATTGAAGGTTTCTAGCCACAAAAGCGCTATCACTGAAATATTCTGCAAAAACTGGTTAAAAATTGTGAAACATCCCTCAATCTCTGTTACCTTCGTATGTAGAGCACTCTCTCGTTTTTGTATTTTCTTGTGAAACCCGAAAACAATATCAATTTTTCAGGGTTACAACTTCCACGCCAGCAGATCGTCGAATGCCGATGATGGTAGCGCCGATGGATATGAATATGACAAGGTACGTTTTGCGTGAAAGTTCAAGGATCTGAATAACCATCATGTTAAAAGTTCCTCTGAAACTCTGGCAGGCTTGTTGAAATGATACTTCATTTTCAGGAGCTCAACGGACCGTATCAACGGGATGCCCAGATGATCGCCATGATGGTTGCTGGACCACGAGAGATGTCGTCGTTGAAGTGCTGTCAGCGTCGAAAGGAGGAGTCGGAGTGAAGAAATTTATGTGAGTTTATGGAGATGGGGAAAGTAGTGGAACAAAGACATGAAACACAAACAAAGCATACAACTCTTAGAATTCCAATATTGTACATTATCAATACAGACTAGAGAGAGACTAGAAACTGAACTAAAAGAACCACAACACTTACAGTCCTAGGGATTCGCCCAGCGCAAATACTCAGATGTATTTCTGGACAACACTGTCCATCCGGGAGTCTTAACACATGATCATATACAATACACAATCCAAACCTGAACCTCCACCTCACAACACTCACAGTCCTAGGGATTCGCCCAGCGCAAATACTCAGATGTATTTCTGGACAACACTGTCCATCCGGGAGTCTTAACACATGAACATATACACTACACAAACTGAACGCATACCTAAACCTCACAACACTTACAGTCCTAGGGATTCGCCCAGCGCAAATACTCAGATGTATTTCTGGACAACACTGTCCATCCGGGAGTCTTAACACATGATCATATACAATACACAATCCAAACCTGAACCTCCACCTCACAACACTCACAGTCCTAGGGATTCGCCCAGCGCAAATACTCAGATGTATTTCTGGACAACACTGTCCATCCGGGTGTCTTAACACATGAACATGTACACTACACAAACTAAGCTCAAACCTAAACCTCACAACACTCCGACCCAACATAACACACATTCGACGATCGATCAATGAATTCGGATAATGGCACACGTCGATGGGATGGAACGAAGGTATTTTTAAAGTTTCAGAAACGGAGATCAAAGGTTTTCAGCCATAAAAGCGCTATCACAACAATATTCTGAAAAAAAATTGTTTAAAAATAGTGAAACATGTCGTCGGTCCAAATTCGAGTGGTCCATTTGTGTTCAAAAAACTGACTCTGAAAATCAGAAGATTCCAGAAAATGGTGAGAAGAAAAAAGAGAAATCGTTGAAACATTCAAAATAAGGTTGTTAGAAAAACGGTGAAACAGTTGAAAACGAAATGTGTAAAGTCGGTTAAAACGGTTCAAATTATGGTTCAAACTAGAAAACCTTTGGGAAAACTATTTAAAAAACGGTTGAAGAGTCATAAACATCTAATCTGAAATGTATTGTTCAATAAAATGATGTTTTTTTTATGATTCTGGTTTCACTGAAAAAAATTGTAAACTAAAAAGAATGTTGAACTATTACTGAAAATATGGGTCTCGGAAAAATCTGAGAATTTTGGTTCGAAAAGGTGAAAAATTGAGTCAGAACAACAGTTGTTCAAAAAAATTTTTAACAAGGTTCTGAAAATCAAAAAGGTTGGGAGTGAAAAATGAAAAGGTGCTGAAAAAAAGGAAAAAAAAACTGCAAGTTAAAAATATTCAGCATTGAAAAGAGTTTTA
Organism: Caenorhabditis sp. 40 LS-2015; assembly: GCA_900536305.3. Taxonomy (NCBI): domain Eukaryota; kingdom Metazoa; phylum Nematoda; class Chromadorea; order Rhabditida; family Rhabditidae; genus Caenorhabditis; species Caenorhabditis tribulationis. The sequence goes on from LR544083.1 coordinate 2,313, forward strand.
TGGGTTAATGCGGTTCAAATGAATGAGAAGGGTTGCAAAAAGAAGTGAACAGGTGCTGAGAAGTAGAAACGCTGAAACATTATTGAAAATTTGGTTCGTGAAATTGGTTGAAACAGTTGAAAAAACGTCCAAATGGGTTAAAATGAAATGGTTTGAGAAAAAAAGAAAATGCGAGCTGTGAACCACAAAAAAGAAGCAAAATAGGTGAAGGCTTTGAATGTATATTTATCAATAAATGATTTTTCTCATTTTTGTTCTTCTTGAAATCGAAACTTGTAACTTTTAATAAAGAATGTTGAAATAGTATTATTATGGGTCTAGAAAAAAAATCTGAAAAAAAATGGAAAAGTGAGACACGGGTCCAAAATATCCCAAATAGAGTGTCTCATGAAAGATTTCTGAAGCACAGTCCAGAAAAATAGTTCTGAAAATCATAAAGGTTCAAAAAAAGTGTGAAAAGGTGCTGAAAAAAGGGAACAATTAATCAGTATTGAAAGTTGAAAGAAACTAGTTTCTGAAAATCAAAAGGATCTTGATGATGAAGTTTCATCGGCTCGCGTGTGTCACTCAAATTCAGAATTTTCTTTGTCAACGGAAAAAAAGTTTACGTCATTGGATTTTTCGATTAGATGATTCGAGATCATATTTTGAGCCTTGAAAACTCCATTTTTATGTTCCAAGGAAATTCTCAGACGAAAATGCAAAAAATTTGGCATACATTTTGAATTTGGTACGTGTTCCTCTTTTTTCGAAAATTTATGTGGCGATGAAATTGAGATCTCCGAGGAGATCTCGGATCTTTCTCCTCTCATTGTGCAGTGGTTATCCCACGAGAAAATGATTCTTCTTCTCTTTCTTCTCCCAATATTGGCTCGATGCCAAACCTCCCCTTCCTACCTTGACGACGACGACGAATTCAATCTTCCGACGGAGACAACTATCCTCTTCACTCAAAATCAAGTCATCGATATGGCCGAGAGAGTCGTGAAAACCATGGATAAGTCGATTGAAAATCAGAATTATACGGAGCTCGTGAATCTTCATGGTTCCAACTTCCAATTCACATTTTGTCAGTTGGAAGCGTCCGGTGTGAAGGCGTTGAGAGAGTATTTGGAAGGTGATGAGATGTTGAAGAAAGTGAAAAGAAGCAAGGTGAATTTTAGTTTTGGCTTCAAGAATTCGAAAGTATTTTTTCCAGCACATCATCGTCTCCAACCCGGACAACGGCGGCGTTCAGAAGTTGGACGTGCATGGTTTCCGATTCGACTACGTGAAGTTTTTCCTCCTCGAAGGCGACCATCTGGTCAGAACAGCTGGAACCATCATAGTTCGAACTCAATTCGGGAAGATCGAGATTGTGAGAGCGATGGAATTCTGTCCGGATGAAATATTTTGAATCGGAGAAGAATGCTCCGAACATGGAAAAACAAAGATAACATGGTTATGCGATTTTATGAGAAGTAATTAATAAAGTTTTTGTGTGAATGATGATGTTGTGTTGAAATTCTTTCTTTGCTTTTGTAATCAAAGAAAATCTTTAGTCAATTTGATAATTCAAAACTTCAATCAAAAATATGCATTCGTCATGTTTTGAGCCGAACTTTGAAGTCGAATTTTAGAGTCTAATGTCGGTGTTCTTTTTTTTCTGAATTCTCAGGTCTTCACAATAACACTACTTTCCCACTTTTTTTTCTTTCTTTTCCTACGACACAAACTTTAGTTCTTTATTTTCCCACCCGCTCTCTAATTCTCTCCTATCGGCCTTGCTATTTGCCTGATAGACACAGGGCACACTTCACATGTAGACACAAATCATGATTTGATCTGTGTCCCAGCCGAGAGTGAGGTCACCCGTATAAAACATGAGAAACTAAAATAAGAGGTTCGCAGTTAGTTATCTGTGGTATTGAGATGATTCTAATTCTCGGGCTGACTGTATTCGTGTTGTTTCTGTTCCATGAACTCTACTGGAAAAGGAGACACTTGCCACCTGGACCAACTCCATGGCCGATTCTTGGGAATTTGATGGCTTTGACCAATCCTAAACCCGGCTACGAGGCTTTCATTAGATGGTCAAACGAGTACGGTCCAGTTTTCACGTTTTGGTTGGGTGAGTGTGAATTGAGTTGAAGCTAGCCTGAATGGGGTTTCACTAGGGTGAAGTTTTTTTGAGAAATGGTTTTCAGATTCGCTTCTGCCTGTAAATAATAGTCTGCAGAAAGCTCACATGAGTCGACTTACAGTGCTGGCCGAAAGAATATGAATTTAGGTGATTTTCAGCGCAAAATGGCCAGCTTTGAGCAGTTGAAAATGTATGGTTCCAACTACTCAATTTCTATGAAACTTGGTGAATGTATTCGACAACTCTGCATCTTCATTTTTGTAGTTGACAACTTTTAACGAAATTCACAATCAAGTCAGTTGTGTCGCGTTTAAGATCATCGGTCGGTCGAAATTTGCACCAATGTCGCGCAACTCACTTCAGAGCAATTTTCAAGAACAGTTGTTAACTACAAAAATCTAGATCTAGAGTTGCTTGATACATTCGCCAAATTTCAAGACAATCGAGTGATAGGAACATAATTTTTCAACTGCTCAAAGTTGGCCATTTTGGCACTGAAAATCACCAACATTCATATACTTTTGGTCAACACTGTACATGGGGGCTGTTTTCAGCTTTCAAGATCGTAAATAAATAAAATTAAAAAAAAAGACATTGGCGCTTGTATTTGAACTTTTGAAAATAAATTGCTAAACGGCGCTTCAAAAATTTCATTCCAGCTAGTTTCAGAACCCTATTCTCACCCAGATCTAGGGTTTTCCAGCTACCAAACCATTCGTCATCATCACATCCTACGATATTATGAAAGAGACATTCATCAAAGACGGCGACACTTATTCGGATAAACAATTGAATGGAAATGAGACAGGAGGATTCTATGGAGTGCTGGATACTAATGGAAAGATGTGGAGGGAACACAGACGGTTCACACTTTCGCAGTTGAGAGACCTGGGACTGGGCAAGGATTTGATGCAGGAGAAGGTGTGTACGATGGATTTTAGTAGTGCGTTATGCCGAAATTGCTGATTTACAGATTCTTCTGGAAGTGGAAGAACTTCACAACTTCCTAGACGGGCACCTTGGAGAAAATTTGGACCTGCCGAAAGTTCTGGACAGAAGTGTTGGAAATATTATAAATCTGACACTTTTCAATAAGAGATTCGATACGGTAATTCTGAATCATTCAACTTAGTGTTTCGGTCAATTTGAGTTTTTCAGAGCCAACGCGACGAGTTTCGTTATCTCAAAGACCTCCTCGACGGAATGTTCAGTGTAGTATCCGAGTTCCGTTACTTCATCCAACACCTCATTCCATGGACATCGAAGTTTATTCGACCAACTCTATTTGAGAAGTCCAGAGAGTACACAACACGTCTGCATGAGTTTTTCAAACAGCAAATTGAAGAACACAGGAAGGAGGTGGATTTCGAGAGTGAGATGAGTATGGACTATGTGGAATCGTATTTGAAGGAGCAGAAGAAGAGAGAAACCGAAGGGGATATGGAGACTTTTTGGTGAGATTGACGATTTCTGAATCAGAGGAAAGATTGTAAACCGTAACGCTTTCATATACAGCTACAGTACTTTGTAATAAGAAAATGCCATTATCGTAATATCACATCAAAAAACTCTAGATTTTGGAAGTAGTTTCATCCCCCTTCAACGGCCAAAAGTTGCGACAGAGCATAAAAGGAATTGCAGTTTAAGTTTTCCAGATTTTGCTTTGGAATTTTCGTTGCATCTCAAATTTCAAGTGACCCTCTTTTTGCAGCGACAAGCAACTACTGGGAATGGTGTTCGATCTCTACACCGCGGGTCTCATCACAACAACCACAACCCTCACCTGGGGCTTTTCCTACTATCTCTACCACCCGGAAGTTCAACTAAAAATCAAGGAGGAGCTGGACCAAGTGATTGCGAGTTCTCGATTAATCAGCACTGCAGACAGGAATGAGTTGCCGTATCTGACAGCGTTCATCAATGAGACTCAACGATGTGCGAATATTATCCCGATGAACTTGCTCCATGTGACCAAGAAGGACACAACTATTGGAGGTATGAAAGTGGCGAAAGGAACAGGAGTGATTGCTCAGATTAGTGCTCTGATGATGGATGAGAAAGTGAGCAGAGTGATTTTGATTTTTGGGTTTAATCTCAAGTATTTCAGGTCTTCCCCAAGTCCCTTGATTTCAACCCTGAACGTTTTCTGGAAAATGGAAAACTGAAAAAAGTGGAAGAGCTGGTTCCGTTTTCAATTGGTAAACGACAATGTCTCGGCGAAGGACTCGCTAGAATGGAGCTGTTCCTATTCTTCGCCAACCTGTTCAATCGGTATGAGATGGAAACCGGCGAAGGGGGACTACCATCATTGGACAAATCGAATGCGAATTTCGTGGTGCCCCGGAAGTTCAATGTTGTATTGAGAAGACGTCATGAGTAGATTCATATAAACTGTTGTGTTTTTTTTAATCGAAAATGAATCATCTTGAAATTCGAAAGGGTTTTGTCCTATTGTCAAAAATGGAGACTGATGCCAGGAATAGTCAAGAAACCTTTATAATTTAAGTCGGAAGTCAGAATTGGAAACCCGGGAATTCCTAACAATTCTGTCTCTAATCCTCAAGCTATGATCACATTGTCGCACTTTCAGACAAATTCCAGTTCCTCGTTGAACCCCATCTCTGATTCTTTCCTCCCTCCGTTCTCTGAAACCGCAGCCCCCATGGGACCCCTATTGTACACCCCCCTCTCAATATTAATTTTCATGTAAACAGCTAATATTCTCCCTCCCTCCTTCTCTCTCAAACTTGGACCTAATCAGAATGCCTTGCTCACAACTCTCGGGGCGCTTCGCCTCACTCATTCCAGAGCTGATGTCGTCGCCGCGGTGTCTACAGCATGTCTATCAGTCACTGTGCACATTCGTTTCGCTCTTTTTGAACACTTTCCTGATCTATCTCATTCTGAACAAGTCGCCAAAGAAGCTGGGCGACTACAAGTATTTGATGATTTACACGGCGGTTTTTGAGCAGATTTATACCGTGGTGGATCTTCTTACAGAACCGGTTCGTTTATATTGATTTTGTTCAGCTTAGGACTAGCCCTGAATTTTTCGTATAGTTTTATACCTACAGCTATTTTGAGCCTATAGCAAACGGTTGTTTTTGTTTATTGACACATGCCAATTATTGGAAAAAACAGTTATCGTATCGTACAGAATACCCAAGGGGAGTCTAGGTCTAGCGAAAAATGTCTAGCCTTTATTCGAGGCTTAAAAAACTAACCTCGTTCTCGAGAGTTCAAGTGCTGAAGTAAAGTGTGATTTCTTCCAGACATCCTATTCCTACGGTCACTCCTTCGTCGTATTCCGTCGTTACAACGCTACGTGGACGAATGTGGATCAGTCGCAAGTGCTCATCGTTGCTTGGTGCGGACTTTTCGGTTCATCGATGGCAGTTTTTGGAGTCCACTTTGTATACCGATTCGCGTCTGTACATCCAAAGTACGTCGAAGACATTATTCGGCTATAGTTTGGCTAGTTTGACCCAAGGTTAACCCGTCCAGCCGATCATGCTCCTTGTTAGAAGTCGGTTCAATTATGTAGAAATTTTTCAGCCACTCCCTATTCTGGAACAAGATCCAGACGATTGGGAAGAATGTTTTCGTCTTGTTTGCAATACCAGTCATCTATGGTGTCTGGTGGACCATCGTATGCCTTGTCTACTGTCGGTATTCTCCTCAAACGTTTTTCTATATGAGGTATTTGTTGGCTAACCAAAAACCGTTCATAAACGTAATAGTCTGTTTTAGAAACACCACAAAAACCCTCTACAACCTTAACATCGAAGACATCAGCTACATCTCGGCCGTCTTCTACATAGATGACCCAATTGATGGATCCATACATCTCAACTTTGGAAGCTGGATAGCCCTCTGTCAGTTCTCCACGATGGTCGGCTCCTCGATGTTCTGTGTCACTTACCTCGGATACCGATGTTACTCGGAACTCTCCAGTCAACTATCGATGACTTCTAACCAGTCCCAAATGGCGAACTCTCTTCAAAAACAACTTTACTTTGCATTGGTGGGACAGACGATCATTCCAATCTTCTTTATGTATCTTCCAATATGTATTTTCGTGTTCGGTCCGGTTTTCATGGTGGAGATCGGAGTTGTGAGCACATATCTGACTCACGCAGTGACACTGTACCCCGTCTTGGATCCGTTACCTAATATGTTCATAATCAAAGCCTACCGCAACACTATTATTGGTGAGTTTGCAAAGAAAACCAAGAAAATTCAACATGTTCTTTTATTCAGACCTTTGGCAGAGTTTGAAAAATGGATCATTTTGCAAACCGAAGAGAAATCATATTGCTGTGGAAAACGTTTCAAGTGTGGCAAATACAATGAGACAATATACGGGAAGTGTGATCTTCTAAAGCTTCGATTTTATGTTTTCCAAATTTTTTAAAGATTCAAAATAAAGCAACTTTGATTTTGAAAGGAAATTGTCTCTTATAAAGCAAAACATAGCTCTCGCTTTTTTTTTCAATGGTAGATCAAAAATGCGACTTTTTCCAAAAAAGCCAAAAAAAAAATTAAAAACATTGAGATGGAATGTTAACATCCTCACAAGGGAAAATCATCGGCATTTCTGATCGTGATCCGATGAGGTCGCGTCTCTTCATCGGGTTGACTTTTTCATGACGAGAAACTTTTCGAATCCTTGGGCCCGGTTTGGTTAAGCCAGCTTATAGAGCTATAGCTCTCAAACGTTTTGAACTGCACTAAAAAATCAAATCCGGAAAGTTGACACCAATTGACCAAGTCTCAGGTTATCTAATCACGTCATATATTGTCATGATCTCCCAAAGTAACCTTCCTCGCTCCCTCTGCTAATTAGAACCTTCTGTCTAGCATCATGATGATGATGGAAGAAACGTGAAAAGGTATAGACTAAACTAGATCATGTGTGTTTTGAAATGTTACAAGTTCTTGATTATTATGGGTTAAGATTTATTCCTAATCTTCCGTCATTTTCATCTTGATCATAAAGATGATCCCCGTTATTTCCGGTTTTCGTGAAAACCGTTCAAAGCGTTTTTTGTAATGTCTAACTAGACTATCAGAGAAATTCACTGTGATTCCTGTCTGAAACTTCTATTCTCCGAGACTGTACGATTTGGAAAAAAAAAGAAATAAGACGAAGACTCCATGTCTCCATCTTACCGGTTTCAAATCTTGTGACTCCAAATCCACTGGATTTCTAGACATTCTGACTTTTGTTTATCAAGTCAAGTCAGACCCCATGACCTAACCTTTCGAATATTTGATCCAGAAAAGACGAGAATTTGAATCATCAGCCCTGACAACAATTTGAAAGTCTTCTTACTACTGAATCTAAATCTCCGATATCTCCTACAAACATCCATCTTATCCCGTGCGTGGGGGCACACCTCTGATTGTTTATCAACCAGTCGGTTTACGCCCCGCTAACGCGGGGCTTCACCTCCTGGCCTTCGCTTACGGCCCCGTTCTGGAGCCTGCGGCTCCTCTGTCAGGGCCTTCGGCCCTTCCAACAGACGTCTGGAGCCTGTGGCTCCTCTGTCAGGGCCTCCGGCCCTTCCAACGGAAGTCTGGAGCCTGCGGCTCCTCTGTCAGGGCCTTCGGCCCTTTCAACTAAAGTCTGGAGCTTGTGGCTCCTCTGTCAGGGCCTCCGGCCCTTCCAACGGGAATCTGGAGCCTGCGGCTCCTCTGTCAGGGCCTCCGGCCCTTCCAACGGAAGTCTGGAGCCTGCGGCTCCTCTGTCAGGGCCTTCGGCCCTTTCAACTAAAGTCTGGAGCTTGTGGCTCCTCTGTCAGGGCCTCCGGCCCTTCCAACGGAAGTCTGGAGCCTGCGGCTCCTCTGTCAGGGCCTCCGGCCCTTCCAACGGAAATCTGGAGCTTGTGGCTCCTCTGTCAGGGCCTTCGGCCCTTTCAACTAAAGTCTGGAGCTTGTGGCTCCGTTCTTTTTTATTCGACCAAATTTTCCCAGAATTCCGTTGTTAAACTTTTCTGAATGAGAAACTTCAAAAATATCGAAAACGTGAAAAATATTTACGTGAACTTGTCACTCTCTCTTCTCAAAACTGAATCTACTGATCGAGCCTAAAAATGGAAGTTTCTACGTCCTCGTGACCTCATTTTTCGACGAATCAAAAATCGAAATAGAAGGGCATCATCCCCAGATATTCAGGAACAAACTGTGAAAATTTCAAAAAAATCGGTCAACTTTGAGTATGAGAAAAGGTGCGCTACACATTTGTGGTTCCGAAATTTCCCAAAATTAGTACTGAAAAAATGGGAGAACAGCTGTAACTTGGTCCATTTTTGAGATATCGAAAATCTAAACACACGGGCATCGAGTTAACGCCAGTTCCAGTCTCTTAGTCCAAGATTCATGAAAATCGGTTCAGTAGGAGCTGAGATCCAGAGCCGTACACACGGACAAACATACGGAAGTTTTCAAATGTTATTAGTAAAGATTGCCAAGAACAATATTTTTCTAGTAAAACTTCTGTTAGATTATTGTTTAGAGGGGAGATGACCAATCATTCTCCACTACAAATTTCCCTTCACAGAAAGTATCACAAGTTATGGGAATCAGAGAGTAAGGATTCTGGAGAGCGATAATCTTCTTAGGAATTCAGATTCCGTAGAGTTGTGGGCAGGAGAAGAGAAGGTGCATTACATCCTTGTACATCTATGGAACATTTTGCACCATAAACTTGTTTCAAAAACTAAGTCGAATTTTTCAACTGGGAAAAATTCACGTAGTTGCGAAACGTCGCAGTTGCGAAATGGTCATTTGCCAAACGTCGAGGATCCATCAACTCTCTCTCTTTCCCCAGAGCCAAATAATCCCTTCCTTATTAGCCGAACAAACTCGATTCACACTTTGAATTGAAAAAAAAACCAAAACTCGTCGCACTTTAAATTTCACACCATTGGTCAGTTTGATGTCATAACACCATTTTTTGTGGATACATTACTAGTTGAAATTGGAGTCTAATCGGCTAGTCTGGTGCGAGGAGCTCATTAGACTAGAGATGAAAGACTAAGCAGTTTTGGAAGTTCACGAAGTGCTCGTGATGGATGGAATTAACAAGGAGAATTTTCAAGATTTGAACGACAAATTATGATAAGCAATTAATGAACTCCGGGAGTGCACACGAATTTTCGTTCATTAAAGTTGCTAATTTTTTTTTCTCCCCTCAAAAATTTTAGCATCAAAATTCATCTCATCGGAAAGAAAAACTGACCACATAATAGAACCAATCAACATGAATGGGTACATCCTTTTTCAAAAAAACATGAGAAGAAAAAAGTGAGTAAGACGTTTTTTGAAGATCTGTTCATCAGTTTTCTGTGCTTGAAATTCGATCTGACGTTCTATGAGATTCAGCGTTTTCTCAAAGTTGTTGACTGAAAATTTTAGAAAAACACGCTTGATTCTCGTCACTGTACCGGATGTATGGAGCAGGAACTTGATGAGTAATTTGGGGATTGTTAAAGAAAACACAATCAATGCTGGCAGATTTTTAAAGGAAACTTCTTTGATTCTGTTTTCGATCAGAACACAGACACAAAGAATCATGTGGGCGTTGCCGTCACTATGACAAGTTTATCTCTGTTCCTGAAACATTTATCAACAAGTGGTCAATTAACACAAGTGATGTCTCAAACTTCTGGTTAGTTAATCATTATGTGGTATGTGTTCCAGAAATCATCAAAAAAGCTAGTCAAGGATTGGGCCAATATTGCAAAATTAAAGTTGGATCACTATTCTCAATCATGATCTTTTCAAGACAATGTTGTTAATAGGAACTCTTCAGCTTTTGATCCATTCAAAACTTCCACCGTTTTCAACTTCCCAAGTTTCATTTCACGATCTTTGACCTCCCGTTCGACTGTCAGACCAGTACGTCAGCTATTGTTTTGTTTTCTCATTAGGCTATACATAGAAGTCTCATCGAAAAAGTATACATGTCGTTATTTTATATATAAGTTTTTATGCTTAAAAATCTGCCCACTTCAAGTGTGCATGGGTAAGCAGAGCTCTCTAAAAGTCGTTCAAATTTTCAACAGAAAAAGGTTTAAAAAGTTTTTCTGCTGCGAAGAGAATTTTCTCACATTCATTTTTTGCTAACCTATATTTAGAAAGGTTAGCAAAAAGTTTGCAATTTTGCTTTATTAAACTTTTATAGGAAAACGTTTTTCAGAAAACTTACGAAATAAACATCTTGTAGCAAGTCCCATGTTACTAGACTTTCTGACTTCTATCAGACAGTAGGCGACCTCAAAACTCACCTACACTGAACTTATCTCCCTGCTGTTCTCCCCTCCTCCCCATGACCCTGACGATAGCTTTCAGAACATCATCGAAACTTTCAAAATAGTCGAACTTTCAAAAACCAAAAAGTCGTGACATTCTTCAAATGATCCTCCCCCAACATGTTCAGGTGTTCGTTGAGTCGTACACAACGACATCATCAGCTAGCAGTTTTTTGCGAACGCGTTCTTTTTTTCTGAGCATATATATTTGTTCCGCCTAATGACCAATGCGGCCGAGCGTTCACTGTTTTCAAAATACTCTCGCGTTTTGAGGCCTCGGTTTGTTTGGTTTTCCAAGCTTTTTTTTGTGGAGATACAGTTTTTTTGGTTTTGCCACTGATCATTAATTATTGTTGGTTGTTTCCTTCGAATTTCAGCTAGCTAGCCATAATGATGCAGCAAGTTGAAATATCGAAGACCAGTTCCTCACCAGACTAGATGGTCATAAAAACGACCTCATTTTCTTGGTGCAGTCTGAGAGTCTGATCATTGTTTTTTTTTCTTGATTTTGAGTTTTAGTTCCTCATGTTTAGAGTCGTTTTTTTCTGTAGTTTTTTACAAGTTTTCCAGTTGAAATTTTGCTATGTATTTCTCTGTCAGTATAACTGTGTGTCTTGAGGTCCGAAATTTCAGAAAAATGCGATTTCGAATACTGAATTCTAGAATTTTTCGAGGATACTCGAACCTGTAAAACATTTGTACATAAGTTTCAGAGCAAATATTTTTGTGGGTGTGACTAAATTATCTTGAAAGATTATTGAGTCACTGAATATCGGCTGTCGAAATCGCAAATATTTCGAATTTGAGTTTACACCCAATTCTAGTCTTATGGTATTTCGAGATGTATCAATTTTGAAATCCGTGATTTCCTCTCCATTTCCTCAACACTTCCTGTTCCCATCGAGCTGTGATGGGTGAAAACAAAATTTCACTGATCTCTATCGAGCATCAGAAAAGTCAGAACCACTACAATACCTAGCTTACTCTCTATCCCCATTACTAGACTCCGCCCCCTCCTGTCTCTTCCCTAACCAGGATTACGATGCTCCACCCACTCCAAAATTCGGTTCAAAAAGCCCCCATCGACCACTCCCTTCACCAATCAGTCTGTCAAGACGCACCCTGTCTGGGGCTGGAACTTTTTCTTGGTTTTATTGGACTGAAAAAATCTTACCACAACATCGCGATATTTTCAGAACGCTTCCATCTCATTACCATCTATTCATCGCCGGCCACTCTTTTGAACACCTGACGACATCTGAAACTTCAAGGATTCACTAATGAACGTCTTTCAAGTAAGTCACACTCCGGCACAGTATAAAAGGGCAAAGAGATGTTCGACATATATCCAAAAAAATGTCTATCTTTGGCTATATTTTCCAGATCATCTGCGCGTTCACCTCGATATGCTTGAATCTGGTGCTCACCTATCTGATTCTGGTGAAGAGTCCCAAGAAATTGGGTGTCTACAAGTACCTGATGTGCTACATCTCCTTGTTCGAAGTCTTCTACTCAATATGGGATATGATGACAGAACCGGTGAGTTTAAAGATTCTAAACTATTCTTCAACTCCTTTTCTAGATCGTCCACTCTTACAAAGCTGCATTCGTCGTGCTTCGCGACTTCAACGGATCCGTATTTGATCGGGAAATCAGTTTCGTATTGGTATGCATTTACTGTGGACTCTTCGGATTTTCAATGGCCATTTTCGGAGTCCACTTCATCTACCGTTATGGAGCAGTTAACAAGTAAGAAGAGCACAATTTTTTCAGGCAACCAATCAACTTTTTCCAGATCCTTCTCGGAAAGATTTCTCCCTGGAAACTGGGTCTACATGCTGTTCGCCATCCCTCTGTGGTACGGTGCCTGGTGGGCGGTCCTGTGCTACATCTATTTCTTCTACACCGACATCACAGATGCTTACATGAAGTGGGTTTTTGCAGAGGGGTGTCTGGTAATCTGGTGATTATTCATGAGGAGAAAGGGGTTAACTATGCACGTGAATGGAGGTTTTTTATGGGGGAGGCGTAGACTGATTGATGAACGAGAGTGTGAGATCCCGGGGGTTCAAGGATTCTTCGTGATGTCTTGATTGAATGGAATGATTGAATGTCTTGTGGAGGTTTAATCAACCATGAAAGTTAAAAGAAACCTATACTAATCCAGACAACAGATCACTTCGCTAAGCTAATTGGACCAGTGTAATCAGATTATGATGAAGTAAAATTATATGGTTCCGAAATCTAAGAAACTGACAACAGTGACGACCGTTTTGACCGGACAAACTTGAGATTTTCGAAAGTTGATTAACTCGATTCTCAGACTCAACCTGGAAAACTTGAATTGAGCCCATCAGGACTACTTCAAATAGTCTACCCACATTCACCAAAACTTTTTGGTCATCTCTACCAAATTTTGTCCAACTAAAGCACCTCAATCTTATATATGTTTCCAGAGAAACCATTGAGTATCACTATGGTATTCCTATCCAAGACTCATCGTACATCATTGTGTACTTCCAACCAACGGGACCCGATGGCAAACCTCACCCGGACCCCAAAATCTTCTTCGCCATCGGCTGCATGTGGTACATGATTGTGAGCACTCATGAACCCGTTGGTTTCTAAACCTCCCCCTTTTCAGATTTCCTCCATGTTCTCTGTCTTCTACTTCGGAATCCGTTGCTACTGGCAAATCCGCAAGACTATCAGCCAATCGGTCTCCGTGTCAGCCACCACTAAGAATCTGCAAACTCAACTTTTCCATGCGCTGGTTGTCCAAACCTTCATCCCACTGGTCCTCATGTACATCCCCATCGGAATCCTATTCTTCTTCCCCATGGTCATCTGGGAGTTGCCATTCACCACGGAATTCGTTGGTTACACTATTGCCCTCTACCCAGCAATCGACCCACTTCCAAACATGATCATCATCAAGTGCTATCGTCATGCTATAATGGGTAAGGGACTCCTCACATCTTTTAGGATTCCTCTATCCTTCAGAATACCTTCTGACACCTCATTTGGTTTTTCAACGTCTTCTGATATTCAACTCATTTAGGCCTAAACCTAGCAAATATAAACCTTACCCTCACAACATAGTGCATGTCTTCTAACATACTAACCTTCCCTTTTCTTACTAACCCATTCTTCAGACTTCTTCTTGAAAATCTTCGGACGCGGAAAGAAGGGAGATGGTCAACACTCGATCAACACCGTCGAGGCTCAATCGGGAAGCCGTCCAAGTGGAGGAGGACGATTCGTCTAACCTTTGATTCTACATCCATCCCTGAATGTTGTATCTGTATGTTTTCCTAATTCCCTGTTCTTTCTTAAAATACACATTGTAAATTAATTGAGTTATTTTGTGATTGTAAAGGTTCTTGTATCTTGGTTGAGTAATAAATGATCGATGAAAGTCTAATTTTGTTATTTTGTTTGATAACCATGTTCTACCTGGAATCATCACAATGTTTAAAAAATTTCATCATTCGAAAACCAAAAAGAAACAGTGAAAAAGTTGTCGCATTGATCTACCGCCAAAATTTTAGGAAACTTTGAATGATTTTTTTGATCTACCAGTTTTGAAACATCACTATTTTTCAAATAGTTGAAAATTATACAAAATTTCAGCTACTCTTCGAAATTAGTTACAAATTTGATCAGTCAACCTTGATTTGAAATCATTTGACACGATTCAGAGAGCGAAAATCGTCAGTGGCGATGGATCACTTGCAACTTTTTTCCGGGGACATCAGTAAAAATTTCAAAAGTGTCAGTATCAAGATAAACCTAGATTCAGAAGTTAACCAAGTTCTATCCAATTGGGAATCAAACCAGTTCAGTTTTGACCCTCGATTCGGCTCGGTATAAATTCTTCCAGCTGTGGCTAACAATTCATGTTTCAATTTTGTATGAATCTGCTAAAATTTTTAGGAATGCCGTCTCCCGAGATTATTCCGTATTCTGACTGTTAGGAACTCCGTCATTTTCAAACGAGCACGATCGACCGTATTCTTTAACTTTTCAAATTCAAAACGCGATCTTTTGGTTCTCTTCCTGATCATCTAATTTTAGACAACCCAACATATCCACATCTTCTTCTTTGTTAAAGTGCAGACACACTTTGTAACTGGAATGTAAATGTATTGTACGATTAGGATTGGACTTGAGTTTTACTACTCCAAACAGCACGTACTCATTGGAGCATTGATAGGATCAATCCTGAATAAGGGTCACAAGACACAAGAAAGTGCATCGGGTTTGCAAAAAGTCGAGATCTGAATCTGAAAATGGGGATGATATCATTTTGATGAACCATTCTTATTGTAAAAGAATTCGACACTTGACTAGACAAAGTTTCATTAGTCTCAACCGGTAGGATCGTTAGAAGAAAAAAAGTACAATGGAGCATATTTACATTTTTGGATAAAGCAGATAATAGAAAAAATCAGCATCATTCAGTGGTTCATGAAATAGGCGCGACTTCAACCAGGTTGATCGAATTGAACGTGTTCCCAGGCTTCTTGCCTCGAAGAATTCTCAAAAAGAAATCTGAAACAAATGTTTTAACTTTCAGTACGTTTCCCTCCTCCTTACTTATGATAGCTCTCCTGTAAAATTTGATAATAATCATATTGGGAAGTGGGTCAATAGCCGGATACAACGCAATTGTGTACCCCACGAAACTGGTGGTGAACGGCAACTCCCAGATGACCATTGGGAAGAAGAACAAGATACCGATGGGAATGTACATTAAGACGACCGGAATGATGGTCTGGACCACTAGCGCATTGAACAGTTGAGATTGTAGATTCTTGACTGTAGTTGATGCCGTTGAGGTTTGGGCAATACTGTTCCGGATTTGACAGTAGCAACGGATGCCGAAGTAAAAGACACAGAACATTGAGGAGATCTGAAAGGAATGGGTATTGTTCCAAATCAGCGAAGTTTGCGAAATGCTAGCACGCCCAAAAACACTTACAACCATATACCACATGCAGCCAATGGCGAAGAAAATCTTGGGGTCCGGGTGAGGCTGACCATCCACGCCAGTTGGTTGATAGTATACACAAATGTACGAAGAATCGTTGATGGGAATGTCAAAGTGCGATTCAATAGTTTCTCTGGAACATTCTCCACAATTCAGATTTTCACTCTCAGCACTTACTTCATGTAAACGTCTGTGACCTCACTGAAGTGGAAGTAAATAAAACAAAGGATTCCCCACCACAAAAAGTACCACATGGGGATAAGGAACAATACGTAGACTCGGTTTCCCGGTAAGAACTTCTCCATGAATACTCTGAAAGAAGAGTTTTAGTGGGTTTTTTCTGAAAAAAAAGTTCGTGGTACTTGTTAACTGCTCCATAACGGTAGATGAAGTGTACGCCGAAGATGGCCAGTGAGAATCCGAAGAGTCCACAGTAGACACAGATGAGAATGAAACTGAGTTCGCGGTCGAAGACGGATCCGTTGAAGTCACGAAGCACAACGAATGCGGCTTTGTAAGAGTGGACGATCTGAAGAACAGGCTCTACTTTTCTTACTTTTTTGAATTCGGGTTGAATTACTCGAACCTTCTGTAAAATGAAGGGTTCGAACTTTTCCGAAATTTGAAATCTATAGTAAGTTGATTACAGTTAAACGCTCATAGTTGTGAGGAGTTTCGACATCTGACTTTCAAGTGGACCAGCTTACTTTCGTATTTTTCAACACTTTTGGAGCCACATTCACTTCTAACTTCTGATAAGATTTTTTTCTTCCGGCTCTTTATTTTCGAAATTTTTACATCGTTTTGGGTAGATATTATCTTCCTGGTGTTCTAGAGTTTGTGCTCGATAGCCTAACATTTCAGCACAATTGTCAGGAGACACTATTGCTGCTATCATTCTTGCGATAGATTTCAGTTTTTCTAGACAAAGGGATCTCCCTCGAGACAAAAACCTCGATCAACACGGCCTACAGTGAAGAAAACTGCGATTGAAACAGGTCAACAAGATCTACAGCGAAGAAAAGTGAGACAGAGGAAAATATGTGAATTTTAAGTAGTTTTTCAGATGATTTTGGGAAAAGGTAGCGTATTCGAGACTACTCACCGGTTCCGTGATCAAATCCCAAATCGAATAATAGCCCTCGAAGAGTGCAATGTAAATCATCAAATACTTGTAGGCGCCCAGCTTGGGTGGTGACTTTTTCAGGATCAAAAAGGTAAGAACGCAGTTTAGAATGACGGAGATGATGGCGCAGATAATCTTAAAGTAGTACACCATTAACATCTCTTCAACACCTTCAGAGTACGAGAACACTGAATTCTGAAAAGGTGTGACCTACTTGGAAAAGGTTCATTAGTGGCTAGAAGGTGAGTTTTAGAAACAAAGAGTCAGCAGTTGGAATTAGTAGTTTCAGATGCAACGCGAGACAATGAGAATGTTCCAGACAGACAATGACTTTCAGTGGAGAATGAGCCACACACAGTTCAAGAAGAGTATTTTGAAGAGAGTGGGTGGGAACAGAAAAAGAATAGAGGAGACTGGATGGCTCAATAACAGACGATATATATGTCAACCATCTGTACGAGTGGAACTGGGGAATAGGGGATTCCAGGTAGACGCAAAAACATTTTGACAGCGGAAGTGGACGGAAAGAAAATTCTCAGAATACTTCATTTAGACAGGGAACTATTTCTGAAAATCATATGAAATCACGGATCTTTCAGATTTTGGTAGTATAATTTACGTCCGTTTTGTCTCCATGCACACGATCTTGAAACGAGAGAAGAAGTTTTTCAGGACCAGAAAATTGACAAATAGCTTGGCTGAACATCATTTCTGCTGATCAATTACAATCGAAAAATATGACAAAAACAGGAGCAGAAAAAAATCATTAAATGTCTTGAAGCGATTTGATCCATTTTCTTTGGTGCGCATCACAAGGTCAGTGTGGTCCAGAATACTGCTCATTGGCTGAAAATCATTTTCATACTGTGAATCTATAATGAGTTTTTCAGATTTCCCATAGTCAGATTTACAAGGTACAGTAAGAAGAAGAAAGTTTTTTGAGCTGAAAAAATTTAATCGAGTGTTCATGGATCATTCAGAAACGATCCCAAACTTATTTTTGTCTGTCCATTTTCTTTCGTGATGAGAGCAGTTCAAAAAACTTCCTTTTTGACCTTTTTGAAACAGATTGCAACCCAATATTTGAGATGTGTGAACCCGTTCCGTGAGTGTATTTTTAGAGACGACCTTATACGGGAGTGACGGATAGAGTTACATGCGTGGTTTGTGGCAGTCGGTCTGTGTGTCTGTGTTTCCAACTTGAAACGAGGAAAATCTGAAAATTGATCGGCTTTCAAGGAGGGGTTTCACCGCTCAAACAATGTCTGTTGCCTTCTCCCAGTTAAAGTGTCGAGAAAAGGTAAACGGAAATCAGGGATTAATCAGATTGAATTCAACATTTGATCTAACAAAATCGCAACCGATTGAAGGACAATTCTTCAAACCTAGTTTTATTCTGATGACGTCATCGCACTTAGACCAGTTAGTACAGTTTCCGTTTCACCTCAAACTACGATCCGTCGCCAATCTACAAAAAGATACAGGCCAGGTTTCTAATCCGAAAAATCCATTGGTTTCGTCCCCGCCAAACTTGTCACCTTTCTTAATCAAATCTTTTCGGATAATCCGATTTTTTCAACCTTTCAAACTTTCTCCTTTTTGAGTGGGTGCATTGAAAAATGACTCTAGAATTCAAATTTAGGTTTTTGAACCCGCTGAAAACGTGCATAGTTTCGCCTTGAGAGTTTTAAGTTTCACCTGCCATTTATGTCTTTTGTGTTTTGACTATTAAAGGTACTCTTTAGGGAGGGAGAGTTTTGTGTGTTGTAGTGTATGTGTGTGTGTATTTGAATGCCACTGACAACCGAGTCCATAGTTTTTTTGCAATTGGATTAGACACCTGCATCGACCTACTTTCGAGTGTCTATGGCATTGCTAGGTCATAAAGCCATGATAGTTTTATTGACTGCTATAGTCCTGTCGTTGAGTCAAGTTAACTCATTCTACTATGATCCCATATATTATGGTAAGGAATATAACATTCGGAAAGTTTACAGGTCTAATAGATGTCAAAGATACATTATTAAAATTTGCTTATATGACAGTTTGAAAGCGTTGTTGTACACCTCGTTCATTAATTTTTCAGTCCCAAAATACAAAGACTTCCTGGATGTTCAGACCAACTTGACAAAACATCTATTCTCTGATTATGACCCTACAGTATCCCCAGTCTATACTTGGAGTAAGTTGTCCTTGGTTACATTAACTAGTAACTATTAACTAGTAAGTTTCCACTTCATATGTTTTAGTAGATATTGAGCAACCAATTGGATATGATCATCAAGCACCGAGACGATATAACTACACAGTTTTCTTGTACTATCTGAAATTGGTGGAGGTCCAGGAACCCGAGGAGAAGGTTTCCGTTGTATTAGAGTTGATGGAGGTTTGAGATGAAAGTTTTTGAAAGTTTCCCATAACGATTTTAGTACTGGTATGATCCTCGTCTCTCCTGGAACGCATCTCTATTCAAAAACACAACCACGTTCTACACAAGACAGGATAGCGTTTGGAGCCCCACATTGACAGCCTTTGGGATGTAAGATTCGTTCCCAAACTGACTACGTGTCAATTCTTAACTTCAGAAACGACATCATTGACTTCCGTGACCAAGACAATCGAATGGTCTGTATAGATAACACTGGATTCTTGTGGAACTACTTGTCAGTGCGAGTATCGGCCAACTGCCAGATGGACGTGGCAAGATTCCCATTTGATACTCAAACCTGTCAAATTCGATTCTGCTTGCCTATTTTCTATAGGGTGCAGGTGGAAATATTGTCAGAGATTTATCCAGGAATCATGGATCAGCATATTTTTAAGACAATGGTTAGGGTGGTCTCCCATTAAAATTCATCGAAAATTTTCCAGGGAAACTCTGAATGGAAGATGATAAATCTTACGAACAGAGTGGAAGTGCTCAAGTACAATGATAACGTTGGCAATATGGATTTGGTAAAACGACACTGCAAAGCTAGTGGATACACAATTTTTTTTCAGGCGATTTTCGAAATCACAATTCGCAGAAACCCATTGTACTACATCTATATGATCGTCTTCCCTTCGTTTGTGATAAACTTTGTATCGATAGTGGGCGTGTTTTTGAATGGAGCTGACAAGATGTCAAGGGTGAAAACAAACGCATTTTTGCCTCCATCAACTTTCCCCAGATTTCAGCTCAATGTCGGACTCACCAACATCATGACAATGACATTCATTCTGGGTGTGATGGCTGACAAAATTCCTCGCACTGGAAATATCCCATTGCTCGGAATCTACATCATTATCAATCTAGTGATTATGCTCATTGCCATCGCTATTGTCACTGCGATCACAGAGTTGAGGAGATGGGCGACTCCGAAGTTGAAACTGAAGAAGACTGCTTTGAGGTCTGTTTCGTCAAAGTTTTCAACAAAAAGTGCTTGTTTTCAGAGTCCAACTTGAAATGTTCCTCGGACCCCCACTGGAGTACACCAGCGCAATCATTCTCGAATTGATGACATGTGCTAATTTCATGGTTATGGTCGGGTTCTGGTTTAGTGATGATTCTTGAAACTGTTAGAGATAGAAGAAAATACAATTAAGAAATTTATATTTATTAATCATAGCAGTTTACAAAAACCAAGTGAGGAGAACAACCATCAAAGACGAATATACAAACTGATGAGAGGTTGCTCCATTTTCCGTTGGTTCTTCAGTAGTCCCGATGAAAGCAGCGGCTGCAGATTTCTGAGCCGCCGGAAGAGCACATAGTCCATCGACATTCGAGTATCCGCTAGAGCATTTCGATCCAGGATCCCCTTTCGGGATGAGGAAAGACTCTCCGTTGCCCCTGAAAGTTGGATAATTTTTATCTGAATGAAAAGTCTTGACCCATAAAAATTAACTTACTCTGGCTCGAAAAAACACAATGTATGTGTAACCAACATCTTGGAATCGACGTAAATGTTCGGAGCACACCCGACCCGCTTCTGATGCGGAACCAGTTCCTCCATTCCTCGAACTCGATAGGTTTTCATTGATTTCACCAATTCTTGCAAACCAGCGTCACTTTCATATTGTTGTCTCACTGTTTTGAATACTCCCTCTGTGAATTCGTCGCCATCAACTCTTGCGGTTCTCATAGACTGTCGCTCTTTGCTCATATCTCGGGTTTGTGCTCTCATCGCAAGATTTTCGTCCCAAGTCTAAAGTTTGAATAGTACCTATTTTAGGTTAGCGTATATCTTCTCACCAATTTGTGCATGTTCGGAATGCGGTGTTTCTTGGCGTATTCCTTTCGAGCATTGTTCAACATGTCCAGAGTGGCCTCCTTGTTCACGGTCAAAGTCTTCGATCCTGACGAATCGATTTTAGCTTGTCCATGAGTGGCAACCAGAAATGAGGATATCAGAATGGTCACCAACGGTATCACACTCTTCATTGCTCGATGTCGATTTTGAAGAATATAGCTGCGCGAAGATCTGCTCTTGTAGTTCAGTTAGGGAATAATCAGTTTTTGAGTTGGCTTTCCTTTTTACGTGTTGTACATTGTGTCGGTCAAGACGGGAGAAAAAACATATTTTATTTATCGATCTAAAAATATTAGTTTTGAGCCATGAGAAGATCATCATCAAGATAAGAGAAACTTGTTTAAAGTCGTTGCCCCAAATCTTCCAAAAAAAGTTATTTAAATGTTCTGGATTATTTGACCTATTTTGTAGAGCAGGCAATATTTTTGACGATAATAACGATAGAAAGAGCATGATAAGTTTAGACTTTCAAAAATTGCATATTAGATCCTTTGGCCTCCTCGAGTTCGAATTTGATCTGCGATATACAACTGGACCGGGATGATTGGCGACGCATTTGATCCTTTTCTCCGGTGAGCCAGAATGTTAGACATGTTCCTTTGCCCTGAAAGTGTTATTATTAGGCTCACACAACCAACTTTCAAGGTTACCTTCACATCGATCATTCCTCTTTCTTCAACAATGAACGATGGGAACTTCTCCATCATGGTATTTGCAGTCAGCTCATTCAATTGAATGGTTCCTGGTAACCCTGTACTAGCCATTCGACATGCCATATTTACAGTGTCTCCGAATATGCAGAATCTGAAAAATTGTCAGTTGCAATTTTCAGCATCTTTCAATGTTACCTCGGAGCAATGCTACCCAAAATCCCAGCTGCCACGGCTCCACTTGTGATTCCCATTTTGATTTGAAGTGTGTGAGAGGGTCGATGACGGACTGTGAAGGTTTTCATAAACTGAAAATCTTTAAAAAATTTTCGAAATTTGTTGCATGATACCCACCGCCTGCAATTTCAACGAAATCCGCGAAACTTCTCTCAAATGTCGATATGCGGTCATTTCAGGGATCCCACTGCAAATCAGATATGCATCTCCCACGTTTTCCACTTTGAACGCTTTATTCTTTTGGACGATGTAGTCGAAGGAAGAGTAGAGTTCTTGTAGGGTTTCGAGGATCTGAAAAGTGTTAGAAACATTTTGTTGAAAACTTAAATAATAAACTTACATGAACTGGAATGAAGGCTTCACAAAATTTCGTAAACTGGCAGACGTCCACAACCAAAAGGGACACTGAAGAGTGTTGCTCTGGGACCACGCTTTTGCCGGAACGGATCGAGTCGGCGATGCTTCTGGAAAATATACAGCGGATTACAAGTACCCGTTAGAGATTTTGAACTAACTTTGGCAATAACTGATACAACAGGTTCTCCGTGGTTGCCATATCCTGCTCCAACTCCCTCGTCCTCTCCGCCACAATCTGCTCCAAATTAGCGGAATACTCATCGATCATTTCTATCATCTGATCAATCAAGGTCCCTTTAACGCTGTAATCAAAAATCAGAATGAGAAATTTCATTCATTGTTATAGGCTCTTACTCCTGCCCGAACTCTCTATTTACTGCATCAGTGATTTTGATGAGTGTTGGTCTGGCAGCCGGCTTGTACAGCCAGCACTGTTGGATGATGGATAAAAGTCGCATTGTGAAACTGTTCCCTTCTGGAACTTTTGGGTGGAGAGGCGCCGTGGATTGGTTGGAGAGCAGATTGGCGAGTTCTGAAAAGTTCTGATATAAAGGCTGTTGTTTCCATTCACCATACCTCTAATCTCCTCCTGTCTCTCTGCAAACGGTCTCATGTAGAAAAGTATCTGGTAGATCAACATCGCCAACTGGTAGATGTCTCCTTCTACTGTACCCATTGGTTCTTCGTGTTTTTCCAGAAGAGATTCTAAGCATTCGGGGGCCAGTTGGAGGTATTCTAAAAACCATGGATTCTCAAAAATTATACTCTCACTCACTATAATGAATTGCGTCTATATCGAAGGAGTTGCTTGGAGCGAGCTCCTTATGGTGCATCCTCTCCTTTAGAATATTCTTGATTCCAAAATCGGTCAATTTCACCACCCAGTAGGAGTCAACAACACAATTGGATAGATATAATGCACCATGAACTTTGATGGAGCTGTTGTGAATGAAGTTGATTCCCTGGAAAAAAGTACTCGTGTTTTTAGAGACAACTAATATCTCAACTCACATGCATGATATGCTTGATGAAAGTGGACTGGAAATTTCTCCCGAATTTCTGCTCCTTGACAAAGATGAGATCCTCTAAAGAATATCTCGTAGTGAATTGCCACATCACAATTAGCTCGGATCCCTGATTGAAACAAATTCCGGTGAATTGGTTGATGTTTGTGTGAGACATGTATTTTAGCTGAAAGAATTAAAAATAGCCCAAGTTTTGGGAAACTCATCAAACCTGATTCAGCATCTCCATTTCTTGCCGACTGAAAGTGATGGCTCTTTTTTGGACGTATCGTTTCACGGATACCTGAAAACTCGTCAAAAACTACCCTAAATCTTTTGGGACTGTAACCTTTTGCTTATTCACAACAGCATGCTCTGAAATATTGGCGGAAAAAATCGAGGAATAAGAGGCCCTCGCTGTCGAAACATTTGACACCCGTCTAGCTACAGATAGCACCCTTCCATTTCTCGAATCGTCAAAGTTGATGGTGTCCAATGGAACTCTCCATGGCATTTGTTGTATCAAATGCTCCTTCCGTTGAAGGTAGAACGCGATTGCCATGGGGATGAGGAGAATCGAGAAGACGATAGCGGCGATCATGAAAACATGGAAGTCACTGCATAAATTATTGTCGTAACCGCAGTCGGAAGAGTATGGGGGTAGATCGTCGAGGTAGTGTCCGAAAGGGATGGTTCGAGTTATTTCCTGAACTTCTAAGTTAGGTTTCCATGATTGAGCGTTTTAGAAAACTTACATAACAATTCTGGCCACTATCATTCTTTCGGTTCTCACAAAACTCCGCCTCTCTCGGTTTCACACTTGCCACGTGCTGCTCCTTCCCCTCTCTCCACATGAACATTTCATAGTACGGTAGCCGTACTCCATCACTTCCAATAAACATGGGTCCCGAGTATCCGTGAATTTCAGTGTTTGTAACATGCTCCCAAAGATAGGGTTGTTGCTGAACGATAGTAAGATTTCCACGTGGAGGTTTGTAGTTACTAAGAAGTTGAAGGCCATCGCAAAGAATCAAAGCCTTGTAGAGAATGTAAGAGGGCTGGAAACCAAAGAGTATTTGAGAGGAAAGTTCGGTAGAGTTACAGTGAGTCCATGTTTGATAGCAAACTCTTCCATGTTTCCTTGGTCATCGTGAGAGTTTCTGAGAATCACTACATGGCGGTGAAGTTTGCGTAGACGTGCTGCGGATATAGGATTGGCTTCTTCCGAAGCGCGGCTGTCCAGGTTTTTGTAGAATTCGGCGACTTCTGTTCTGAAAGCCCTTCTAAGTTGGGGGCGGATAACGAGAAGTGAGAACCGACTTGTAACAGTCCACATGTACGATGTTGAATTCCAGCGGTCGAAAAGCTTTGTCTTTCAAAGTTTTCACAAATGTTGAGAGTTCCGTTGTAGTCAGGAAGGAGATGAGAACTGAAATCCGTTGGTTTCAATGACCCTCTTCGATTTCCCACACTCTACCTCTAGCACTGTGCAAAATCGAGTATGTATTCATGACACCATCTGTCTGCAGAAACACATTGATCTTCAACTCGTCCTCTTGCTCAGCCAACATGTCGTAAATCGCGTGTGCCGTGTACTTGGTGTCTTCGGAATAAATTAGGCCGATCTAAAGAAGTTGTGCTAATAAGTGGCTAGAAGGCAAACCAACAACCTCCTTCCACTGCATAGATTTACAGACTGAAAGAATCACTTTTGCAGTTCCAGCCAGACTGTGAGGTTTCAGAGCAATCGTGGTGCCTTCTCTGAAATTTACATAATTGAGGAGACCAACTAACAGAAAGAAACCCACTTGTCCTTGGTACTCAATGGAGCGCTCGACAAGTACAACTTGTGCCATCTCAAAGCCAATCTCGATACTGTCTGTGTCTCTTCGTCACAGGCGGCTCCGATGAGCAAATCCACTGCGTACTGGTAGTTGAGATTGGCCGCATTTTCTAGCCCGTTGAAATTGTGACATGAGGGGAGGGAAATTAGGCTGGAATAGTCTTTGTAGATTGGAAAAACCAGAATTAACTAGTTCACTACGAGAAAAACATAGCGATTTTCAAGATGTCCAGCTATGCGTTTTTTTTCTCACATCAAAATAACAACAACTTACGTATGCTCTTTCCGAGTTCCAGCAGCTTTCAGACAAATCTCCAAAATCTTCGTCTCATTCGAATTCTCGTACTCCAAATGTCCGATTCGAAAAAACTCGAATCTTCTCACAACAACAACAAGACAGAATAACAGTGAAAGAGGAGCTTTCCACATTCACCTCTCTTTTTCGTCTAGTCTGGAAATATGTTTTCGCACGAAAGGATAGAGGGGATCCTCCTAGGTGTGAATATTAGATGGCTTGTTATGCCTACTCTCCTAGCCGTCTTTCTTCATCAGAAAATTTTATCAGTCCATCTTTCTTGAGTTAATAATTTAGAAGCATGCGGATGGGGGGACTCTTCGCTTCATCCGATGGATATCTAGATTGCTCTACTGAATCGTGACTTTTTGAAGGAAAATTGGTTTGCAGAAATTACAAATTCTACGAGGAGGTGGTTCTGGAAAAGTACTATGTGCAATTTCTGAGGCTCGTAGTAAGTACACACTTCCGGAATCAAGGATCGAGAGGATTGAGAGGGGGGGGGGGGGGGGGGGGGA
>LR544092.1:287-17375 GCA_900536305.3 Caenorhabditis sp. 40 LS-2015
GTGCCAAGTTACGTCTAGTGTGATTGATTTCAAGTCAAAAACATGGATAGAAAAATGTTCGGTGTTCAACACATAATATGTTGCCTCGAAAACCTATTTTCGCGATTTCCGGGCCGGGGACCGACCTGATCGTATCTGTTCTCACCGTCAACTCGATCCTCGTAGACAGAGTGACAAAATGTATAGAGAAGTTTTCTGTAAGTAAGCCTTCTTCTCAGCCTTCACTTCGACGCCTTCTCCATTGGAAAGATCCCGGATCGTTTCAAAGTCTTTCTCCGGATTATTCAAATTACTCATGTTACTCATGTCCGCTCACTCACTACTCATTACTCACTTTACTCATGTCCTTTACTCATTACTCATGTTACTCATGTCCGCTGAACTCAGCTCAAATTGAGAACTTCAAAAAATAGCACAGCGCACCAGAGATTAAAACTTCAAGAACTGAGCCGAAAAATTTTCTAATAGCTATCGTTCCAAAAATTCCTAGCAGACAATCTAAACATTCATAGCAAATGAGCCAAAATGAGTCCCTACAAAAAGGGGATACAACAAAAAAGGGGATACACGAAAACGGGATACACGAAAACGGGATACAAAAAAACGCAATCGCGCTCTATCGGACACTCATTTTGGGCGGGTGTTTAAATCCGTTTAAATTTTTTACGATTTTATGTTTTTTTCAACACACTAATCATAACAAAGAGGAATTTAATATCTTCCGGCGTTATAAATTTGCTCGCATAAGCTTAGCTCAATTTTATAATCGATAATGAGTGGTCGCGTTCAAATTTCCTGCTCGAAATGGGTCGAGCGCGATTGCGCGTATCCCGTTTTTTTGTATCCCCTTTTCGTGTATCCCGTTTTTTTGTATCCCGTTTTCGTGTATCCCCTTTTTTGTTGTATCCCCTTTTTGTAGGGACATCGCCAAAATATAGCAAATGAGTTCGCCCATAGCAAGTGGGCCACAATATAGCAAGTGAGATTTTGAAAAAAAAAAGAAAAAGTATCAGCCTTCTTCTCAGCCTTCACTTCGACGCCTTTTCCATCGAAAAGATCCCGGATCGAACCGTATTCTTCAAAGTCTTTCGATCAAGTCTTGAGCTCAAGAAATTTTCGAGGAAGGCAAATTTCAATTTATCAAACCAATTTCGACAGAGTCTGGTGAAGTTTCTTGAGTAAGAAGTTTGTGCCACAAAATTTTTCATAAATTTATTACACTACACAATAAATACAAATAGAAATTCGTAGAATTCGAGTAAAATACGAGTATCATTCATCCTCCAGCATCCCCTTCAGGCGTTTCTCGAGGTCGCCGGCAAGGCTGTGGATCTTCGCATCGTCTGAAACATCAGAATTCAACATTTTTTATGACAACTTCCGAAAAACTCACGGTGCATCGTGGCGGAATCGATCGAGTTCCAGAACGAGAACCGCAGCTGTCTTGGAGACACCGCAATGACAGCAAAGCTCATTTGAATGGCACGGATGTAACTGTAAATTTGAAAATTCGACATTTTCAAGACCCGGTGTAGTAAGGACACCCCCTTGAAATAGTTTAACTCACATGTAGGTTTGGGTGGATGACCCGTGCATCATTGAAACGCAGAAGGAGTGCATACTCTTGTCCATCTTCATCGGATATTTCCGGTACATGGAGAGGTGAGTGGAGAGCACTTTCGAGACGAGGCCGGCTGTCAACTCCTCGTTTGGATTGTCAACCGCTGACACATTTTGGGCGACCTTGATCGCGAACTCCATCCATGTCTCCTCGCCTCCATATTACTCTCCGACGGTCCTGAAACAGTCGTTTTTATTTAGGCTCGGAATAACATAACTCACTGGATTGCCGTTTTCATAGACGACTCATCTTGAGTGATTTCCAGCACTGTTTTCTCGAACTGGTCCTGCCAGTGCGCTTCATTGCGGGATCCTTTTGACTTCACGGCACGGATGTAGCTGTAAATTTGAAAATTCTACATTTTAAAGACCTCGTGTAGTCAGGACACCTCATTGAAATAGTTTAACTCACATGTAGGTTTGGGTGGATGACCCGTGCATCATTGAAACGCAGAATGCGGTCATTCTCGTGTCCATTTTCTTCGGGTACTTTCGGTACTTCGAGAGATGGACCAGCAGCAGTTTGAACACGAGGAGAGCGGCCATTTGTTCGTTTGGACGATTGACGGCACACAATTTTTGGCGATCGAAATAGCGAACTCCATCTATGTCTCCTCGCGACTGCTGGAGGTGAGTGGAGAGCACTTTCGAGACGAGGTTGGCTGTCATCTCCTCATTCGGACGGACGACTGCAGAGACTTTCTCGGCAGTCGTGGTCGCGAATGTCATCCACCCTTCATCTCCTCCATGAAGCTCGCCCTAAAACAGTTGTTTCTGTTCAGGTTCAGATGGTTTGGCACGACCAGCGTGTGTGGAAACTAACTGGCCTCCCTCCCCCCGAACTTTCAGAAACATTTTTAGAATTGAAAAAATTTAAAGCGAAAGTTCAAACTATATAAAGTCCCCAGAGAAGTTCCGTCGATTCAAAAAGAAGGAGAAACGACTGTTTCAAAATTTCAACTATTTTTCATTATTACTCAAAAAAGAACTCACATTCTCTTCTATTAACTCTTCCTTCTCCTCCAATCCTCGAAGCCATCCCAAATGAACATCTGAAAAAAATTGCATAGAATGAAAAGATTCTAGTTTGAAAGGAGATACAACGATTAAAGAGAAATCACATTTTACAGTAACAAAAAAAAATACTCGGCTAAAAATCTCAAAAAATCCCTACTTTCGAAATCAAGAAGATGTCCAAAAAGGAGAAAGAAAATCAGCAAAAATCAAGGAAAATTCAGTATGAATTTTCCAATAATTTTTTGCTTACGTGGATTCTTTTTTCTAGAAGAACACATGCGAGTTCAAAAAAAACGCGCTAAAATAAAAACGCGTGAGATTTATTTTCGAAAAATTTTACGCCACAGAAATGTTATTTCTGGGAACAGTTTCTCTGGAAAATCTGGGATTCTGTATTTTTGAAATCTTAAAGTACATATTTTCACGTGAATCTCAGACAAGAACTGAGACACGTGAAGAAATTTTCCACGTCGTGCCACGAATTCGAAAACAAGTTGGGAATTCATTTCGAATATTTTTCCCGTTTTTCACTGATTTTTGTTCTTCATTTTCTTCTCCATTCTGATAATCTTCAAGTCAGAAAGTTAGATCTCTATACTCTCAGTTTTTCATTTCTACATCATTCGAATTTTTCAGAAATCCAAGTGTGATGGTCCAGAAGGAGCGAGAACACTTCTGAAGGCCTCTCCATCTATTTCTTTCTGTTCAGAAGACCAAAGCATTCCCAAACGAGGCGCGCTGGCAGGGGAAGTTCGAGGAGTTGATCATGAAAAATGGTCAAGATGAGCCGTTCATGAAGACGGTAATCCAGTGAGTTATTTCTTTTTTTAAATAGGAATAAATATGCCTGAACGTTTATTAGACCTGAGAAGTAAAATTGGCTGAAAATGTTAAAGTGTCTGTTTTCGGAATTTCCATCCTCGAAAATTTGAAATTATTGCAAATTCGTTCTTGTTGCTGACTGCTTTTTATCTCTAAAAAAGTGTTCTCGAGGTTTTTTGTTTTCCCTTCCACCAACTGAAACTTCTGATAGTTCTCCTGAGGTGGGTAGACTACATTAGAACTCGGTCACACTTGTAGTATTTGACAAGATGAAATATTAGCTCCTAAATAGGAAGTGACGTTAGTGAGATGGAGAAGTTGGGAATAGAAAGACTTTCACACGTGAATGTTTGAATATCGAACATTCTCAGGTGATGATTGAATCAAGCGTTCGCCCGCCACTGGAGTGGCGTACATAGGCGCAAGTACCGCATCGAGCACCTTCATATCCGCTTTGCGGTTCAAGATCAAGTGGTCGAATGTCCGGGGACCGAATACCTCCAATGGGTCTCCTCGGACAAGAGTGTTTCGTTGGAGGACTTCACTAAACGCAAGTGGGATTGGAAGATGATTTTGGAGGTGAGTTTAGACTGTCAGAATCTGAAAATGTCCAGATCGATACACCTCTGAAGGCCTCTCCATCTATTTCTTTCTGTTCAGAAGTCAAAAGGATCCCGCAATGAGGCGCACTGGCAAGACAAGTTCGAGCAGTTGGTCATGGAAAATGGCCAAGAGGAATCTTTCATGAAGGCGGTTGTCGAGTGAGTTGTTTTCTTTCGAGCCTAAATAAAAACGACTGTTTCAGGACCATCGGAGAGTTATATGGAGACGAGGAGACATGGACGCCACTGGAGCGACGCGCACAAGCGCAATTTCCGCGTCGAGAACCTGTCTGTCCGCTTTGCGCGCTGGCAGTCGTTTATAAAGACGGCAATCCGGTGAGTTATTTTCTTCCGAGCCTGAACAAAAACAACTGTTTCAGGACGATTGGCGAGTTGTATGGAAACCTGGATGGAGTTCGCGATCAAGGACTCCAGTTCGGACTCCAGTTGGCGCTGCCTTGACGAGAGTTGCCCAGCAACACCAACGGGAAAGATCCCGGACCAGAGTGCGGCGTTGCACCGAGCTCTCTCCCGTCACTGGATGGACGTTCACCACCGGCACTTCCACGTTGCCAACTTCAAGGTTCGCATCGCGGTCGGTGGTGAAGTTGTCGAGTGCCGAGGATCGGAGTTCTTCCGGTGGATGACCTCGGACCGCAGCATTCCCATGGAGGAGTTCACGTGCCTCCACTGGAATTGGAAGGGTCTATTGGAGGTGAGTTTAGACTGTCAATTGTGAAAATGTCTGGATCAATACACTTCGGAAGGCCTCTCCATCTACTATTTTTCCAGAGGACTCGAAGAGTGCCGAACGAGGCGCGCTGGCAGGACCAGTTCGAGAAAACAGTGTTGGAAAGCACTCAAGATGAGTCGTCTATGAAGACGGTAATCCAGTGAGTTATGTTCTTCCGAGCCTAAATAAAAACGACTGTTTCAGGACCGTCGGAGAGTTATATGGAGGCGAGGAGACATGGATGGCTTTCGCGATCAAGGTGTCCAAAAAACTGTCAGCCACCGATAATCCAAGCGAGGAGTTGACAGCCAGTCTCATCTCGAAAGTGCTCTCCACTCACCTCCAGCAGTACCGAAAGTACCCGAAGAAAATGGACAGGAGAATGACCGCATTCTGCGTTTCAATGATGCACGGGTCATCCACCCAAACCTACATGTGAGTTAAACTATTTCAATGAGGTGTCCTGACTACACGAGGTCTTTAAAATGTAGAATTTTCAAATTTACAGCTACATCCGTGCCATTCAAATGGACTTTGATGTCATTGCTGCGGTTCTCGTTTTGGAACTCCATCGATTCCGCCACGATGCACCGTTTCATCGACCCAAACTTTCAAACTTACAAGCACCGGAAATTTCCGGTCCGGTTCATGAAGACGGCAATCCAGTGAGTTATTTTCTTCCGAGGTAAACGATACTCGAGGGTATTTATGGGAACAATTTCTTGACTACAGTCAATTTCGCTCACTAAAAACGTCGAAAAAATCGAAAACATGAAACAAAAAAAGCAAACTTCGAATCTATTTTTACAGACGCCAAATTGAACTACGACGGTCTGTCGTACAAGAAGAAGAAGAAGAAGAAGAAGGAGGACGCTTGGGGAAATAGGTAAGTTATTGCCTCCAAAAACCACTCTTCAAATGTTAACGTTTTCTTATCCAAAACATGTTGTTTTACAGATCCCAAGTGCGACTGTGATGGTCCGGAGACCTCGAGGAGAAGGCCGGATGGTGACAGGGAAGCAGCCACAGCACAACAAAAGACAGAAATCAAGGTCACCAAGAAAAAGAGGAGGATGATAAATAGATCTTTAAAAATTCTTTATTTATATATCTGAAAAAAAAACTTAAAGAAATGTTCTTCCAAAGTTGACAAAAGTCAGGGATACATGGATTTTGTTGAAAATGATTTTGTGAGTAAGTGAAATTTTTGCATTTTGCTACATGACTGATTTTTTGTCAGAGATGGAACAATGACCCAGTGAGAGGTTTTGTGTGAAAATGGATGAGCTTTAATTTAAGCCATAAACTAAAGTTGTATCTTCTGAACGGATCAAGTTATGATCTCCCAAAGTGAGCATACCGATATTTCAGAAAAATTCGAAAAGAGTGTTCTAAAACCTGTAAACCTGAGAGAGGGCGGCTAGTATTTTGGGATTGTACCCTTCCTCTGTGCTGAACTTTTCTGTCTTCTGAAGTCTGGTCCAAAAATAAACTTTCACAAACTTTGGTCATTTTCAGACGTTCTTAGCAAGGTTTCAGGCCGCACACCGGAAATGTTCTAGATATGGTCACGGACCACTACACTGAACATTTATTTGAGCAGTATCTGAGTCTTCGGAACTTTTTAAACTATGAAAAATAACACGAATTCGAAGTAAATATTTTATTAACATTCAAAACGTCACATAAAGGTAATGCGTACCTTCTCCTCATCCCGTTTTTTTTTGGTTCGGGCAGGAACTCCTTCATGAAGTACGCCGTATTGGTCGTCTCTGCAAAAAAATTGGATTGTTTTCAAGTTGTGAACACGGAAACTCACGTTTTGCTGCCAGTTTCTGAACCAGTCCCTCGGACATGGTCTCGATGGCATTGATGAAGACGTTGGCCATCCGCTCCAGTATGACCAACGAATGGGTAAGCCTGAAAGTTCAATTGTCAAATGTTCGTTTTCTCGATTTTTTGATTTTCCCAAAATCAGATTCTCACATTTCCGTGCACTGGGCGGTGCCATCAGAGAGCGTCATCAGCAATTTATTGATCTCTTCTCTCGTTCTTCTCATCATCAAATCATTTTGGAAGATTTGGCACGTGAAGATCCTGGCTAGCAACTGCGACGAAAGTCTATACATTCTGGTATCAGAACCGGAGCTCGACGCTGACACAACTGCGCAGCATTCGACGATATTCCAATGTCTGGCGAGAACCATCATGGTATCTGTTTCTTGTTCTTTTCCAACAATCGCCGTCCTTTCTCTCGATCTATGTGGCTTGAAAACTCCAAAATTCTGTCTGCTGAGCAAAGCGCAGGCGTTATTTCGGAGCGTCGTTGTATTCTTGAGGGGCATTTCTCCGCATCGAGAAGATATCAGAACCCAAGCTCTGAACTCTCCATTTTAGATTATTTCAGTTATCAGCAGAAACTAAAAGCGAATGAATCAAATTTCAAGAAAAAATTGTTCGCGAAATTTTCGAATCTGTTCGAATAACCAGCAGTGTCTGAGAATTCGAAACTTGTTCAACTATGTCTGGCGAGAACCACCATGGTCCTGAAAGTCTTCGAAATGCAACCTAAAACGGATTCGAAAAAACTCACGGCAATTCTTTTCGCCAGAAATCATAATTTTGACTATTGGCCAGAGCATATTTCTAGAAGTCTTGGACCAACATGCTTCTTTCTTCGGCTTATGGCTCTGAAAATAGGATTGGGATTGGAAAAGCTGAGCTCACCCTCTTGAACAGTTTCTCGAGAGCACTTTCACAATTTCGAAACAGGCCAAAACCGATTTGAAAGTCGAAATATTTTCCTTTTTCAACTCACCTCATCTTTCTTTTTCTCCTTCTCCTTCTTCTTGGTGTTTCTGGACCAACTTTTGTAAAGTTTAAGATCTCGCGCTCCTCGCTTCTCTTCTTCTCGTCCAACTCCTGCAGAAAAGCCTTCATGTAGTACGACGTCTTCGTCGCTTCTGCTAAAAAATTGGATTGTTTTCAAGTTGTTAACACGAAAACCCACATTTTGCTGCCAGTTTCTGAACCAGCCCCTCGGACATGGTCTCTATGGCACTCGAGGACACATTGTCCATTCTCACCAACGAGGGCTTGGGAGACACTGAAAGTTTAATTGTCAAATTTTCGATGATTCAAAAACTCTTATCTTGTTTTTTTCCGAAATCAGAGTCTGCAGGTTTTTTTAAAAATTCACTCACGTTTCGGTGCACTGGGTGTTGCCATCAGAGAGCCTCATCATTATTTTTTTTGATCTCTTCTCTCGTTCTTCTTCTCATCAAATCATTTTGGTAGATTTGGCACTTGAAGACCATGGCGAGCAGTTGCGAAGAGAGGCGGTACATTCGACCGTCTTCGGTGCTGCATGCGCGTTCGATGACGGCACAGCATTCGTGGTGGGTCCAATATCGACAGAGACACTTCATAGTCCTGAAAGTCTTCGAAATGCAACCTATGACGGATACGAAAAAACTCACGGCAACTCCTTTCTCTCCATTTCAGATTATTTCAGTTATCAGCAGAAACTAAAAGCGAATGAATCAAATTTCAAGCAAAAATTGTTCGCGAAATTTTCGAATCTGTTCGAATAACCAGCAGTGTCTGAGAATTCGAAACTTGTTCAACTATGTCTGGCGAGAACCATCCTGAAAGTCTTCGAAATGCAACCTATGACGGATTCGAGAAAACTCACGGCAATTCCTTTCTCCAGAAATCATAATTCTGGCCATATTCCAGAGCTGTTTTCCAGAATTCTTTGACAGTCTTACTTCTGTCTTTGGAATCCGCACTCTGAAAATATGATTGGGATAGGAAACGCTTGATTCTGAGTTCCTTGAACAGTGGCAAGAAACAATGCTTTTCTTCAGCTCATTTTAAGTCTTTTTAAAAGTCTTTTTAAAAAACGGGCTCTTCAGTTACGATGCTCGGAGCAAAAATGGTAAAGGTTGGGTTTTTGATTTCAGCTCGGCTGAATTTTAACACAATCCTAAATCTTGAGCCAGTTTTACGAAACGAATCGAACTAACCGGCGTCTCCTGGAAATCAAAACTTCATTTGGCACCTGCTTCGACGTTTTGCTCGTGGAGCATGCTCCTCAGATGTCCTCCACAATGTTCATATCATTTTCCCCTCGAAACCCCATGAAGTGCACTCGAGTGGCCATAAACTAGTCAGCCATTCCTTCTTTTTCGAGCTTCCCCCAATTCCATGTTTTTCAGTATTTTGACCTCGGGGACTGTCACAGATTAGTAATGAAGATGTCCGAGGTGTCCGCTTTCGTTGTTCTTTGTATATCTGAGAATTCCAACTATTTCCAAAATTCTCATCAAAAACAACACTCACCCTCCATCCTCTTTTCATCCCACTTGTCCTCCAGACCATCCCAGTTGAAGTTCTGAAAAAAAAGCCTTTTGAGAGACCATCTCAGCAACAAATACAGGAAACTCAGAGTTAAACTCAGCTAATAGCCTAAACAACTTCCTGGCTGGATGGATAAACCACCAAATAACTTTCAAACCACTTTTTTTCAATTTCACGCTTTTCAGTGGGAAAATTGAACGTTTTCAAGAAGAACGCAGTTAGAATGAATTGAAAGGGCATTCTTAAAACTTGGTCATCTCTAGTTATTCGACACGTGGGCGAGAAAATGCTACCACCGAAGTAGCGCCCCGCGAAATCCAAATTTAAAGATGAAAGTCACTAACCTTTCCGTCCAGGTCGTCCGTCTTCCGAATCTATCGAAAGATTTTCAGAGCTCTCATCGCCCGTTTGGAACAACTCCGAATGATTGCGGGTGAGAAAATTGTTCCGAAGAAAAGTTGGTGAATGGAACTACTTTTCAGATCGGCCTTCTTTTCAGGGCACATGTAAGTGACGATTTCTATATTATGTTGAAGATCTAAACAAACTCATTTAGTTCAAATGGGCAAACGTTCACTTTCTCACCTCTTCCTCAATCAACTTCTTGAGGAACTTCGGAAAGAAGCTGTCCGGCACGCGACGTTTTGAACTTCGAGAATTTCGACCATAAAAGTTTGAAATTTACCTAGCGACCACAACATAATTTTCAAACTCAATTGTTTTTGTTGACTGACTTGGGAAACTTTGGAAAACCACATTGACTATTGCATTATGTTTTTTCCCTCTTCTCTCGGACAATCCCGTAGAGAGGCGGAGCTCAATTTAGTGTCAAACTTTACTGTCTCGTTCTTCGTTCTACATTTTAACTCAAAAAACAAATTCCAAATGGAAAAATGAGAATTTCGACTATCAAAGTTTTAAATTTATCTAGCGACCACAACATAATTTTCAAACTCAAATGTTTTTGTTTACTGACTTGGGAAACTTTGTGAGACTGAGTTTTTCTCTAGACATAGTCTTAAGAGTTATTCAGAAACAGCTGATATAACCTTTAAGACACTAGCTAAGCAAAAAATAGAGCGAACTTTTTCAAAATTCAAAAGTTAGCCACTTACCAAATTAATTGTTTTTTTTTCGGTTTCAAGTATTTCAGTGTAATTTGTTTTCGAAAAGAACACCGTGTGCATAAATTCAAAGGGTATTTTTAACATTTGGTCATCTCTGGATTACGAAAACTGTGAAGTCCCGAAAAAATGATTGAGAGAAATTTTTTCGAGATTAAAAAGTAAAATCCGCTTACCAGTGTTGACATCGACTGCGTGTCTTCCATGGACATCCCTTGTCTCATCCATCACCCGAGACAAAATATTATTTACAGTAGAACTATCAGGGTGTTCTCTACTGAATCGGAGAGTTTAAGAATCTTCGATTTCATCGAGTTTCAGAATGGTACATTATTAGTTCCTAGATCAAAAACTTTATACGTTTCTACAGAATTGTGTCATCGTTCGCTTTTCTTTGAACAAATGAGTTTTTGGGTGTCGTTAAAAGTCCGAAACAGAAAAATCGACAATGGGAAAGTGTTCAAAAATTCTAGAAACCCGGAAATCTGAAAATTCAAAAATAAACATACTAATTGCCGACTCTGAGAGGCTCGGAAAAGTGTATGTCAACTGTTTCTATGGATTTCATTAGCCCGTTTTGTCTCAGCTAGTTTTAAATATTTCACAAAAACACACTTACCGCATCCGACGTGCCTTTGAGCGAACTAACTGTCCACAAAAGTTGGAATGAGTTGGAATGAGAAAAATCGACAATGGGAAAGTGTCAAAACTCAAAAATTCTAGAAACCCGGAAATCTGAGAATTCAAAAATAAACATACAATTTCCGACTCTGAGAGGCTCGGAAAAGTGTAAAGCAATCTATCATCAGCCCGTTTTGTCTCAGCTATTTTTAAACGTTTCACAAAAACAAACTTACGACACACTATTTCAGTTTTAAACTTTCCGAAATTCGAGCTTCTCAAAACTATCCTATTTTTTCTTCAGTTCTCTGCTCGTGAAGCATGGTCCTCAGATGTGATTCCCAATGTTCATATCATTTTTCCCTCGAAAACCCCATGAAATGCACTCAAGTGCCCATAAACTAGTCAGCCATTCCTACTATTTCGAGCTTCCTCGAATTTCATATTTTTCAGTATTTTGACCTCGGTGACTATCACAGATTACAGAAGAGGCTAGACTACACTCCGGGATAGATTTCTAAACGTTTCAATCTAGTTCGATTGTAAGAAAAATTCAGAATCAAAAATTCACAGATGGAACGAACTGAGCCCCCGTTTAGAAACAATTTAGGTTTTTCTTCAATTCAGGTTGATTGAGTTCTCAAGTCAACTGATTCCCTCGTTTTCAGCAAATTTCCCATCAAACCCACTTCCTTTTTCGTTGACATCTTATCGATTCGTCTAGCATCGAGTTGCCTATTTCATATGAAACTGATGGATTTCCGTTCCCGACGGCGCTTGGGTTGACTTGATCGTCTGAAACTTTTAGGGTGTTCTTTTCTGAATCGGAGAATTCGAGAATCTCAGAACTTTTGAATTTTCTAAATTGAAAACGAATACTTTAAATTTCAACTATTTCTTATTATTTCTCAAATATAGAACTCACATTCTCATTTTTCTCTCCTTTTTCTCTCTTCCTTTCTCTCGCCTGCTCCATTTTTCTTCGGAACCATCCAAATTGAACTTCTGAAAAAAGTGTATGGAATGAAAAGATTCAAGTTTGAAAGGAGAGATTATAGAGAAATCACAGTTTACAGTAATAGAAAAAATTGACTCGGCTAATAGACTCAAGGAAGAAAGAAATTCAAAAGAAGTGTGAAAAGGAGGAGAAAAATCAAAGAAAAATCAAGAAAAATCCAGTATGAAATTTCCGGTTTCCTCTTTCGAATTCGTGGATTTTTGAATCCCGTGGATTCTTTTTTCTTTTTTCTTTTTTTCTGCAAGAACACGTGCGAACATTTGAAAAGAAACGCGCTAAAATTAAACTTCGAATTTTGTTTTCGAAAAGTTTCACGTCACGAAAATGTTGATTTTGGAATATGGTAATTGAGAATTCTGATAACCACGGAGTACCTCTCATTGTTTTCTCTCGAGAATCTGGGACTCTATACTTTTGGAATCCCAAATTTCGGGAAGCCCATCAATTTCCCCACCACAAGCTGGACTCTTATTCTTGCAATGGAGACCCAGAGAATTAGGGCCCCTCGAAATCCAAATTTAAAGATGAAAATCACTAACCTTTTCGTCCAGGTCCTCCGTCTTCCGAATCTATCAATAGTTTTTCAGAGCTCTCATCGTCAATTTTGTGTCGAACTTTTCTGTCTCGTTCTTTTTTGGCTTGAAATTTGTTTTCGAAAAGAACAATGTGTGCATAAATTGAATGGGTATTCTTAACATTTGGTCCCCTGCGTGTCTTCCATCTCCTGACAAATATAATTGTGAAACAAATTATAATTTACAATAGAACTATCAGGATGTTCTTTCCATTTTAGAGTACTGTGTTTTTGTTTTGAAAAGAACACAGTGATTATAAATTGAAGGGATATTCTTAACATTCGGTCATCTCTGGATTATATAAACTGTGAAGTCCCGAAAAAATGATTGAGAGAAATTTTTTCAAGATTCCAAAGTAAACTCCGCTTACCAGAGTCGAATTTATCGATTGCGTGTCATCCATCGACATCCCCTGCGTGGCATGCATAGAACAAATTATAATTTACAGTAGAACTATCAGAATGTTCTCTTCTGAATCGGAGAGTTTAAGAATCTTCGAATTCATCGAGTTTCAAAATGGTACATTTTTAGTTCCTTCTCCCATGTGTTCCTCTCCTTTTTCATCTTCTCCTCCTGCGAGTGTCTGAAAAAGAAAGCATGAACGTTGCGAGAGTGCGCCACGGAGAAAAGGCGGGCTTATGGAAAACGAATGAAACTGACCTTCAATATTCCACTCTTGTCCTTGGGGGCCTTTTTCAAAATTCAAAAGCTAGCCACTTACCATGTCGATAACCGATCCGCTGACGTCCGATAAAGTATTTTTGGGTGTCGTTGAAAGTCCGGAATAGAAAGGTCGACAATGAAAAAGTGTCAAAATTCAAAATTTCAACACCGCCTCCTGTCCGACTCCGAAATGTGCCGATTGTCCGGCAGGTCCGCCTTCTTCCATCATTCCTTCAGCCATGCTCTCTTCCATTTACTGCTCTGCAGCTTCTCCGAGAGTCTGAAAAGGAAAGCATGAACGTTGCAAGAGCGCGCCACGGAGAAAAGGCGGGAGTATGGAAAACGAACGAAGCTGACCTGGATGACGCCATTCCTATCTCGTTTTGCTTTCGTAAAAGCTTTCAACAGCTTTCCTTCTGCGATCATCTGGAAGCGCTTTGCCATTGCTTTCCAGAATTTGGTCATCTCACAATTGCACGAATATGATAAATTGGGTCGACCCTCTAGTTTCAGATGCCGATCTGGAAATCGGCAAAAACTAACGTGTTTCGAGTTAAGACCTACCGAAGTTGGTTAAGCACCTTTCACGTGAAAGTTCATCCACCGGGGAGAGATAGCATGAAAGTTGCGTTTGGAAACGAACGAAACTGACCATCACGACTCCTTCAGCACTTTTTTTTTGCTTTGGCAAAGACTTCCATCAGTTTCTCTTCGACTATTTTCTGGTACTTCTTCGTTATTTTCGGAGTTGCACGGAAGTCGTGTGCCACTCTGCTTCCGACCTTCCTGAGCTCCTCAAGCATGAAAGTTGCGTTTGGAAACGAACGAAACTGACCGTTACGACTCCTTCGGAAGTTTTCTTTGCTTTGGAAAAGACACGCATCAGTCTCTTTCCCACTATCTTCTTAAACTTCGTCGTTATTGCCGGAGTTGCACGGAAGTCCTGTGCCATTCGGTTTCCGACTCGTCGCACCTCGAACGAGAAGTCTTTGTAGTCGATGAACCTGGCCAGTTTCGGGCAGACGCGCATTGGGCGCAAGCGCATTTTGTGCCCAGAAACGGACACGATCGAAATGGCTGGAAATCCGAGAATTAGGATCAGGACTCCGCTTGCAGTTTTCTTACCTCGAATTTTAAACTGCAAGTGTTTAGTACAAAGCTAACAATGTGGTGTTTTCCTGAAGCGCATTTTGTGCCGAGAAACGAACACGATCGAATTGCCTGTGGTTCCAAGCTGGTGCTCCCAAAAAGCGATCGAGCAGAAACTGTTCGGCTCCGCGCTGCAACTTTTCGACAAGTTTTGCGGGCACTTTGTTGCCGACGATCGTCTCCAGATGAACTTTGAATCGCTTCTTCTCATGACACTATCAATGAGCATTTTTTCCATTCAAATTTTAAAATAAAGACCACTAACCTTCTCCTCTTTAGCCAGCTTCCCTCCTTTTCCTCCTGTCATGTCCTCCATGCCTTCGATCTGAAAAAAATTTGACTGATTGTTGGGAAACTTTGTGAGACTGAGTTTTTCTCTAGACTTCGTGTCAAGAGTATTCAGCAACTGCTGATATATCCTTCACGACACCGGCTTCACAACAAAAACCGGGAACTTTCACGAAATTTAAGAGTTAGCCACTTACCATGTCGCTTATCGACAAGAAGGTTCCAGTCGACGGTTTCTGTGTCTCGTCCATCGTCTGAAACAAAATATCCTTTACAGTGAAACTATCAGGTTATCCAGAAACACACCGGTTTAGCAACAAATAGAGCGAACTTTTTCAAAATTCAAAAGTTAGCCACTTTTTGTGCTCACCGATCGAGCCGACTCCTCCATGCGGCAGTTCCTGAGTCACGTCCATCGCCTGAAACAGAATATCATTTACAGTGGATGATGTTCTTTCCATTTTGGAATTCTGTGTTTTTGTTTTGAACATTTTTGAAAAACAGGTCAAAATTGTGTCAATGATCGCCTTAAATGAAGTTTTGGGTGTCGTTAAAAGTCCGAAACAGAAAAATCGACAATGGAAAAGTGCCAAAATCCAATAATCCTAGAAATGCGGGAATCTCAGAATTTAAAACTAACATACTAATTGCCGACTCTGAGAGGCTCGGAAAAGTGTATGTCAACTGTTTCTATGGATTTCATTAGCCCGTTTTGTCTCAGCTAGTTTTAAATATTTTACAAAAACACACTTACCACATCAGACGTCTCTTCTCTCGGACAATCCCGTAGAGAGGTGGAGCTTAGTTTTGTGTCAAACTTTTCAGTTTCGTTTCTTTTTTATTACTCGGCTCGAGAGAAAGTACTGGAAGATGTTCCATTACACTGGTTCCATCAGTAGCAGAATTCGAGTTTGAAAGCGAAAAACGTGAAGTTTAGCTTATAGGCTGAACAACTTCCTATAGGCTGAACAGCTTCTCGAAACTATCCCATTTTTCAGATATTTTTCTTTCAACTGGTGTCAGCATGGTGACGTCTGGAATGAGGTCCATCGGAAGAGTGTCGTCGATTCGTGGTTTCCCTTGAAATGCCGCCGCCACCTCCTCCGCCTCCCATGAACACCGACTGTGTCTCCTGGAAAGTCCGGAATAGAAAGGTCGACAATGAAAAAGTGTCAAAATTCAAAAATTCTAGAAAAAAACCCGGAAATCTGAGAATTCAAAACTAAACATACAATTTCCGACTCTGAGAGGCTGGGAAGAGTGTAAAGCAATCTATCATCAGCCCGTTTTGTCTCAGTTATTTTTAAACGTTTCACAAAAACAAACTTACGACACACTATTTCAGTTTTGAACTTTTCGAAATTAGAGCTTCTCAAAAGTTCTCCATGTTTTCTTCAGTTCTCGGATCTATCCCGTTTTTCAGATATTTTTCTTTCAAACTAACCGGTGTCTCCTGGAAATCAAAACTTCATTTGGCACCTGCACCAGCTTTCTGCTCGTGAAGCATGGTCCTCAGATGTTATCCTCAATGTTCACATCATTTTCCCCTTGCTTGCCGTCGACGACTTCTGCGTCTCATCCATCGTCTGAAACAAAATATTAATTACAATGAAACTATCAGGATGTTATTCCATTTTGGAATACTGTGTTTTTGGTTTGAAAAGAACACAGTGAACATAAATTGAAGGGGTATTTTTAACTTTTGGTCATCTCTAAACTGGATAAACGGTGAAGTCCCGAAAAAATGATTGAGAGACATTTTTTCGAGATTAAAAAGTAAAATCCGCTTACCAGTGACGAATCCTGCGTGGATTCCATCGAGCGTCCCGGATCAGAAATGAGCTTGCAATATTCTTACCTCCCATTGGAGCTACGCCGACAGCGGTCATGGTGGAGGCTCCTGATGGGTCTCCTCCGATGGAAGTCATGGTGGATGTGCCTGGAAATCAGATAATTAGGATCAGAACTCAGCTTGCAANAAGTCATGGTGGATGTGCCTGGAAATCAGATAATTA
Organism: Caenorhabditis sp. 40 LS-2015; assembly: GCA_900536305.3. Lineage (NCBI taxonomy): Eukaryota > Metazoa > Nematoda > Chromadorea > Rhabditida > Rhabditidae > Caenorhabditis > Caenorhabditis tribulationis. Next base: position 16,897 of record LR544092.1, read on the forward strand.
GGATCAGAACTCAGCTTGCAATTTGCTTACCTCCCATTGGAGTTCCGCCACCCACTACGTCGGGGCACTTTCTTCACATCCTCCTTCGACAATCCCATGTCCGCATCCAGAGCCCTGCCTCTCTTCTTGGCTCTCGGCGCGTGTAATAAAGACATTGACTATTGCATCAAGTTTTCGCCCTCTTCTCTCGGACAATCCTGTAGAGAGGCGGAGCTTAGTTTTGTGTCAAACTTTTCAGTTTCGTTTCTTTTTTATAACTCGGCTCAAGAGAAAGTACTGCTAAATTTCCCATTATATTGGTTTAATCAGTAGCGAAATTGGGATAGGGATAAAAACGGAAAACATATTCCAACTCGAAAAAGGAGAATTTCAACCATAAAACTTTTATGATAAAAGTTTGAAATTTACCTAGCGACCACAACATAAGTTTCAAACTCAATTGTGTTTTTTTTGGTGTCAAGTTTCTCAGTGGAAAAATA
>LR544094.1:0-22094 GCA_900536305.3 Caenorhabditis sp. 40 LS-2015
ATTGACAATGAAGATTTGACTGCAGCGCACGGAAAACTGCCGTCAGAAAGAGTCGCTGAGAGACCACCAAACGTGAGCTCGCCGTCTCAAACAAGAAGTACCTCGGGAGACAGAAGAACACTCAAAAAGCCTTCCATCTTCAAACTTCAAGCTCCAAGACAGAAGCTGGACGACGACACGACTCCCAGAAGTCCCAAGGACAAGAGAACCCACAGATCGAAAGACTTTGCATCAAGAAGCAGGTTGCCCGTCAGTGTTCCAGGAGACAAAATGATCGGTGAAGATGGTCAAGATTTCGCTCTCCAGTTTCAAGCAAGGCACGAAGACTCTACGGCGGCCCATCTGCGGCTGACGGGGCGCTGGCGGCTCAACGGCGTTCGATGGGCGGCTCAACAGCGGTCGATGAGCGGCTGACGGCGCGCCGGCGGCTCAACGGCGGTCAATCAAGCCGCCAGCGCCTCGTGATGGAAAAGCGCATAGAGATGAGAAGAGATCTCACAAGACAGTTTTATGGATTCTAGGGTACCTAGAAAATTTTTTGACTTTTGAAAGTTTTTGACTGAAAAATGTTGGATTTTGAAAACTTTAGGATTTTGTTGACTTTTTGAAAGTTTTTGACTTTTGAAAATTTTTGATTGAAAATTTTTGGATTTTGAAAATTTTTGACTGAAAATTTTTGGATTTTAAAAACTTTTGACTATTGAAAATTTTCGGATTTTGAAAATTTTTCGATTTTTTGATTCACAGCCTATGGAGGGCAGAAAGAAAGAGCGACAACGGGCAAGAAACTTGCGGCAGGATAAATTTTCTGATGCTACATGTGTAACTCCTACTCAATGTGAGAGGAAAATGGGAATTTCCCACCCTTGATGTCGGTAAACCAATCGAGAAAAGTAAACCATTTTCTTTCTAGTAAATGTTTTCATGAATTCCACACACGTTTTATTCCCATTCAAAAACCAACTTTCATACTAGATTTTCAAAAGTAAATCTTTTCATTTTCCACACAGTAAATATTTTCCACGGTAAATACGTTTACCAAGGAAAACGTTCTACGGCCTCTGGATTCATGAGATTTTTCCGGGGGGAACAAGAAATAGATTCGCGAGGTTCTTGATAACAATCCTGCTGTTTGGTTTTCGTTTCAAGATGCTGCAGTTGGTGCAGATGACTTTGTTCTCCAATGTCGGAAAATGAAGAGTTTGAGGAAATGTCTCTGGTCACAGCTTTCCGAATAAGTGCAGCAGAGTTGGCTTGGTTGATTTGAACTGCCGTGGCATGCACATTTTCACTGTTTCCTTTTCGAGTTTTTAGCTTCAGGATTACTCGGTCAATAACCTTCTCAACTTCTCCTTGCACCGTATGCATTCTTATATCATTTCTGCTAAAATAATATTGCTATGTTCTAGATTTGAACTTCTGTGTCTCTGAGCAAACTTTCTGGCTTTTTTCCTGTGCAGCTCACAAAAGTAGGAGTTTGATATACAGGTGCTCGAAGCTCAGATGTATTATAACTGTATCTGTAGCTGTATATCGGTAATCCGTTGGGGATTCGTGCTCCGTATTGTCGCGGGACAATAAGACTTTCAACATTTAATCATGGAGAACTACCATCTATTTCCACAATTCACGGCCACAAATTTCATTAGATGCGCAGTTCCCCTGTTACAGAAAGATATGTTGGTTCACTCTTCTCCCATCTTGAGTCCCTCAATAAGTACAATGAACGTCATGAACAATGGGTGACCGGGCAATGCATCTGAGTACACCTGGGATTACCATAATAAAAGACACAAGAGGCTATTAATATCCATTGTTCTCTGAAGTGACACAGACGCTTATTAACATTGCATGACTCTAAATCACAAATACCATTGTAAGGACGGAGTTAGTACCCATCATCCTGCAAACACCCTAATAAGTACCTGATCACATTAGTTATTAGACACTCGAGGTGTTCGAGTGAAGTGGGTGCTGATCGAGTAGTTGTTGAGGAAATCCAATAATATCGCCCTATTGGTTTACCTTCTTCATGCAATTTCTTGAAAAGTCGATGTTTTTCTTGAAGAGCTCCAACATTTCCTTTTAGACTAATAACTTTTCGTTTTTAAAATCTGAACCAACCCTTCTCTCTTCCTTTTTACTATCTTGGTTTCTACTCAATTTTTTTTCAGGTTTTCCCCCTGGATATCGACTGTTCAAGATGTCCCCCCAATTGGCATTTTTTTGATTTTTCTGAACCTGTAAGTTAAAAATTCAAAACTATAGTAATTGATATTCACATTCTACTTTTCAGAATACCTAAGGATGTCGTCTGATTTTGACGTCCCAACTGATTGATTTTTTTGAATTTGAAATAGCGCCCCTACACGCCCATCGTTTTCATTGTTTCAAAGTAAGTTTTCATCTCTTTTTGAGCAATTTTTCTGAAAAATCGAGTTTTTTAGGTTCTGTTTGCCGTACACTCTCTACCGATCTTTCGACGAATGTATGAAACAGAAACTCGTGGACCACGACTACAGTGATGCCTGGACTCAAACACATAGACGATTCCCTCTCTGTGCTTTTGGCCACCAGAGAACCAGATGCAGCGGGGAAATGGCTCATCCAAACGGATCAAGAATTGGAGCTTGTGCTTTGGGATCACTGAGACGTCTTCCTTGGGAAGAAATGAAAAGGAGCTATTTGAAGAATGGCGACCTCATAGTTCAGGCTCGCGTGAAGATTCTCAAAATGACCGGGATAGTGAAACCAAAAGTATTTCACTTCGATGAGAGCAACAAGAAACACTCGGATATTGTTCTGAAAGTGGGAACATAGAAGTTCTACGTTTGGAAAGGTGTAAGTTTTGGCCTAGTTTCTCATTGATCACAAACATCTCATTGTTTCAGTTCCTCTCTCGCCACTCTCACTTCTTCGATGCTCTCTTCTCGAACAATTTCAAAGAGGGGCAACCGGGAACGAAGGAAATCGGACTGAAAGAGACCGATGCTCAAGACTTCCAGAACTTTCTAGAAGTTTTGCATGGAGATGCCAGACCGGTTGGTACAAAGCACCTCAAGAAATCTTTAAATGAGAAATTTCAGATTATACGGTCGAAGGAATCCTTCATCTGAACGACATGTACCATGCCAAAAACGTTCTAAGAGAATGTGTCGAGTTCTTGATGAACAAGTCTGAAAAGACGTTGAGAAAGAAGTTGGAGCTCGCGTCTCGATATCGGTTGAATGAGTTGACGGTGAGTTTTTAAAGAATTTCAAGCAAATGATGATATAATTTCTAGGATGTTTGCATTTCTGCGGTCACACCTGAGGAGTACAAGTCGATGGTCGGCGATGGGTTCACGAAGACGCTGACAAATGAGCACTTTTCTAGCTCAATTCTCTGCTGTTCACATGTTATTCTTGCTTTAAAAAACAATAAAAAGTGTGCAACTTAAATTCCCGCTTTCCCAAAGTGCAACCATTGTGAGTTCTTCACTAATGACATTTGAATGGGTTTTCTGCACATCTGCTACAATTTTTCGTCTGAACACAGAGTGGCTGCTCTCAGGTGAGAAAATTGTTCAGCTGGGCGGGTAAAACTCCACTTTGCTTGTCAAATGACTTTTAAGTGTTTCTCGATTGACAATTAGCGTCACTCAGTTTTGACCCCTGTCTCAACATGAGTATCAAGTGAATCGAAGAACTTTCATGGCATTCATAATCCGAAGTTTTCCAAATTGGTCAACAGTACAATCGTGAACATTCTCACTTCTTCTATAATAATTGTTGAGGGATTGAAAATGTTGATTTCATGTAAAAACTGCGGGGTTCAGCTCTGAAACCGTCGAAAATAGCTCAAGCTCAAAAACCCACAAAGCCTTCAGGAAAGTTGTGTTTTTTTTCACACAATTTCCCGCCAATGGTCTATTTGGCTCAATGGAATGTCCCGCAAGAAAATCCACCAATCTCAAAGCTCCCGGTTTGATTCCGCCTCCCTCCGAAACTCGCTGTTGTTCCAACACAAATCGTCTTAAAATTCCTTTAATTTTTATTATGTATTTGACAAGCACACGGACCGGTACCAATTAGGGAAAATAAAGGAAGTGAGGGGAAGAGAGGGTGAAAAATAAAGAAGGACAAATGAAAACTGGGTGAGGAGGCGAAAAGTTATTAAAAAAAGACGAGAAGAGAAGCGAAGAGAGGAAAATAAAATTTTATAAGTAGACTAGGAAGACGGTAGAGGAGAGGACGACCATAAGAAAAGGAAGAGTCAAATATCATTTATGACGAAGGCGGAATAGATCAGAAGGGGGAGGGTGGAGATAAGAAAAAACTGATGAGAAATGTAGAGAGAGTGTTCCAGAGTCGCTGCTCTCCTCATCAGTAGATGACATCTCTGTAATGTCCGTCTGGAATCGCGGTCGACGACAGACGAGGCACTTGTGCAGGCTGTTGATTGTTGTTGTGGTTGCGATCGCGTCCGGCGTGAGCGCCCTTTCCGACTGTGTACTGGAATTGCGACGTCTGAAATAACAAGAATTGGTTGAAAATCGTCTGAAAAATCGCGAAGAATCCTCCAAACCCGTTCAAAAACCGTGAAAATTGACCGAGTTGAACCTGATGGAAAGTTGAACCTGATGGCCTAGAATGCCAAACCTCGAGCTTCTAGAAGTCATCCAACCTAACCCACAATGAAAACGAGCTGAACATCCTTGAAAAATTACCCAGGCCGGTCAAAAACTGTAAAAATGACCTGAACCCGAGTTGAGGTTAAACCTGATGACTTAAATTTGAGAGATTAAATGTTCCGTTTTCAAGAGTTGCTGGCTTCACTGCGAACCCGAAAAACGAGGAAAACTGGTGGCCTAGAAACCATGAACACCCCGATTTCTAGGTCATTTAGCTTCAACTTTCTCAATATCGAACCTTTTCTGCCGCTTTCTGGAGGTCTAGGCCATCTCCTTCAATTTCTAATCTGAAAAGCTCACCGAAATCGTGTCCATCAAGTCGCCAATATTCTCGCGCGGCATAGGATCCTTGTAGAACCAAATATTGTCTTCGGCCTCTTCGGCGGTCGGTCTCTTCTCCGGATCGATGGCGAGCAGCAATTCGAGGAGGTTCATCGCGTCCACGTCCTGAAAAACGGGTTTGGGTGCTCATTCTCGCTTTGATTCGAGTCATCGGGGGACAGAACAAGTCTGGAAAGCTCTCTACTGATTTTTGGTCAGTCTGTGTGTCAATTTTGAGCGTTTGTTGACTCATTTTTCGTGCGAATCGAGCCGTTTTTAGGCTGAGCAATGCCCATGTTGTTCAATTTTTTTCGGTCAATTTCCCAGCAACTCACCGTCGGGAAATTCGTATTCCGGTGCTTGTTGTACGGATTCTGAAATCGGGACAATGTTATTCGGTGAGAGAATTCAATTTCTTACGTATCTCGCCGCTGGAGGCTTCCCGCCTGGACAGTCGATCTTCATAAGTCCATGTAGCCGATTGCGGAGGAGGCGTGGCTTGTCTTGTGGAAGTGCTGAGTTGGGTCCGGCGGTCATGTTGGCCCACAGCGGCATATTGGTGCAGCCTGGCCAGACCTGCAAAATGGCGGGGTTATTTTAACCTGAGCAACCTCTCTAAGCCGTTCTGTCGGCTGCGCTTGAGCTTGTTTTTTGCCGTTTCGGAGCATTTCTGGCTGTCTAGGATTATCTAGAATTCTTCAGGATGGTCTGGGATGGTCTAGGATCATCTAGAACACTCCAGAATCAACCTGAACAAAACGAAGCCAGTTTTTATGATCATCTGGCTCATTTTCAACGGATTTTCGTGATAATTCAAAGCCGATTCACCTCTGGATTAATGGATCCACAGAGTGCAGAAATGAGCTGCAACTGTCGTTGCTCGGTGTCGCCCCGCATGATTGGCTGCCGCGTCCACATCTCCGCCATGATGCATCCAACTCCCCAAACGTCGACCTTCGTGCGATATGTGCGGTCACCTAGCAGCAGCTCTGGCGGCCGGTACCAGAGCGTCACGACGTGATTTGTGTAGAGAGGGTGCGGAACTTTGGATCCTGAAATGTGCATTTGGGTTGAGAGAGTGACGTTGAGGGGATTCGTAGCACTTGGGGAGTTGAAAAATGAGAATTTTTGGACCAAAAATGATCATTTTGGACCAAGCAATTTTGAGCCAGAAATGTGATTTTTGTTTTTGAACCAAAGATGTGATGTTTCAGAGCTTTCTCATCTCAACTTCTGCTTCAGAATCTCCTAAAACTCTCCAGACCCCTTCAAATCCTCCAGAATCTCCAAGAATCCTTCTGAATCTCCAAGGATCATTCAGAATCTCCAAGAATCCTTCAGAACCCTTCAGAAACCTCCAGAATGCTGGAGAAATCGCCTGGACCATATTCAGGCAATTTTTGTGTTCTCTGGGTATTTCGTTCATTTTTAACTCATTTCGGTTGGCTCAATTCTTGTCCAATTCCCATTTTTTCATTTCATTTTTTTCGGCCCCATTTTTCATCATTTTTTTCCCTTCAAACTAAAGGGAGCGACTCACCTTCTTTCGGCGTCATGAAAGACCGTGCGAGTCCGAAATCGGCGAGTTTCAGCACTCCCTCTCGGGAGATCAGCACGTTGGCAGATTTTATGTCTCGGTGCAGAATCTTGTTGCGGTGCAGTTTGTTGAGTCCGGTGATCAGGTGCTTCATCATCGTCTTGATGTGCACCAGCGACATCCGAACTTTGGGATTTGAGAGTAGACCCGCCAAGTCGTGCTCGCAAAACGGCATGACAATGTAGAACGTGGTGCGATCCTTGGTGGTGGCCGTGTTGCCTGAAAGATATATACGATTTTAGAAAGTTTCTCGGTCGAAAGTTCGAAATTTCGGACAGTTTTGAGTGAAAAATCTAAAAATTCCACCATTTTCAAAAACGACTAATTCCGAACCATTTCTACAGATTTTTGGCTGATTCTCACCTTTCGCACTGCACACCTCAATCAGTTCGATGATGTTCTGGTGCTTCAGCTGAGCCAAAATCTTCACCTCGCGCAGTGCCGTGATCGGGAAGCCCTCCTTCTCGTTCTCCGTCAGTATCTTCTTCAGCGCCACCATTCGACCCGACTGCCTGCATCGCGCTTTGAACACTTCTCTGCAAAATTTGGGAGAGGTTAAGGGGATTTTGAACTCAATTTTCAGCATCCTTGGGGTTCTTCTTGGTGTTTTGAAACAGCTTACAGGCCATTTTTTCGGGCGAATTTTACAATTTTCCGATTCCCCCGCTCACCCGAACGATCCCTCTCCAATTTTGCTCAACTTCTCGTAGGCGGACACATCGTTGATGAAGGGATAGACGGCCTGGTCGAACTGCCTCTGATAGTTCATCAACTGCTGCTTGACGTCGCATTCCGTGGCTCCGGTGGACATGACGCCGCACGCCGGCATGTTGTGCACATTTTCACTGGGGTGGGTTCTGAAAATTTGGATTTTGAGTCAAAAATAACGAATTTTGGATGAAAATAAAAATTTTTGAGCCGAGAGTAGTGAACTTTGAAAAATCTGAAGTTTCAATTGGATTTCGGGTCAGAAATCATGGGAGAGGTTTAGGGAATCTTGAGCTCAATTTTCAGCATCTTCGGGGTGGTTTTTGGTGTTCTGAAGTAGCTTTTAGGCCATTTTTTTCAGGCAAATTTTCACAAATTTTTGGTTCCCCCACTCACCCGGACGTTTCTTGTCCAACTTGGCTCAAGTTCTCGTGAGCCGACTCGTCGTTGATGAGCGGACATCCGGGCTGATTGAACAGCTTTTGGTAGTGGAGCAACTGCTGCCTCACTTCGACCTCCGAGGCTCCGGTAGGCGTGCCGCCGATCGCCGGCATGCTTTGCACGTGGTTATCGATGAGGGCTCTGGAAATTTGGATTTTGAGTAAGAAATAACGAATTGTGAGTGAAAATGAAGATTTTCGAGCCGAAAATAGTAAATTGTGAGAAATCTGAACTTTCAAGAGGAATTTGGGCCACAGAACATGGATTTTAGGTTGATTGTGAGGTTTGAACAATTTTTCAATCTAAAATTGACAAAAATCGAAGAAAAAACTTTCGATCAAAATATTCAAAAACTCAAAAATCTTGTTTTTGATCCACGTTGAGTCCAAAAACATAATTTTGAACAAGTTTTTAACTGAAAATCACCCGAAAACTTGTGATTTCACAATTTTCAATCTTGCTGAGAGCTGAGTTTCAAAATATTGCAAGATTTTCCAGACTTTCTCAGGTGAAATTCTCACAATTTCCAACATCTTTTCGGTCCATCTCCTTTAGATTTCGCAGCCCCTAAATTGCAATCGCTTACCTTTGTGTGTTGGATTGATGAAGACCTGGTGGAGAAGCTGGATCAGCATTAATGATCCCGTGACGAGCATGCATCGCTGTCGATCCATTCTGACCCAAGTGCTTTCCTCTCGTCTCGTAGTTCATACGCTGTTGACGATCAGATGGCTCTGGCAAGATGGCTTTGTTGGCCCAATCGGAGTCACAAAAGTCATCTTGATGGAATGCAGTGTTGGCATCTCGACCAGAACTCGATGAACTCTTCCGATTTTGAGAATTCTTGAACTGTGAAAAGAAGCCATTGGATGCATTTCCACGGAACGACTGATTCTGTCCAGTAGGAGCGAAGTTCTGAGCTCCACTGAACTTGATCCCATTGTTCTTGTCTCTTGTGTACTGTTTGATATTGGTGATGTTCGAAGAACGTCCATAGGAACTACTTCCGGCAGAAGGATAGTAGTTCTTCATCTGGGACTCCTGCACCCGACCGTGGTTGTCTTGCTCACGTGGCATCTTCCAGTCAGACGACGATTCTTTCGGCCCACTGTTGTGTCCGTCATTGGCGAATGGACGACGGTCGTCAAACGTTTTTTGCGAGGCACTTCGTCCATTGGAATCATTTCCGGCAGATTGATAGTAGTTCTGCATTCGAGATTCCTGCACCTGACCGTAGTTGTCCTGCTGAAGTGGCATCTTCCAGTCAAACGATGATTGTTTCGGCCCACTGTTGTGTCCGTCATTGGCGAATGGACGACGGTTCTCGAACATTTTTTGCGAAGCACTGCGTCGTCCATTGTTGTGTTCTCGGTTATTAGATCGCTCCTGATTGTACGTATGAGCTGCGATCGAGTGGTTGCTGGCACGTTGCGAGTACACTCCACGATCCTGACTGGAGACCTGATGCGGCTGGTGGCGAGGATCACTTTGGATGCCTCCACGGAAATCCATCTGATGGAAGAACTTGTTGGCACTGTCGTATTGCACATTCCGTTGGTCTGATGGTCCTCCATGGCGGTTGTTGTAGGAGACTCCAGATTGTTTGTAGGAGAATGATGAATCACTCTGAGACGAGTTCCCATCGCGACGACTCTCTGAAAAGTGAACTTGCTTCAGTCAAATGTGATTACTTTTCCTACCTCCGTGGAAGCTGCCGTTGGCACTCCAGCCAGTTTCGAAACGCATAGACCCAGATCCTGTGTTGGACATCGTGTTTTTGTAGGCCTCGGCACAAGCATCGCTGTAGAAGCGTCCACGAGGCGGAGAGTTCCGATTGTCATCTGAAAACGAGGAATTTTCACATTTGACACTAATTAAACTTATTCTGATCATTTTTTCAAAATAGCAGACTCACCTCCATTCGAAGATCTATCGACGGCACTGTTGCGACGATTGCCGTCGTAGAAAGCTGCATAAGCACTGAAGTTCGATGACATTACAAGTTTCCTGAAATCAAGCAACTGGTTGGTTGTGAGAGGATAGTGAAACGGAGAAAGATGTATCGGTCGATCACAAATCGAGTGCTAATTAGTCCATGAAAAGACCCAGGACGAACGTGAAAAAACGCGAGCACTTTTCGCATAGATTCAAAATTCTCCTCATCAACACTCTTTTCATGAACCAGCGTTTCTTTACCCGTTCATTTATCGGGCGTTTTGCAGAAAAACGGGAGAGAACATTCCAATGCTCTATTCAAAAATCGATCCCTTTTCAAACTATAAACTTGAGATTCTTCATTCTTTTATTTGGTAGTCTTGAAGTAACATTTGCGGAGCGCGAAAATGCTAAAGAGGAAAGTCGTGAGCACCGAACTGTCAGATTTGTTTGAACCCTCAACTGTACCCTCGGAATGGTGTTCTGTGCAAATCTTGGCGAAAACCATGGATTCTGGAGAGAGTTAAGCAGAACCCAGGAAAACTAGAAAAATTGGTCTGGTAGCCTGGAAATCCGTAATTTGGCTTTCTAGGTCACGAAATCGAAAACTCAGGCCACAGAGACGTAGAGCAGAACGATGCAATGAAAATGACAGAAGGAAAATCCTAAACAAAATAGAGAAAAACCTCCAAAAACCATCAGTTTTACTTCCGAATTCCCCCCTGCAAAACCTCGGCCACCGAGTCAAATTTTCTCTCTTTCAGCTTGAATCAGTGGTGGCCAAGTTCAAGGTGTCGAACACGACGCTGCGATGAATGATGGCGCACATGTCGGACAACATGGATCGTGGACTCGAGTCGGGCTTCGAGAGGTCCGCCATCGCCATGCTGACGGTTTCGAAATATTGACCCTCGATTCCGCTCATTGTGTGGTGTGAAAGGGTTTTCGGTCCCTTTTTATTCTACTTCCAAGTTGGCGAACGGGTCGCTGGTTCATGAACTATCTTTTTGAGACAAGGGACCACTGGCGCGTGGGCACGAAAAACAACACCATGTTTCTTCAGTCATGGGTATCTATCCGAAGAGATGAGATTTCCATATCCCTCATCTGATATTCTTGACTCACAATGAAGATTCTCTAGAGAAATACCTTTTTGGTATTAGGCACAGGCATTTATCCGTTTACATGGAGGTCCCCAGTAGCTAGGAGACACATCTTAGTATTCAGAGATACTGTATGACAGGTGAGACCCTCCGCGAAATCTGGGAAGTGGTATTCAGTACGTGCGCCCTCATCGCTGCGCCACGACACACAACCTGTGCTATTCGTCTATTCCATCTACACCTTCTATGACTCTTGTCCAACCGTCTTATTCCTATCTAGTATTCCTATTACACGACAGTTACAATGAATCTAACACATCGCGGATTTCGTATCAGTCAACCCTCGGCGGATTTCGCTGCGAATCTCAATAGCCTTGAGTTGTTCCCGCCACAATAGTTCCTTTGTTGATTTCAAACCTGGATGTATTGTTCCCAGTCCCCCAACCTCGAACTAAGACCCCCTATTAAGAGTGAAAAGAACCCGTAGAGCCACTTGATTCCAAAAGCGCGATGAGTAAGACGCCTGAACTAAATGCTACGGAATGATGAGCATTTGGAACATCTCCGCAAGTTCAAAATTTCAATAGCCGTCGGCGAAAGCTGGATAAGCAACAAAGTTCGAACTCTTTGCAAGTTTTCTGAAAGGGAGAATAGAGAAACGGAGAAGGATTTGTCGGTCGATCAGCAACCGACATGCGAGTGCTAATTAGTCTATGAAAAGACCCAGGACCGTATTACATTCCGCTGATTTAGACGGAAATTTCAATCGAAAATGGACGCATTTTTGGTAAAAAAACAATCAGCGCAAATGATTTCAGCATTTTTTCGGAGGATCAGGTGAGACGGGGAAAAAACCTCAAACTCCAGCGGGGGAAAAAAAAATAACGAATGAACAATGAGAGTTATTGTATGGTTAGAGAGTGCGAGACGCAGGCGGAGAAGCGAAGGGGGAGGTGAAGAGGTCCGTTTGCGTCAGCTGTGTTGCGCAATCAAACGAGACCATCGAAACAACAAATGTTCGAAACAACAGAGGTTGAGAAAAAAAATTTGACAAAAGATCCGTTTTCAGTTTTATAAGAAAAAAAAACAATTGTTTTCAAGACGATATCATGTGAAAAATGCTCGAATCTTGCTCTAGAAGGTGTGATGATGGGAAAAAATTAACGAAAAAAGAAATCAAAAAAAGTTTCGAAAGGGAGGGGTCGAATCACAAAGTCACGATTCCCGGGCTGCTCTCTTCCCACCTACACCATGCTGCCATCGAAATCTATGGCGCCGGAGAGCATACAGAAGTTCAAAAATGACTGAAACTTTCAGACCAGTTTTTGAGCTTCTACTCACCTACGGGCAGATTATTGTTCTCTCATTGTTTTCGGCGTATGAAAAACTACCAGTGTGCCAATCTTCAGAAAATTTTCAATGTATATCTAAACGAAACCTGCTAGTGAGGAATCCAGTTTTCGAGAAAAATTCTGACAGTAACTATGGATAGGCACCACAATGAAAGGGGGCGGGGCGACCAAATTTTTCTCCCCGCGGCACCAGCCCATCTTTGAAGCCTTGTACCGGGAGTTAGGAACCCATTATTTCTATGATTTCAACTTGTCCCTACGTAATCGACTACGCAGAATCGAATGGAATTATCAGTTTTTCGATAACTCCATTATTTTGATTCGAAAATATCGAAAAATAGGAGTCGGACCGAGAAAATGGACTAAAAGGGGTTAATGAAAGTCAGCGTCGCGAGGTTTTTTGATGATTTCTAGTATTTCTTGGAACGGGGAATCGAATTTTGAAATAAAATCATCACTTTACAGGTGCCTTTTCTCGCAATTTTCAGTCAAACTTCCATCTAAAATATATAAAAATTTTCAGCGATAACCCACACTTTTTTTAACAGATTATCATAACCACAAGTCTTGTGAACACACATGCTGATTTTCAGAAAGATTGGTTAACCTTAAGTAGTTTTAATACACACCCGAAAATTTCAACTTTTAAAAATTTTCCGTTTTTGGTGTTTTTGAGCGTAATGCAGATTTGCGTCGCGCGTTTTCTCTTTACCATTTGATTCTACGCAAAATTTGGCACAATATATCTCAAAATTAAAAGATTCTACAGGTGCCCAAAAAAGTTATGAAGCCTTTTTTCCGACAAATCTGAGCCAAATAGTCAATTTTTTGAAGTTACGAACTTCCCCGGTTTAGTAATCATGTTTTATTGTGTTAACAATACTAAAAAAATGGATAAAAAGAAATTCAGCCCATAAAAAAGTCGAACTTTCGTTTTCGTTTTGGTAGTCAGGGGTACCAGTTGCGCCATCGCGCAAATCTGACGCTCGTTCGTGGCGACAGTGATAAAGGTGATAGAGACCGAGCTGTGGGCGACGACTAAGCCCCACCCACTTTTCTGCGCACCGCAAAAAGCTGAGGAGAAAATCAGTACATTGAGGTTTGGTACAAAAAGGTGTCCAACTCGGAATTGAAAAAAGATTTTTTGCTGAAACTTTCGGAATGTACTTCTATCACAGGGGAGAAGACATTCCAACAATAAAAGTAGGAAAAAACCCATTATAAAAATTATGTTGTGGTGCCTAACTATGGATCCATAAATCCATAGATCTTGAGATTCACAGATGCGTCGATTCATTCATTTGTGGATGCACAAATTGTTCCCACCGTCCTCAGTAAAAAGATAAGAGGGAAATAGAAAGTCTAAGATTCTCGAAGAACATCCATCTTCCCAACAAAAACATGGTGAAAATCTAAAAAGTGAGTGTTTATTGAAAATGGGGAAGAAAAAGTTCAAGGGAGCATTAACGTTCGCGTATACTAGAAAAGTGTAGAAATTATTTTAAAAGATATTTGAAGACCGTTTGAGAAGATATTTTTGGAGAACAAGAAAACGATGCCTTCTTGGAGTCAGAGTTAATCAATGAGCCTTGGAGATTGAAGTCGTTCAGGGCCATCTACTTGGTTTGCAGAAGCTGAAAAATATTTATTTTCAGGAAGACCGTCCAGACTGTCTAAGTCGTGTAGACAATCAGGAGAAATGTTTTTCACTGCGTTTCCCCTAACCTTTTACTCGTCTTGGTCATCCAATTCTTGAGAAACGGCAACTTGCGGTTCTTCTGGAAGCGAGAGATCTTCTGGAGAAGACCCATCGACGGTATCATCGTCCTCCTGATAATTGTATTCCATTGATCCTTGTTCTTCTTGCTCACATGTTTTGCTCACCAAGTGCCTCCCTCTGATCCGAACGACTATGGGGGCAAAAAATTGCCCACCTAGATATAAGAACTTCCACTAAAGGATTTTCTGAAGAAATTATTTTTTCTCGAGTCATGACGAATTTTCGAATGCTCGAAAAAACAGTTTAAAATTACCGTATTTCGGTCATTTTTTGAGTTTTTTCAAAAATCAAAGTGGGTTATAGAAGAACTTTTTTTGCTCTTATTTTTTGCTATTAACATGTTTTGGATAGCTATTGTCTAAAATTATGAAAACTCGTGTCAAACACGAAGTCGAAAAAAACCTTCTTGTAGAACTTTTTTTAACTATCATAAAAATGTTCCTTATCATGAATAAGGTATAAAACCGTAATGTTTATAGTACCTAATCAGGCATTTTCGAAAGAAAAAAGTCGATATATAGCTAAAATGCACCTTAATTTCGATTTTTCTCAACTTTTCATATTTGTTATTTTTTCGAGTCAGACTTTTAAAGTAATTCGTAGTTTGTGAACGATGTCAGGTAACTGATTATTTGTTTGCTAAAGTTAAATCACCCTTCTGGGCACCCTGGAGTCGTGTACCAATAGGTCACCTCAACTAAGGAAGTCGAAAAAAATTTTTTTTTCAAACTTTCCATTTTCTTGTTTTCATGATTGCTTTCGATGGGATTTTATGACTTTCACATGATTTTTTCTGAAAATCATGACAAAAGTGGATAAAACGACCTCAAAACTAAATCACCTCATTATAAGCATCTTATTGGTTGCGACACCGTGTAATCGACATTTTACTTCCTTTTTTCACGATTTTCAGAAAAAATCATATGAAAGTCATAAAATCCCATCGAAAACAATAATGAAAACAAGAAAATGGAAAGTTTGAAAAATAAATTTTTTATCATTGCCAAGATAACATTCTAAAACCTAACTACTACCTTTGAGCGTTTTCGTTGCTCAAAATATCAAAGTCTTCTGTCTTGCCATGGCTACAAGTTCTATCACCATCTGGAGCACACAAACAACCATGTGACCAAAACCAGCGAACCCTAACCCCCTCATCTTTTTCGGAATAAAGTTCATAAAATCGAGGAAGAAACATCTGAATTCACTCCTCTCCTAGACGGTTGAGGCCGCTACTACACTTGTGGGTGCAACAGCGAGCCATCCACTGTCCTTGCGCGACAATGACAGATTGCTTAACTTAGACAAACTTCTCCTCTTTGCACTATCTTCTCTGTTGTCTCTTCAACAGTAATGCTCTCTGCGGCCATCTCGCCGCAGGGTAAGCCTGTTATTCCGTTAGTACTCTGACACCTCAGCACCCAAAGTATAGTTCTTTCCTTTCTGTGCCGCTTTCACGTGGAGGGACTGTGAAATAGAGTGCACATTGGGTTGCCTGCGTCTACGTCTATTTTTCTATGCTGCTGTCCTTGCGCGACAACGACAGGCTGCGAGAGGAGAGAAGAAATAGCATTGTAAATCCACTCTACGTCTGCTGTTTCTTGTCAATTCGAGTTATTTTTTCAGTTGTCCCCTTTTCTTCGCCGTCTGTTCAACAGAAACGTTCTATGCTGCCCTAGCATCTGTCATGTTTACCTTGACCCCTCGACAACCAGACGCTGCGTTTCTTCTTCTCTCAACAAACGGCTGGTCTCCGCTGCCTCATTCATTCTTTATTCCTCCATCTCTAGTCGCCTTCCCGTTCTTATGACTTTTCCCTAATGTGTTCTCTTGTTTATTGGACCCCTCAGGCACCACACTGATCAACGGAGCCTCCCATCTATTTATTCTTTGATTTTCGATGAACTACTTTTTTTCTCTATTGGAACACAATCGGTGAGTATTGTCTCAGCCCATATAGGACTGCCAAAATTCATCAGAAAACTATGAAAAACTCGCAAAAAAAGTTTCAGATTTGACTCTCTAACTAGTCGCTCATCAACCACCTCATCATCTCATTCCGAGACAAGGACATACAAAGACCATTGGTTTGTATTCAAGGAGCCGCGGGATCTGGCAAAATTCATATGTTGGCAACGCTCATCTTCCGAATTCTGAGTCACAAAAGAAAGGCTCTAGTGGTTGGCGCGACAAAGAAGAAAATGGTTGAGATGATGGTTGCAATGAGAAGTAGTGAGTGTCCATACTGGAATTCGAACAGTGAGTTTGTCAAAATTCGATGAGCTTATCTACTATTATCTATTCAGCACTCATGGACTTCGCCGATGAATCCAACCTCGATTATTTCTCCCGATACAGACAGAACCTTTTGAAAAAGCTGGCCGCGAAATTCTGCCCGTACATTTGCATCATTGGTCAGTTTTTTCTCTCATTTACAAAAAAGTTACCATAATTCCCCAGATGACGCCGCACACGTCGCTAGGAGTCAACCCGTTTCCCGAGAGGCTCAAGTCCATGAGAATAGTGATGGCCGGAAATCCATGGCGTGATAATCACGATGAACGGTAGGGAGATATTTTTAGCATAAGAAATTCACATTGACTTGGCGCCAGAAGAATGTAATCGCGCTCCACTGAGATGCCTTCATCCGCCCACGAGGAGGGGGCGGGCCCTCAAATTTGCAATATTTTCTATATTTTCCGGCTCCAAAAGCCGGTTAAACCTCACAGGATTTCAAAAATCCGAAAAAAAGCCCCCGAAAGCGAGTGAAAAACTCATTCAGTTTCCGGGCTTAAAAGTCTTATCAATGGAGCGCGCTTGCATACCATCGACGTCAGTTCACTGTAGAAATTGTCGTTGTGAGTCTGCAAGACACTGTGCGATAGCACAACAACTTTTTTGGCGTCTGTTGACCGTTATCCCATTTTCAGCTCGAGACGTCCAGTCGAATCAATTTTGGATCATGTGCTAAGCAAGAGGGCGTACTCCAACCACGTCTTGCTCAATGCTCCATCAACGTAACACCACACTGATCAACTTCTTCATCTGTACATGATTTTCCTTGTTTTGAATGTCCTCAGTTTACTTCTGTTCCTACGTTCGCTTCCCCCTCCGTTTTCGTTTACGATGTTAAAATTATACGTTTCGTGTTCTTGCCCCATAAATCCATCCGTCCGAATCTGCGATGATGTGTAATTAGATTTTCCACAGGCCAGTGTCAGCTAGAACGAAAGAACGGGATAAACTTGATAAAATCGAGGGAATGGCGTGAGAGTCAGAGCCTGAGACTTGTCTGGAGCAGTCGCAAAACAGTGAACATCTGTATTCAGCCCTCTCCTATATCGTTGAGGCCGAAACTACTCTTGTGGGTGCAACTGCCAGCCATCCACTGTCCTTGAGCGACAATGACAGACTGCGAAAGAAAAGAAGAAATAGAATAGTAAAAGCTCTCTATGTCTGCCGTCTCTGGTTTAGACAAGCTTTTCCTCTTTGTCTCCTCTCTCTGCCATCTCTTCAACAGTAATGCTCTATGCTGCCCTTGTGCTCGTAGCATCTGTCCTGTTTACCTTGAGTCCTCGACAGCCAGACGCTGCGCTTCTTCCTCTCTCAACAAACGGCTGGTCTCCGCTGCCTCATTCATTCTTTCTTCCCCCCCTGTCCTAGTCGCCTTCCCGTCTCTATGATTTCTTCCTAAAGTAATATCTTGTTTATTGGATCCCCACAGGCACCTTACTGATCAACGGAGCCTCCTATCCATTTATTATTTGATTTTCTTTGAACTATTCTTTTCACCTTATTGGATCTCAATCGGTGAGTATTGGTTTCTGCCCAAAATGGACTGTCAAAATTTTTTAATAAATAACGAATCTCGTGAGCTGCATTTTCCAAATTAGCAAATTTTGTCCAGAAAAGTTGAATAAAATTGGAAAATCTGAGAACGAAGAGGTGCCATTAAACCACAGAAAACTTTTTTTTTCAGACAAAGGCAGACTCCCTCTCTTCGTCCCATCTGAGTGTCAAGTTCTAAAAAAATCCTGTGCAAAACTTTCAGGTATCGTTCCAAACCAAAAGCTCCAAAACTCGACCGAGAGACAACGCGACGCTCCACGTTTTCGGATGCTCCAGAATCTGCAGAAGATCGTTGAAAAGCGTGGCATCAACGAATTCGAGGGTCTGAAGGAGGCGCAGGAGGAGGAAGAGGCGGTACAAGGGATTACAAAGATCCTGAAAGGAAACTCGCCAGTGGAGAAACTGGAACTAGAGATCAAACTGGGGCTGTAGGAGCCAGCTGTCAAGAAGTCCAAGAGAACCAGAAAGGCTGTGGAGAAGGAGGTTCTGCCTCATTTGGTCCGTCGTAATGCTCGTCGTGGATCCGGAGCGAAGGAAGGCGAAACTTGGAGCGAGCAGGGTGAGATTGAGATTCTTCGGAGTTGAAAAAGGTTTCGAAAATTTTCAGTCATCATGATGTGAGCAGAACAGCAAAAACTAACGGACCGACGTCATCAATTTCAACTTCAAGTATAGAACAATTTGCTCATTTCAATTTTCATTCCTTTCTCATTTCGCAAAGTATTGGTTTTCGGTTCTTTTAGTCATAAGCTGTAATAAATAAAATGAAACCGACAAATTATAGTATTGGATTTCAAAAAGAATTTCATAAAGACATGTGTTTTTTTTCTGCCGATTTTCAATCAACCATTTCAAAATGAAACGGTTTGTAAAGAGAACTAGTAGGGTCCTACTTCCGTCTCAATTTCTACTTCTGTTATTCAAAGTTTCCCTTCCCACTTCTGACCAGTTCCTCGTTTTTGGAATTGAACTACCATCCTCCGTTTTTGTGAATTTCACTTCATTGTGGGTGCAACAGCCAGTCATCCACTGTCCTTGGTCGACAACAACAGATTTCGAAATATAAGAAGAAATAGCATAGTCAATCCTCTCTATGTCTGCCGTCTCTGGTTTGGACAAGCTTTTCTTTGCCCCTTTTCTCTGCTGTCTATTAGACGGTAATGCTCTCTGCGGCTCTCTCGCCGCAGGGTAAGCCTGTTATTCCGTTATTACTGTTACCCCTCAGCACCCAAAGTATAGTTCTTCTCCATCTCTGCCGCTTTCACGTCGAGGGACTGTGAAATAGAGTGCGCATCGTGATGCCTGCGTCTACGTATATTTTCCTAAGCTGCTGTCCTCGGGCGACAACGACAGACTGCTGGAGAGAAGAAGAAAAAACATAGTGAAATCAATACTACGTTGTAGCATCTGTCATGCTTGACCCCTCGACAGCCAGGCGCTGCGTTTCTTTTTCTCTCAACAAACGGCCGGTCTCCACTGTCTCATTCATTCTTTCGTCCACCCTCTCTAGTCGCCTTCCCGTTTCTATGACTTCTCCTTGAAATATTACCTCATTTATTGGACCCCCCCCCCCCCCCCGGCCCCTTNGTCGCCTTCCCGTTTCTATGACTTCTCCTTGAAATATTACCTCATTTATTGGACCCCCCCCCCCCTCCAGGCACCTTACTGATCAACGGAGCCTCCTATCTATTTATTTTTTGATTTTCTATAAACTATTCTCTTCACCATATTGGATGTCGATCGGTAAGTATCGGTTTCTGCCCGAAAATCTTGTGAGCTGCATCGTCCAAATCAGCAAATTCTGTCCGGAAAAGTTGAGTAAAATTGAAAAATCTGAGAAGAGAAAGAGAATGTGAGTATTCCGACCGGGAATCGTTTTCGAGAATACGCGTAATTTTACGAACTTCAGGAACCAAATTCAGAGCTCTCAACCTCTCCATTATTCTAGAAATTCTCTAAAAAACCTCTATTATCCCATTTATTTTCAGACAATGAATACGCTCAACGATTCCAACCAGACCCCATCGGGACCGTCAGCTTCAAGTCAAATGCCAAATCCTGCTCTCCAGGTTCCTGCTCTGACTCTGTCAAACATCGGGAATCCAAACAACACCTCTTCGCTTCCTGGATCAACTCAGAACACCATCCTGGATTCGACGCTTCCATCCTCATCCATCAACAGTGGTCGCGAAACATCGAAAGGCTTCATGATCAAATGCGACTCGTGCCACAAATGGAAACACGGAGCATGCGTTGGCATCACCGCAAAGAGCACGCCAGCTGGAGACTACGTTTGCCCAACGTGCCGCGCTCGAGGACCCATGACAGCAACTTGGTCCATTGCTCACAACGAGCTGATTTGGCTGGCGCTGCTCGCCGCATCCCAAGACTGGCCAACAACACTCACCATCAAGCGGCTCATTCTTGACTGCAAGTTCGAGAACTGCCTCGGACCGTCGTATTCCACTATCCGGATAAAGCTGCAGAATGTGGTTGCTGAGAAACTGACCAGCCGTTATGTGGACGAGAAAACGAAAATCAGAGCGGCATAGAAATCGAAGCATATCAATCGGAAGCGTCCGACCAGAAGGTGAGAAGCTACCGCTTTTTTTCAACTCATTATACGAAAAATTTCAGGTACTAGCAACTTTGCGAATTTCGCTGAGATTCCATGGAATCTATGACCGGCATGGCCTCGTTTCGCAGAAGTGAGCCGAGAGAACCCCGACCCTTCTTCCATAATCTTCCCTCATAATTTTGTAACCATACTTTTCTTCTCCCGTTGACTTTCCTCACTCTCTTGGTCTGCTACAATTTTCTACCAATTCCCTAATGAATGATTCTCCCTATTTCCCTCGATGCTCTTCCGATGCCAAGCCTCATTCCCAACTCTCAAAGGGCCTCCGGCCCTTTCAACTGGAGTCTGAAACCTACAGTTCCTCTGTCAGGGCCTCCGTCCCTTCCCCCTGACCTCTGAAGCCTGGATCGAAGCTATCCACCAACCACGCTTGGAAGCTCTTTCCTTCTGGCAATTGCACACACTTCGGGTTGATGCATTCGGTGGCTCCAAAGAACTTGGCCGACTCGAGCTTCGACAAATTGTTGGCCGGTCTACTGTACGAAAACTTCACTTGACATGTGTTGTGCCCAGACAACTACGGTAGTTGACTAATTTTGACTAAACTAGGACTGGCCAAAAATCATACTCACAAGGGAGTAACCTCAGCAATGGCTGAAGTTACTTGATGCGACATAAATCATTCGAAAGCTAATAGGGTTATTCAGGGAATCGGCAAAAAAAAAAACAACTCCGCGAACACTCGGAGATTGAACCAATCTGGCTGGAACTTTAGGGAAAACTGGAGAAAACTATAGGGAACATATTGCCAGAATTTGGAATCAAAATATCGACTGGCTGGAATTTCAGACAAATTTTCAAAGTTGATATTTTGACCCCAAATTTTGGCAAAATGTTCCCTATAAAAGTTTCAGCCAGATTGGTTCACTCTCCGAGTTTTCGCGGTGTTTTTTTCCTTCTTTGCCGATTCCCTGAATAACCCCATAAGAACATTTCCAAGCGATGCATTTAGTTTGTTTCTGCGGAATACTGTTTCGAGAAAATGGGTCTGAAAATTTAGCACGAAAATCAGTTGAGTTAGCACTGAATTCCATGCTTCGCAGCCACAACGTAACTACCAGACGATCACTATTCCTCGAGCTGTTTGCAGCAGTCGCAAAACAATGAACATCTGTATTCACCCCTCTCCTAGACCGTTGAGGCCGCTAGTACCCTTGTGGGTGCAACAACAAAAAAGAAAGAAGGAAAAGCATGGTGAATCATCTCTATGTCTGCCGTCTCTGGTTCAGACAAGCTTTTCCACTTTGTCTCCTCTTCTCTGCTGTCTATTTGACTGCAATGCTCTCTGCGGCCCTCTCGCCGCAGGGTAAGCCTGTTATTCCGTTAGTACTCTTACCCCTCAGCACCCAAAGTATAGTTCTTTCCTTTCTGTGCCGCTTTCACGTGGAGGGACTGTGAAATAGAGTGCGCATTGGGTTGCCTGCGTCTACATGTATCTTTCTAAGCGCCTGTCCTGGCGCGACAACGACAGACTGCTGGAGAAAAGAAGAAAAAGCATAGTGAATCAATAATACGTTGTAGCATCTGTCATGCTTGACCCCTCGACAGCCAGACGCTGCGTTTCTTTTTCTCTCAACAAACGGCTGGTCTCCGCTGCCACATTCATTCTTTCGTCCCCACTGTCCTAGTCGCCTTCCCGTTTCTATGATTTTTTTCTAAACTATTCTCTTATTTATTGGACACCCCCCCCCCCCCCCC
>LR544094.1:22153-74644 GCA_900536305.3 Caenorhabditis sp. 40 LS-2015
CCCCCCCCCCCCAGGCACCTTTCTGATCAACGGAGCCTTCTTTCTATTTATTCTTTGATTTTCTATGAACTACTCTCTTCACCTTCTTGGATCTCAATCGGTGAGTATTGGTCTCTGCCCGAAATGAACTGGCAAAAGTTAAAAAAAATATCTAATCTCGGAAGCTGCATCGTCCAAATCAGCAAATTCTGTCATTATTCTAGAAATTCTCTAGAAAACCTTTATTATCCGATTTGTTTTCAGACAATGAATACGCTCAACGATTCCAACCAGATCCTGCTCTTCAGGTTTCGACGCTTCCATCCTCATCCATCAACACCATCACAGGCTCATCTCTTCCACAGAGACCTCCGCCGACACCACTAACCTTGAATCTTCTGGCACTTCTGGCAATCGACGGGACGTCTCCTCTCGATGTGTCACCGACTGGCAGCCATTCTCCAACACTCGCCTCTCCCACGACCCGTCACATATGTGGTCGCGAAACATCGAAAGGATTCATGATCAAATGCGACTCGTGCCACAAATGGAAACATGGAGCATGCGTTGGCATCACCGCAAAGACCACGCCAGCTGGAGACTACGTTTGTCCGACGTGCCGGGCTCCAGGATCCATGACAGCGACTTGGTCCAGTCTCGACAGTGTCTTCCGCTCCTTCCAACACAACCACATCCAGGAGCCAATCGTTCAAGGCGATGACGATGTGCAGGTGGACTTCGACAACACTTTCATCCCACTCAAAGAATTCCTTGAGCACTTCGGAGCGATTGTCGCTGGCTTCGAAGTGTTCCTTCCACGTTGCAAAAATCTCCGCCGAGAAATCGAAGAATATCAAATGGAAGCTTCCGACCAGAAGGTGAGAAGTTATCGATTTTTGTCAACTCATTATACAAAAAATTTCAGGTACTGGCAACTCCGGAATTTCCGCTGAGATTCCATGTAATCTATGACCGGCATGGCCTCGTCTCGCATAAGTGAACCCCGACCCTTCTTCCATAATCTTCACTCATAATTCTGTAACCAAACTTTCCCCTCCCGTTGACTTTCCTCACTCTCTTTGTCTGCTGTATTTTTCTACCAATTCCCCGTTAGATAAATTTCGTTGTAAATATCCTCTCGAATCACCTGAAATCTCCAGAAACTTCCAACAAAAACTTACGAGAATAATTTTAGGTGAACATGAGTGATTTGGACGAAAAGAGGGAGAGAAAGAGAAGCCTGAAGTGGATTTAGATCGAGTTCATGTACAGAATACCAGTCAGTTTACGGCCTGCTGACGCAGGGCTCCACCTCCTGGCTTTCGTTTACGTCACCGTCCTGAACCCTGCGGCTCCTCTGCCAGGGCCTCCGGCCCTTCCCCTGACCTCTAGAGCCTACGCCATCTTCATCAGGGACTCCGGCCCTTCCAACTGAAATTTGAAGCCTGCAGATCCTCTGTCAGGGCCTCCGGCCCTTCCCCCTAATATCGGAAGTCTACGGATTCCGTTCTTACTCGATTTTTAATTCAATACGTTTTTCCCAGAATTCCGTTGTGACACTTTTCAGAATGAGAAACTACGAAAATTTCGAAAAAAAAAAGAAAATTATTTTCGTGAACTTGTCACTCTCTCTCTTCTCAAAACGGAATCTACTGATCGAGCATAAAAATGGGAGTTTTCACGCCCTCGTGACCTCATTTTTTGATGACTCGAAAATCTAAATAGAAGGGCATTATAAGAAAGGAAGAAAATCATCTCTATGTCTGCAAGCTTTTCCTCTTTGTCTCCTTTTCTCTGCTGTATATTTGACGGTAATGCTCTCTGCGGCCCTCTCGCCGCAGGATAAGCCTGTTATTCCGTTAGAACTCTGACCCCTCAGCACCCAAAGTATAGTTCTTTCCTTTCTGTGCCGCTTTCATGTCGAGGGACTGTGAAACAGAGTGCGCATCGTGCTGACTGCGTCTACGTCTATTTTTCTAAGCTGCTGTCCTTGCGCGACAACGACAGACTGCTGGAGAGAAGAAGAAAAAGCATTGTGAATCGATACTACGTCTGCTGTTTCTTGTCAATTCGAGCTATTTCTCCGTGGGTTTCTTCTTCTCTGCCGTCTCGTCAACAGTAATGCTCTACGCTGCTCTTGTGTTTGTAGCATCTGTCATGCTTACCTGACCCCTCGGCAGTCAGACGCTACGTTTCTTCTTCTCTCAACAAACGGCTGGTCTCCACTGCCTCATTCATTCTTTCTTCCACCATCTCTAGTCGCCTTCCCGTTTCTATTATTCTTTCCTAAACTATTATCTTGTTTATTGGATCCCTCAGGCACCTCACTGTTCAACGGAGCCTCTTATCTATTTATTTTTTTATTTTCTATGAACTATTCTTATTCCTTATTGGATCTCAATCGGTGAGTATTGGTTTCTGCCCAAAATGGACTGTCAAGCTTTTTGTATGAATATCTAATCTAATGAGCTACATCGTCTAAATTAGCAAATTTTGTTCAGAAAAGTGGAGAAAAATTGAAAAATCTGAGGAAACTGAACAAAATTAGAACCAAGGAAAATTAGATGAAAAAAAAGGGCCAGGAAAATCCTCTTACCGGCCTGGGCCGTTGCAAGTATGCAGTATATTAAAATATTTGTTTCAGATTGTCTACTCCCCGAGTCTCAACGAAAAGAAGACATTCCTGAGCTCGAAGAACATGGCCCAGGAGAAGCGCGAGGTGTCAAAGTTCAAGAGGAGGTTGATGGAGACACCAGAGCGTACGGACAAGTGGTGCGATGGGGTGCGCAACTCCTGGGGCAACCAATTCTATTGGCACCCTTTCTTCGGTATGTTGTTCAGATCGCAATGTGAAAAATAATTTTTTGTCTTTTCAGAGTGCAAGTTCCACACAAATGGTCACTGCGGAGACACTCTACAGGAAAACTGAATCCAACGAGGCATTGGGTAATCATCATAAGTGAAAACTTCATTTTCTTATTTTGATCATTTTGCAGCCAGGCGGAAATGGGGTCGATCTGTTCAGAGAAAGGAATACCGGCAATGATGGCTAGGATGGACGAAGAATCCGAACATTTTAATGTTTTTTTTGTATTGCTCTTGATTATAACTTGTTTTTGTTCATCGAAATAAAGCAGTGATAAATCAAACAAGCTATGGTTTTCTGAACAAGTCTAGAATGATGGCTTATAAGCAGCATGGGGCGTCGGGATGAAGAGGGAAGGAAAATATAGGAATCGAGATTTGGGTCGTAAGATGCACAGCTGTCCAGTTTATTGAGAAGCAAGGGTTGTGATTGGAGGCGACGATGGATTTTATATCGGAGAAAAGACAGAAGGCTGGTTTGAGAGGCAATTTAGAAGACAAAAATGAGGAGTGGAGCACAATGTGAGCATCGAGATCACATGACTCGAAAACGTGGCTTGAAAGAACCGGTTGGTGGATGCGAGAATTCAAAGAAATTGGCGAAGGGTGGAGCGTCTGATTTCGAATTTTACTTGGTTTCTGAAACTATTCGGATTCAGTTTCATTTTTTTGCTTGACTAGTGTCTAACTCATTCACTTCTTCATCACACAGAACACCGCTTTAAGAGCAAATGGAACATTACAACCATTGGTTCACTTAAACTCAGTCTCCCAGTCTTTCAGAGACCAGAGTAAGTTCTTCACTAATGACAATCGAATGGGTTTTCTGAACTTCTGCTACAATTGCTTGTCAGGACAAAGTGGCTCCTCTCCGGTGAAAAAATTCCTCAAACGGGCTGATATAACAACATTTTGATTGTTCCATGACTTTTGAGTCGTTGATTGATGAACAGATTAGCGTTACTCAGTATTTACCCAGTTTGAACATGAATATCGAGAGAATCGAAGAACAGTTCGTGCTTGGGTTGTGGTAGGGAGGGATCTGTTTCATAGAGACCTGAAATTGAATGAAGTCTGGTGAGAAGTGAAAGTGACAAGTCTGTGTCGGAAAATCGGTCAAAATGTGTCGAAAGACTTGCTCGAATGTCGGAACTTTTCACATTGGGAAAAGTGATTGGAAACTGTGGTATTAGGTTGGTACATAAGTTTCTTCCGATTTTCGATGAAAACTTTCAAACTCATTAACTCAAAAACAAGAAAAGTCATGTTTTCCATGTTTTTCCATTACTTGTGTGAACTTACTCGCCAGCTATAGCCGAAGTCTGAGAATGATCTAATGGGAACTTCTCGAGATACAGCCCTCGGAAGGTGCTCAACCTGATTTCGGCACGGGTTAGAAAACTCAACATTTCTGCTACTTTTGACACTGGCCAGATACGGTTTTTTGTGAATTGGTAGCAGCATCAGTATCCATCAATTTGAATATAAGACCAATACTAGAAGTCTTACATACTATTTGCTAGAGCTACTCCAAGTTTTGACCATGGTGGAATTCAGTGTGGCTGACACACTTTCTTACGTATCTCACCGAGGCAGAAACCTAGTGGAAATACATTTAGTGAGAATGTTACTCTGTTGTGACAGTTTATTATCCCAAAGTTTCACTTGGATGCTCATTCTCTGAAACTTGTTACAAAGTTATGAAGGCAAAAGCTCTGCATTCAATCGTTTTGTGAAGCAGACACTACTCAAACATAATCTGCAAAAAGATTTCTTGAACCGTGATTGGTAACATAGATACAACGGGCGATCGAACAATTTTTTCATGGACGAAAAAAAGTATATGCCAATATGGTGCACTTTCTTTGACAGAGGTCCACAAGAGAACCAATTGATGAAAACTTTTGATAAGTTACGTGCTATAATGTTGACAACTTGTGATCTTACGAAGACTTCACTGGTCCAAAATAAAGCGAGGAACACAGGCTTGTTATTTTTGAAAAGCTATTGAGTTGATCTATAATTATGCAAAAAATTAAGAAGATTGTGCATTTCTTAGCTGACATGTTTTGCTCACCAAGTGCCTCCCTCTGATCCGAACGACTATGGGGGCAAAAAATCGCCCACCCAGATATAAGAACTTCCACAAATGGAATTTTTGAAGAAATTATTTTTTCTCGAGTTATGACGATTTTTCAAAACTGCGAAAAAAAAAGTTTGAAACGACCGTATTTTTGTCATTTTTGAAGTTTTTCTAAAAATCAAAATGGGATATGTAGGAACTTTTTTTGCTCTCATTTTTTGCCTCTTGCATGTTTTGGATATATTTTGTCTAAAATTATGAAAACTCTGGCCAAACACGGAGTCGAAAAAAACCGCTAGATAAAATTTTTTTTAACTATCATAAAAATGTTTCCCATCATGAATAAGGTACAGAGACGTATTGCTTATAGTACCCAATCAAGCATTTTCGAAAGATAAAAGTCGATTTATAGGTAAAATCCACCTGAATTTCGATTTTTTTCGACTTTTCATATTTTATATTTTTTCGATTCAGACTTTTACGGGAATTCGTAATTAGTAAACATTAGTGAATGACTGATCACCCGTTTGCTGAAGTTATATTACCTTTCTGGGCGCCCTGGAGTCGCTTACCAATAGGTCACCTCAACTAAGGAAGTCGAAAATTTTTATTTTTTGAAACTTTACATTTTCTTGTTTTTATGGTTGTTTCTGATTGGATTTGATTGGATTTGATAGTTTTCCTATGAATTGTTCTGAAATTCATTAAAAAGAGCAGTGATAAAGTCGATTCCACGGTGTCCCAACAAATAAGATGTTTATTATTAGGTGTTCATGTTTGGAGGCTGTTTTATCCACTCTTTTTAATGAATTTCAGAATAATTCATAGGAAAACTATCAAATCCAATCAAATCCAATCAGAAACAACCATAAAAACAAGAAAATGTAAAGTTTCAAAAAATAAAAATTTTCGACTTCCTTAGTTGAGGTGACCTATTGGTAAGCGACTCCAGGAAGGTAATATAACTTCAGCAAACGGGTGATTAGTCATTCACTAATGTTTACTAATTACGAATTCCCGTAAAAGTCTGAATCGAAAAAATATAAAATATGAAAAGTCGAAAAAAATCGAAATTCAGGTGGATTTTACCTATAAATCGACTTTTATCTTTCGAAAATGCCTGATTGGGTACTATAAGCGATACGTCTCTGTACCTTATTCATGATGGGGAACATTTTTATGATAGTTAAAAAAAATTTTATCTAGCGGTTTTTTTCGACTTCGTGTTTGGCCAGAGTTTTCATAATTTTAGACAAAATATATCCAAAACATGCAAGAGGCAAAAAATGAGAGCAAAAAAAGTTCCTACATATCCCATTTTGATTTTTAGAAAAACTTCAAAAATGACAAAAATACGGTCGTTTCAAACTTTTTTTTTCGCAATTTTGAAAAATCGTCATAACTCGAGAAAAAATAATTTCTTCAAAAATTCCCTTTGTGGAAGTTCTTATATCTGGGTGGGCGATTTTTTGCCCCCATAGTCGTTCGGATCAGAGGGAGGCACTTGGTGAGCAAAACATGTGAGTTACAAAAGCCTGAACTTGTTACACCATTTTCGGAAGAAACTTATGTACCAACCTAATGTGTGAATAGTGGACTGTTTAGGATTTTTCACAAAAAGTAGCCCAGAGCGCTTTCTCCAACGCCATTGAAATATCGTCATCAATATCGAGATGAGGGCCTCTTGATCTCGGTTTATCTTCCAGAGCATAGTTATCCTTCTCGAATCTTTTGAACTTATTAAAATTTATCTGGATGGCTCTAATATCCTTCTACGACCTCCACTGGTTTCCTAAAGGCGCCGGATGAATTAAATGTATCCCTTGTTCTTTCGGAGGCGATGTGAAGGCTCATGGAAGTGGATGTGAAAAGATGTGTCTCTCCAAGATTTCCTAGTCTTCACATAGTTACCTTCCCTCAGACACAGGATTGGATTAGTACCCTGACCCACCTTGATGCAACAACAAAAGAGTTTATTCATAACGGACCTAATTATGTCTGACTGGTTAGTCAGTTAGATCCCGTTCACATTAGTTATCTTTAGATCCTACTCTTAGTGACTCAAAGTATCAAAGTATTGGTTTTCATTTTTGAGCACTTTATCATTTTCACCTTTTTTTTCATCTTTCCTCTTCTATTTGAACTCCTATCTTCGATTACCTTGTTTTCATTTTTTTTCCTGCCGATTTCCTAAAAGCCATGTAACAAGTTAGACTGAATCTGATTCACCTTCGTGTTTTCAAATTCACTTTGATGTTTGAGGTTTCTATCAGTGCGCAGCCCCGGAATCAAAATCCCGGGATATCCCGGGATTTTTGAGTTCGAAAAATCCGGAATCCCGGGGTCACGGATTTTCGGGGTTTCATTCCCGGGATCCCGGGATATCCCGGGATTTTTGGGATCCCATTTCCGGGATAATCCCGGGATCCCGGGATTTCGGAATCCCGGGTCACGGTTTATCATTGTTTTTTTTTTTCAAAGCTTCATTTATTTGCTTTATGCAGTGGCGTGATCCATTTTTTTTTCAAACTTTGACTTGATCCACGCATCAAAATTCTCAAAATTTGCACATAGGTATGAATGCAATTTTAAATACCAAAATTGTATATAAAATCCCGGGATAATCCCGGGATGACCCCGGGATTCCGGGATCTCGCGATGAAAATATTGGGAGATCCCGGGATTCCGAAAAAAAAAACTACACGTAAAATAAACACCCGGTTTGTTTCTTATTCCGGGATATCCCGGGATTTTGGTTCCGGGGCTGCGCACTGGTTTCTATCACAAGATTTATCACATAGTTTGTGGGTGTGATAAGCAACTTCAGTAGTTGACTACTTTTCTTGGAACCCGTTTAAAAGTCAAATGCATAGATTGACTATTCTGCACTGAAAATGATCTAAGTTATATGTGCTCTTGAGTGGCACTGTGCCCTACTTTCATGATAAGTTTAACCCGCATAAATTACACAACTAGAGGTCTGTATTCATAACGGACCTAATTCCTTTTTTGCGTGTTCTTTTCTCGTTTTGCTAAACCATTTGTTGTCACATCCTCTCCTGTTGCTACCTGATTTTTCGATGTGACGTTCACATTTGTTTCCACGTGCCCTCACATAGTCTTCAACTGAACAGGACCTATTGCGTTCTACAATAGACATGGCGGGAGAGGCATTTTTCGTCGTCAAAACGTCGTCACATTGTTACATCCCCTCTGGCACGGGAGGGATTGGAGAACCCCAAATAACATCAATCAATAATTCTGTTAGATCCTGTTTAGTCAAGGTTAGATCCTCTTCAGTTGCTACCAGGTTTTCTATCTGGCAATCTCAAATATTGGTTTTCCTCCCAAACACATTTATTCAATCCCATACCCCGACTCATCTCCCTTTTTGTGTATTTCTATACACTTCTCGTACAGCCGATTGATGACTTCCTGATATTTTACTTGAAAGAATGATCACAACTTTCCGCACCACTCTCTCAGTGACTACTTCAGATTCCAATTTACTTCTTCAGCTATTCTAACTCTTGCTCTTTCCGTTGATTCCGCATATCCTATTTTTGTTCATCATTGCATTTTACATTTTCAGAGCCAATTATGGAATCTTACAACTCGCCATCCGGAATCGAAGTGTCTCTCAGCGATCCTAACACATGGAAGCAGTTTCACCCAAAAACCGAGATGATTGTGACAAAAAGAAGAGGACGTGTGATCTTCCCTCATCTCAACTACAATGTCAAAGGATTGGATCGAAATGCCCACTACGAGATCTACATCCACTTGGAGAGATCCGACGGAATCAAGTAAGTCATTTTGAACGAAGAAATGTAAACCTAAACTCCTTTTCGCAGGTACCACTTTGACAATGGACGTTGGCAAGAGTTGGGAAAAGGGGATCCCGTGCTTCCAATCCAATACAAACAACATCCAGACGGAGCCCGCCCGGGAGAGCATTGGATGAAGGCTGCAGTCTCATTCTCTCATTTTAAAATCACCAACGATCCTGAGAATACTGATGATCGGTTGATTCTTGTGCAGAGCATGCACAAGTTCCGACCAGTCATCACTATCAAGAAGACAGGTGACGCCATAGGAGAAGAATTTAGACTTTCCATCACTGAGTTCTATGTTGTCACTGCTTACCAATGCACAGCAATAAAAACACTAAAGGTGGCTCACAACAAATTCGCATCTGGATTCCGTCCGAATGGCAAGAGAGAAAATTCGAGTGACACTTCCCCGGACAACAAACGACGGTCCACATCATCAGAGTCCACGTCCAGTCCACTCGCTCCTTCATCTCCATGGGACACTCCATTCAATGCTTGGAATCCTTTGAATCCAGTTAATCCACCTTTGTTCAACCAGAATCCGATGCCGACTCAAAATGTTTTTCCTAACCCACTGCAAAATCAGTTTCCTAATTTCCAATCCACCCAATGGCCTCAATATGATCCAAATTGGTACTGGGGTCAAATGGGAATGAACATACCTCAATGGAATCACACAACCAACACAGGGAATATTGCTCCCCATCAATTCACAAATGGAATTTAATCCTGCTTCTGAAAGTTTCCCCAATTGTTTTTCTTCTCTTCCCATCCCCTGTTTTGTTCTCTTGCTGATTTTTAAATCTATTTCCTAAAAACAGATATCTATAATGCCTACATGCCTTCTCCAAGCTTTTACGAGTTTTCTTCAAACTTCAGCAGTTTTGATTCTGAATAAAAATTTGATCCCTTATATTGACATATTTCTGTTTTCAAGTGCTACGTGGTGTCTCAACAAATAAGATGCTGATAATTAGGTGCTGATGTTTAGAGGTCGTTTTATGTTAACTATTCACGAACTAATCCTTTACAACTTCTTTACAACCACCATGCTTACCCCCCCTCGCGTTACCACACTACAAACAACGTCGATTGTTTTCTCAAGGATTGTTTTGAGTGACGTTTCCATGATATTTCTCGAAGGGCTCAGTTTATCTATGACAATAGACACAGATAAAGCGCTGTCGATACGTAATGCCAGCCAGGATCCATAACTGATCCGTTCGAGCCTAAAATCATTCTAGAGCTGCGTTGAAAAAACGAAAATTCCAGTCAGTATGCACCGGTTTTTTCTCTGTTACACAATACTGCCGAACGTGTGAAAATATTGTTTTGCAACTTTCCGACCACCCGGGTGACCCATGTTTACTGCGTTCGTTTTCTCACACTACAGACAACGTCTGCCACACACAGTGCACCTCGCCTAGTAGCTGAGGCCGTTGTCGGTTGACGTGACCTAACATAGTGAGGTAACCATATTGAGTGGATAGGTATCGCGGCGAAAAGTGAAATGTGAAGAGGCAGCGTATATCCCTTTTTGTGCGTATTCTGTTGCACCCCACGCATAGCAGTGTGGCCGAGGCCTTTTTGTTTACGTGACCCAATTAAGTCAAACGGACCTAACACACTATAGCGGAAGGGTCTCGCAGCGGAGATTTATTGAGCGAAAGGGTGTTAATTATTGGTCCGTCATCATTTTGGCGACGGTCAATTTGTTCTGTCGTTTTCCCTCATTTTCGCCACAGTTTTCGCTGATTTCCTTAGAATTCAAGCTTTAAATCGGGGCTTAGCCTAAGCTTTTCTAAAAAAGCCGTCTTTCTTGTAGGATTTGACGACGTTTTGGATGGAATTATTTCTCTGAAAATTGAAGCTCATAGTTTAGATACCTCGTGTGGTATAGTGTACTGTTTATCAGGGCTGAGCGAAAAATTTTCAGAACCGAAAAATTTTTTCGTCTTTTCGGTCATTCATCAAGAAAAGTTCAACCGAAAAACTTTTTGTAACCGAAGTAGGCGGTCTCTTCACAAGGCGCACTCTCTCACTTTTTG
This sequence comes from Caenorhabditis sp. 40 LS-2015, assembly GCA_900536305.3. NCBI lineage: Eukaryota > Metazoa > Nematoda > Chromadorea > Rhabditida > Rhabditidae > Caenorhabditis > Caenorhabditis tribulationis. The sequence continues at coordinate 32,962 of LR544094.1, forward strand.
CCGCGATACCCATCCCCCCAATAATGTTACCTCCCTCTATTATGTTAGGTCACGTCTTCATTTTGACACTGTCAGCGACTGACAATCAAAGTGACTAAACTCAAAATACGACATACTGAAGACGCGGGAAATTCTCGTAGTTTTTGTTTCAAATCGGAATGTGAAGTACCCCGTCCCGATAAATCAGGCGTCATCAACAGTTTTCAGTTGGGAAACGTCTAAACATCAAAATCGAGAGATAAGCAGCAGGGCTGAGCGAAAACAAGTACTCCGAGAAAAAAATGTTCAGGTCTTCGGTTACGGAAAATTTTTCGGCCGAACTTTTCTCGATGAATGACCGAAAATACGAAAAAAATTGATCGGAAAATTTTTCGCTCAGCTCTGATAAACAGTAACACCTCAATAAATTCAGCATTATCACAAACATCTTTGTGCCAAAAACTGTTCTACCGATGGCTCGTTGACTTGGAATACGTGTATACGAAGTTCAGTGATTGGGACCAGTCGGTTTACGCCTCCTATCCTTCGCTTACATCTGCGTTCTTGAGCCTGCGGCTCTTTGGTCAGGGCCTCCGGCCCTTCCCCACCCTGAACTCTGAAACCTGTGGCTCTTTGGTAAGGGCCTCCGGCCCTTCCCCCCTGAACTCTGAAGCCTGTGGCTTTATTGTCAGGCCTCCGACCCTTGCTTACGTTTTCGTGACCTTAGTTTTGAACGAATCGAAAATCTGATTAAATAAGCGTTATCCCCAAATGTCCAGAAATCTACTGAGAAAATTTCACGAAATTCGATTAACGTTGAGTATGCGAAAAGGCGCGCTACACAAAATGAGCATTGAATTGCAGGAAAAAAAACTGTAACTTGCTCAGTTTTAGAGATTTAAGAATTTGAAGCATATGGGCATTATCCTCAATATTTCAAAAACAAACTGACAAAAATCGGACAGTTTTGAGTATGAGAAAGGGTGCGTTACACATTTGTCTTTTCAAAATCCAACTGTCGTGATTTCTCGACATCAAAAACAGTGTTCTTTTGTCAACCAGGCAAAGTAGAGAAGTCTGTTACTTTTCTGGTAAAAGACCTGGATGGTTATTCAGAAACATATCGGAGTCTGTTCGAGCAAAGGGTACTCCTCGTTCTTTCCACTTAACAGTGAGATTTGTAAGGCAAATATTGAAGAAAAAAAGATGTATGATAGTTTCTTCAAAACCCTGTTTCTACCTAGTCGTTCTCAATGGTCGAATTCTCCACGGTGGTTTCGATCTTGTCTTGACTTTCTGAGTCGGATGGCTGCCATTCATCACGTTTATCAGCATAGTCAGCATTAGTTGAGTTTGCCTGATTCTATCTATGCCACCATATAATTATTTATACTGTTCTGAAGAAGATCTCATTGGCAGATGCCACTTCGGGAAAACGGTCATTCTTCAAAATTTTGAGCAATTCCTTTGCAAAGCGATTGCTCAATTCCTGACTGTGAGAAACTCTGGCTCTCGTGAAGCGGATCCACGGATTGATGAAAATTGTCTTTTGCGATATTCTCAAACTCAATAGTTGCAACACGAGCTCTTCCCGATAAAATTCGCGATTCGGCTTTTCAACTATTCGTTTTTCTTCAATTCTCGGTGGTCTAAGTCTCCACCGACCAGGAATGCCCCCCATTCATTACACTTTTGATCCAAAAAGGGTATCGGGCTATCCTGGTAACGGGATATACCAGGATAGCCCCCCCACCAGCGCTTATGGCGGGCTATAATGATACTAGGTGATTTAAAAGATGAGTTACAAGATTGTTGATCAACTCAAAACAAATCTTTCGTGAAGTTGTAACTCATTTGAATCATTTTCAGTCAAGCTGTAGCAAACGAGCCAAACCTTAACTTATAGGCTCGGAGCATCATAATTCGAGAGCTTGTAATTCAAAACGCACCAAACCTTTTTTGGTGTTTGTTAAGGCTGCTAGACACATTCCATGGAAAAAAAAATCAGCTTAAGATAATCATCTATGAGAAAGGCTTTTTTTTCAACATAGCACATTCGAAAGCCCAGATTGTGTTCTATGAATGTGTAAATTTAGAGGAAATTCTGAGAGCCTGCCTAAAACGGGGTTCCTAGTTTAGTAGTTGTCCAACCTGAATCATAATGGAATATGAGCTTTCAGAGATTTTGATTTCCAAAACGTTCTGGATTCCGAAACTTCATGAATACCTAATTCGATTTGTGAACCTGAAGATTCCGAGATTTCCTGCTATTTTCCGACGATTTTTCCGACGAAAACGTCTCCCACTGTCAACAGTATGCCTCTGGGATGTCATGGTCCAAAAATGTAAAACGGCCCAACAGGTCGTTTTGCGCGCATTGCGTGAGTTGTGTGTGTTCGGTTCTCACACTGTCCATCCACTCACTCACTTCCCCGTCGCATCCACAGGTCCCTCTCCCTTCTCTCTTCACTGTTGCAGTCCGTCTGTTGTTTCCTTCCCCTTATTTTCCCCTTTTTCTCCTCATCTCCGAGGTGATGAGGCTCCCCAAACTCATCTCATTTACTCTTCTTATCAATTAGAATACCGTACAATCCACCAGTGTGTACTCTCGAGAAGGTCTCGAGAAATTCCTCGAGAATTCTCTCGAGAAATTTCTCGAGAAATCCCTCGAGAAATTCTCGAGAAATCCCTCGAGAAATTTCTCGAGAAATTCTCGAGAATTCCCTCGAGAAATTCTCGAGAAATTTCTCGAGAAATCGGCGAGAAATTTCTCGAGAAATTCTCGAGAAATTCCTCGAGAAATTCTCGAGAAATCTTCGAGAATTCTCGAGGAATTTCTCGAGAAAATTTTGTTTTTAACGAAATTTTCTACAAATTTTGTTATATTTTCTTCATTTTGAAGTCAGATACCATTTTCGATGCAAATCTTCCCGTTTAGTGAAAAAAACGATCAGATATTTTGACTTTCCAACACTTTTTTCAAATTTTTGGCGTATCAAGAGAATATGATGAAATTTTTGGGAAAAAGTCTCCAAAAATATAAGGAATTTACTCAAATTTAAGTTTTGTAAAAAACAACGATGCTCCGCCTTTACACCAGTGCGCCTTGTTTATCAAATTTCTCGAGAATTTCTCGAGGGATTTCTCGAGAAATTCCTCGANTAAAAAACAACGATGCTCCGCCTTTACACCAGTGCGCCTTGTTTATCAAATTTCTCGAGAATTTCTCGAGGGATTTCTCGAGAAATTCCTCGAGAAATTCTCGAGAAATTTTCTCGAGGAATTTCTCGAGAAATTTTCGAGAAATTTCTCGAGGGATTTCTCGAGGAATTTCTCGAATTTTTCTCGAGGAATTTCTCGAGAGGGGCATTTCTCGAGAAATTTTTTCTCGAGAGTACACACTGCAATCCACCACAAGTAATCCAAAATTCGAAAAAACAACACCCTCCGGTAATTTACCAGAATAACCCCCCACCAGTGCTTGTGGAGGACTATGATGATACTAGGTAGTTCACAAGATGAGCCTCTCCCCCCATCAAATACCAATAAGATCCCACACCGGAAAAGTTGGGAGAGTCCCCCAGTTGCAATCCATCCAAGTCGGGCTTCCACAGTTGGTTAGTTGACTTCTATCCAGGATGATTTTTAGTGACTTATCCATTATATTCCGGAGTAGATTTCAGTAATCTTTGCTGAATGCTTCAATTTTCGCGCTTCTATTGAAAGCTTGAAGGTTGCAACACTATCTACTGTTCTATCATTTTTTTTTGTTGTCACTCGGCAGTCGTTCTCTATTTCTCATCTTTCTCTCTGTGTGCATTTTGAATTCCGGCTAATTTCAATTTGATTTTTCAGGTGGCAAAGGAGCTGTTCACGTTCCTCACCCTCAACAAGTACTATCCGTCATCAACAAGAGACTCTGACCATCTTCCTCTCCCCAAAGCACATACCAAGGTATGTGAACTGGGCTCTTTTTTCAGATGGTTGCTTTCTTTGAATGGGATTTGATTGATATTAGCTTATATTAGAGAATGTAATGAGATAGGATCATCTAACTAGCGGAAAGATTGACCGCGTTTTCCAAAAACCTATTTCTTCTGGCAATCCTGACATTCCAAGATTTTTTTCAGTCTCAATTTTCTACATTTAAATTGAAATTCATGGTAGAAAACTCATTCTTGATTTCCCTTCCAAACTTGTTTTTTTCAGAAACATGGAATCCCAAGATGATCTTTCTCAAGATCAATTGCTCAAACTGTGCGCCATCTACCTCAACAATCCAATACCGCACGAAGATCAATTTGCCACCATCGCCAATGACGTGGGCGCCAACATTCAGCAGGTGATAACTTATCCAGAATTCCTCCCAATACGGTACCGTGGTTTTACAGGTGTCCCTGTTCTACCGTAACCTGGAGCGTGCGGAACGCGGAGATGTTCAGGAGCAGGAGCCAAATGAGGAATCTCAGAAGAAGGAGAATCAGGCCAATGGATCCGAGCCTCACGATGAGGAAGAGAAAGAGGAGTGAGTGAATGGGATAAGTGAAGCTAGGCTGTTTCAAGGTTCTCACACCTTGAAATCTTCTTTTTGGGTGAACAGAAACTCCATCGCTGGAGACATTCTCGAACTATCTTCGCGATGTAGGTTCTGTTGACCTCGCTCCAATAGACTCATTTCCGTGTTTCTTGTTTCAAGAGACCCATATGTTATTCTGATTGTACATCAGGGCGTAATTTTCTTGATTGATCACTGTTTTTGAGTAAACTGGGTCAAAAAATCTTCAGAAATTCTCGTCACTGATTGAGTTTTTGGCGCGTCTTTTAGTCCATTGTATTGTTTTTCATTTTTGGAAATCTTTTTTTAGGCTCCGTTATAAAACAATCAGTTCTTTGTCCGACAAAAAACTCTCACAAGGGAAAGTTTTAAGTTATCGGGCTGACTTGGTTCAGTGAACCAGTGTGGCTTATAGAAGGATATTAGGGCTATCCAGAAAAGTTTTCAAAACCTGCTCACGAGTTGAGTAGCTGAAAACTAGGTTTGAAAATACCCCATTTTTAACACTGTTTTAGCCTTGTTTCTAGTGAGATGACCTTACATTTCCCAACCTTGTAACCTTCTTCATGAAAATGAAAAAAAACTTCTAACCTTCTTCACGAAAATGAGACGAAAACTGAAAGAATAGTAAAAAAAAAAGTGAAAACGAATGAAACACTAAAAAAAATAAAAGAAAAAAACACTATAAGGGAGTCGAACATTCCACCACCAGACTACCACCCCCGCCCACAACCACTGCTCCATTTGCACACATTTCGAAAGGGAAACCGAGTGCGGATAAAAACGGGCGAAAAATGAAAGGTCACCTCACGAGAAACAAGGCAAAAGCAGTGTTAAAAATAGGGTATTTTCAGATCGAAATTTCAGCTACTCAGAGGTCTCGTAAGCAGGTTTTGAACTTTTGTTTGGATAGCCCTAATATCCTTCTATAAGCCACATTGGTTCCTTAGCCTAGTCAGCCCGATAACTTAAAACTTTCCCTTGTCAGTGAAAGCACAATGAAAACGTTCACCACTAGAGGCTCATCAAATTTGCTCAGATTTTCTCGCTTTCACCAAAAAGGGAAAAGTAGCACAGTTGAAAGTACTGTTTGATATTTGTCTCACTTTCCTAGGGTTGATGCAAAATGGGGATTCAAGTGAAAAATTCAGATGACACTGTTAATTTTTCAGAGAGGTGCCAATGCACCTCACAAAGTCAGAACTCGCCACAATGAAAGAGGTTTTCGAAAAAAACCCGATTTCATCTGCTGAAGAGCTGCGAAAGTATGCTGCAGACTTCGGAGTCCACGAGGCAGAAGTGAGGAATATCTGAATGATCAATATATAATATTATTTGTTTCAGTTGGCCGGATGGTTTCATGAGGAAAGGATTGAGATCAACCACCGACAGGTCCTGGAGAAGAGACAAGCAAAGAGAATGTGAGTGAAAGACAGAAAAAGAAAGTTTCGAAAATTCGAATTTGAAAACATCTGAAAAAAAGAAAGGCCTCTGTGGAAAGTTTTAAGATGGGAATCATATTGGAATTTGAGCAGTTTAGAAAGTTTGAAGTTCTGGAATACGTGAAACGTCAGAAACAATTCAACAATGTGATCAAAACTGGATTATGAAAATCACCTTCCCATTTTTAACTTTCCAAACTTATTTCAATCATAACTTTCAATTTACAGGCTCTCGGAGGAAACTGAAAAAGGAGAAGGATCCAGTCCTTTGAAATATCACCCTCCACCGAAGCGAGTTCCGGCTGTTCAAAGATATGGAAACCTTCTCGAGAGACGAGAAAAGGTATCCGAACACGCCGAACTTCTCAAAATCCAAGAGAAATACCAAGCGATCAATCAGAGGCATCAGAAGCAGAGCAAACTGACCGAAGACCGTCAGAAAATGAAGGAGAAAAAAGAGCTGGAAAAGAATGAAATTGATGAAGAAGAGTCGAAAATGGACGCGGACAAAGATTTCGACAACAAGGAGTTCGATGACTAGCAGACTTGGAAGATTTGAATTAATCTTTGATAAAATCTTTTCTTTGTATCTCATCGAATTATACTCTTTTTCTTTTACACACCCTTATCAATTTCTTTCCTTTCAATTTCTTCTTGTGTATCCCATTTTGCATGCCTAGCTTTTCCCATTTTCATAGAAACTTTGAAATGTTCAACTTTAATTTATACCCACCCATAATTCATGGTTCCAAGAATTTTTTTGCCCCCAAATTCACAGTCGGTGAAATTCATTCATGCTCCCGGAGTTAGTTTTCGTGTTACACCCAAGTATTCCAATATCCATGTGCCCAATTTTCACTGTACTTGCTCCCGTTTTGTCCTTGCCCAAGAGCAATTATTTTTTGGACCCTTTGCAACCATTCTTATTTGAAAAGTGATGAATAATGCGGAGTTTTTGTTTACCATTTCAGGAATGTAGTCTTCGTATCCGAATTCATAATCAAATTCAGCGATTTCCTGTTCATCCCAAGGGTTTCCAAAGCCAGATCAATTCAGATCTGACAGCGATATTGTTTCCTTCTAGACGTGGATCGAAAAATTTTCACGACGTCATACTGTAGAAAATGTTTCGAACAAAACATGTTTCCTCACAGGTGATTCGCGAACAATCCGTTTCGGATGAATCGCAGTCGCGCGCGGTTGAAATAGGAATCATATGTGAATCGCAAATGGATCCGTAATGGATCCGTTTGCGAACCGTGGGCACCATGCCTGGGCCGTTTCGGATCCGTTTCTTCTTCTTTTGTGCACCCTCCGAAATTGTCATCAGTGACTTGTCTTAAAAAATAAAACGGAATAACAATATATTTTATTTCGGCAAACTAAGTTCTCAAAAACATTAGCAACTATTAGGGTGTTCGGAAAGTTCCGGTCATTTTTGATAGGCTGTTTTCAAACTTCGTTTTCACAAACGGGATGAAGGCTAAGCAGCTGCCGTTATATTAGTATATTGGTGAAGTCTAATAGTGTCAGCACCCTAACTGAAATAATTTTCTTCTTCTCGGGCAGTGAGATACGCCCAACGTTTTGGTTTGCAAAAGTTTACATTTTTGGAATGTCATTTTCTTTTGTTTCTATCTGACCGAAAAATTGCTGATATTGATCGTCGATAAGTGGAGGTTTACAAGAAAGATACACCCTCTCGAACTACCATCATGGCCTGGTTTCATCAATTTGAAAAAAATGGAATTTACGATGGACGATCATTCACGTCCAGAAAAGCCAATGGACTTAGATTTGGATGCATTGAAAACCGAGGTTGAAAGGGACCCCTTTTAAACTGTGCGGAATTTATCAAGGACACTTCGAGCAAGCCTTCCGTCAATGATCATGAATTGGGAACTCTTGCCGAAGTCAAAAAACAAGGGAGAAATCTTGCACACAATTTGCCTCAACACAACTTGGGCCCACGTGTGGTCACTTGCTTGAATCTTCTCACTTTGTATTGCACACATGGAGCCTTGGATCCAATCATTACTGGTGAAGAGACATAAGTTATGTGTGATGACAGTGAGCGACAAACCGAATGGATTGATAAACCCGCACAGCCAGCTGACGTCCCGGAACATGAAACTCATGATAAAAAGTTACGGTTTTGGTATTGTGATCCGTCCAAGGAGTGGAGTGTTGGGAGCTGCTAGATGTTGGTGTTGCTATTACGACCAATGTCTGTTCTCGCCAGTTGAGGAAACTCAGACTTCCCGTGGAACTCCATTGGGGAGAAATCAGGAATGTTTGATTTCAACATAACACTGCTTGACCTCGTGCGGAAAGGAAGACCAAGGCCGAACTTGCTGGATATGTCTGAACCATTCTGTCTTACCCACTGTGTAGTCCCAACCTTGCACACTCTGACTACCACTCATTCAGCCATCTCCCACGCCATCTTGGTGGAAAAAAGTTCACCTCAAGACCGGAGGTCAAAAATGTGTGTATTTCCTTTTTCAACTCGCAGCCACCGGGGTTCTGGAGGAAATGCATCCATAATTTAATGGGACGTTGGCAGTAAGTCATCTATAACAATGGTCACTACCTTTAATTTATACAACATCGTTTTGACACTTTTTACATTAAAGTTCTGAGACGCTAAAAATGACCGGAACTTTCCGAACACCCTAATAGATAAGGGGAAAAACTTAGAAAAAAAAGAGAACAATAAATAGCGAAACATGTAAAGAAAATGATGTTCGTTTGAGCTTCTAGAAGAGATACTGAAGGCGTTGAGCTGGCTCTGTATGGGGATCGACGAGCTATCTGAAACACTTGTATTAGTACTGATTTTATATATTTCTTTCTTGCCTGTCAGCATGTCGGAAAGAATAATAAGCCAAGTAGATAGTGATACAACAGCTTCTGAAAATAACAAATATTCTCTTGTCGCCCTATTAATATTCTCACTTACATGAGCTTTACATGTGAAGTATGTCTCACTGGCTTCATGTAAAAACCATCTACACGACTCCAATACAGCATCATCAAAATTTCGATCATATTTCCCATTTGTGTCGTGTCCTATTAGCAATCGAGGCCAATCCTATAATCACAGCGACAGTGATTCTTCGCAAATCCAGCACAATCCAAAAATCAATCGAAAGTACTGAAAATTTTCAAGTTCACAATCTTCCGAACCCCTTTGAATTCTTACTGAAATTTTGTCGGTTTCGTTCATCTCATCATACGAAGTCGTTTCCCCAATCCAATCAGTTAGGATCTCTTCTGTAGCAGAAGGTTCCCCCAGGCAATGGCCTCTTCTTCTTCAAACTCCTCGCTTTGAATTCGTTTGGATCGCTTAACTGAAAAAAATATCTCACATGACATCATTTTCGACATGCAAACCTTTCATTCTCCTTGGAGTATTCGTTAAAAAATCCTTGTAAAAGAATTTCGGCATTTTACAGCAAAGAAAACTATTAAAAAAATCAGTAAGAAGATGTGAAAAGAATGGTGAAAATTTTGAAAAAAATGAGTGGAAGAGTTTTCGGCTCGGCCACCAAAAGTCGGCCATCCGAAACGGATCCGTAACGAATCAGTATAGGATCCGAGCGCGACCCGACATCCCACTGCCACCCCCCAACCGTATCGGATCCGTTTGCGCACCCGTATTCTATCCGCACGCGAACCCAAAACTCGAGCTTTGATCACTTTCGAAATACGGATCCGTTTGCGAACGTCGGTGCGCGAAAAAATCCGTAACGGGTCCGTTATGCGTCGAATACCTGGTCGACACCCAAACGGATCCGTTCGCACTTCACCTGTGCTACTCAACACCTAGAGGTGCAAATACTTGTTTTTATGCATTTTGTTTCTCGATTTCTGTTCTACAAATAACCAGTCACGTTTCACAGATGCCCACTTTCCCCTCGTTTTGTAATCTTCTACTTCCAATGCTAACAATTCTATCCGAGCGCGTCAGTGATGTGTTTTACAACATATGGGTTGTCATCTCTCCTACCTTCATGTCTTCTGATTCTTCTGGTGATGATGGATATTTCGGTGAGTTCAATATTTCACAACTCATATCATGATGAGGTTTGTGTTTTGAAACGTAAATTTCAGAAAAATCTGAGCCTGGGGTAATATTGGCGAGAACTTTAAAATTGTCGTTTTGATTTCCTGAATGGAGGATAATTTCATTTTTTCCAGACAAATTGGAAAAAACCCATCGCAACGTCAGTGACATCGGTCTCATCATCGGTATCGAGTTGGCAACGATGTGTGATGATTTTGACGCTCAGCTGATGTCCTACTCTTCCAGAAGAAATGCCTTCAGAAAATTCGTGTCCTAGGGGTCGTTCACTTCTGAGCGTGTTGTTTTTATAATATTTTTGCATTCCAAAGATTCTTTGTTTTTCACTGCTCCATCTACCATTTCTTATAGTGTCTCGCCAGATATTTTTTCTCGATGCTCGTCCATTTTTCTGACCTTCTTCATTCAAATTTTATGAACTTATACAATTTCATTTATTTTCTTGGTTACGGTGTTTTTGATTGAAAACCACTGAACGCGCATCAGAAAGTGATGTACTTGACCCCAGACATACCCAAACGCTGAAACAAACAAAGGGAGAAACCCCTGGAGACATAATTACCCCCACATTTTGCTAAATTCATCGTGTGTGTGGTCTTAACAAAGACAGATACAGAACACATACTACCAATCGAAAGCACAGACAACTACACTGTTTTAGTGCCTTTTAATACCCTCCTCATGTTTTTTATGGCCTTTACAGAGTGGCTAATAAACATATCGTTTTATTGCTTGAGCTCCTGCCAAGACCAGATTCCAAAAATCTATGGTGATTACCTGGAATCCAAGAAGTTCGTCGCACGGAAACTTACATTGGTCATCTCAATACCCTTACATTCTTCATGTATTTTATGTCCTGTATTGTCCATTAATGTTTTACAACTTACTCTTCACCCGTTTTTCACATTCATTTTTAGGAAAACTCATCCACCTTCAACCATCTTCAACACTTCAACAACATGATGAGCCGATCTGTGAGAGCCCGCCAGATGTAAGTTCTTTTCAAAATTTCGAAAGTTTCAAGTTTGATCGTCTAGAGAAGATGTTCAGAGAAGTTGTTTTTTGATTGCATGAGCAAACTATGTTTTATGTGAGGTAAATTCTAACAAGAGATGATGCATCACTCTGCGATGCAGTACCGCTCAAAAGTATATACAGTAGCATTTTGTGTTTTGCACTGTGAAATGATCGAGAAATATCATTTTCAAGCCTTGAAAAATGGTTCCTAGTTTCTCAATTTCTCAGAAATTTCGAAGTGTGGTTAGCAAGTTTAGATATTAATTTTTGTTTTTGAAAACTTTTTTGAATTTCATTCGGAACCCAGATACCGTAAAAACTTGGAGTTCGAAGATGATTTAGATTTAGGTGGCACTGTATTAGAGGCTGGCATTCAATTAGGGGTGGCTATCTAATAGAGTCTTCACGGTATGTTGCATCAGTGCTGATTTTGAAAATGTTGTACTTCTTCCAAGAATTCATAAAATTTTATATTGTTTTGAGCGGTTCTATATGTGTGTAATGTTAAAAATGGCAAGTTCTGACCCCCCACAACAAAAAATGAAGCTCTGAAATAGTTTGATACAAGCTCACAACTTCAGAAAAATTGCCTCTTCGTGAATAATCTTCTCACTTTGCCAAAATTGATTCATTTCATTGGAAAATCAGCCCGATTAGCATGTTCTAACATACAGTTTTTCCCCTGTAGCATTGCATTTGGCCTCTCTGCAGCCAACTCTTTTATTTGCAAGAACTGAGGAATGACTATCGCCCGCAACAATAGATATTTCTGAAGGAAAAGAGAGCTCATGCTTATTTAGCTTATTGCTCGATTATGAAAAATCTAAAGTTGCTCAGTACAATCTTGACCTTTCTGAAAATCGTATCTTGGAGAATCACCAAATCTTCAAATTTGAGCACAACAGTATGTCATTTCAGGAAAGATCACAACATTGGATCTGAAGTAGAAGGATTTGCTCTTGACCTGTGTCTGGGCAGTGGAGCCCATGGATCTTGTTACCGAGCCCACAAAGTCCGAAAAGCGTTGCAAAAGATTTGCGTGAAGCTAATTGACGACAAGGAACAAGCGGAGAATGAGATGAAGATCATGATGAAGTTGAAAGAGCTCGAAGTGGTTCCAAATTTCATTTTCTTCAAAACTTTCCCTCATGTGTCTTGTCTTGGTGAGAAATTTACTTTATGAAGTTCACATATTTAGTCTTCACTTTTCAGGCATGACTCTGGCCCACGAGGAGAACATCCAGAAGTTTTTGGAGAAGCTCGACGGATCAGTCGACAAGAATGGCCAAGTGATGACGATAGGACGATTCACTGATTCCACACTGATCAGAGTTCTGATGCAGTGCGTCTCGGCACTTCAGAAGATCCATAGCCTCCGTATTGTCCATATGGACTTGAAACCGGAGAATGTCTTTGTCACCACAACGAAAAGCCGCAGTCGCAATGTCCGCGTCCTGATTGGAGATTTCGGGATGGCGACCCGTGTAGAGTTGGTCGATGGAAAGCTTTGTCCGGAGCCCAACCAGCCAAAGTACAACCTCAGAAGCATGGCTCACTGTTCGCCAAAAGTGCTCATGGGTGGATCCCACGGATTTGCAGAGGACCTCCATCAACTGTCCTACTTGGCTTTGAGGATGGCTGGGTTCGACTTTGAGAAAGAGTTCACCACCCAAGTGAGCCTCGTCTCATACAAAGTGCATTTGGTAAGTTATTTTTATTATCTGTGTTTGCTATAACTAGATTTTACCTATTACTTCCTTTCTTTCATTTCCCGGAAAATTCAAAATCATATTTTCAGATGCACAACATGACGAAAGTCCTCTCAGAAGGCACTCAATGGCTGGCGCCGCTTTTCAAAGCGATCAGCAGCCAGAATCCATTGAACATCGATTATGATGATCTGAGGAATGCTGTTCGTGCTTTGATTGAAAAGGTTTCGTTCAATGAGAATCTCCGTTTGAAGAAGATTGGGCAGACTCATTATCTCGAATAAGTGGTTTTGAGTATCTTGTGTTTCCCTCTTTGGCCTGATTCGTTCTTGCCTTTCATGTGACACCTGGTTTCCCATGTTCTTTTTCGTTCTTGTCTATTCTTGTTTTCACAATGTTTTCCTTTTCGGTTCAGAATTTGAATCCAGTATTCTTTCTCTCCTTCTCGATTTTTAGATTTTTTTCGTCTATTTTTCTCTTAACCAGTTCTCAAAGTTTATCTGTTTTCTACCCCTTTTAACTTTTTTTCTATCTACTCAACCGTTTTACTAGGAAATAAAATCTAAAATTCAACATCGAACTTTTTTTCCTGAGCAGTTTTCCGACATTTTTCTCATAGGTTTTTTTCATTAGACCGAACTCTTGAAAGAATTTAGCACCCCTTTTTCTCGTATTCCGTAAGATACTGTTGGAATAATGCTACATGAACTACGAACAACTTCCAATCTTTTGGTGCTGAAACTAATAAAATTTCTCCAGAAAGAGATGAGTAACCGCTGGCGCTTATTACTAAAGAAAAGATTGTGGGGATTTGGTGTCACTACACCACTGTGTCATTTCGATAACTCGAGGCTTGTTTTCAGACCCGCAACGTCGAAATTCAACGACCGCCGTCTGCGCAACCTCGATCGCGACGTCCAACGACGCTCCACAATTACGGTCTGCGCCTTGCTTGGCGTTAAAATTTCGGCTTTCTACCCTCTCTTATTAAATGCGGAACGCAGAGGGGAGGCATTTTGTGGGCGGAGTCGCAACCTGGAAAAAATCCTGGAAAAAACGTGTCGCGCTGGAGGGAAATCGAGCTTCTCTGCGCCTCGCACTCTCTCGCGGCCGAATATAAAAAGTAGAATTTCGCTCATTCGAGACAGCCCCTTATACTTATTTTCGTGTTTTACCTGCTTTCTCGAATTTCACGAAAATGTTTTCGACGAATTTTTTTGACGAAGCCACACTCTCCTCAACACTGTTTTTTCATAGTGAGCGAGCTACTCTTCCTCCGTCTCCTTGTCTCTATTTCCTCTTCTTCTTCTTCTTTTTTTCCCAATTCAGTTCTATATTTCAGACTTGCCCAAGGTATTCGACTGTTCAAGAAGTATACCTTTTTATGTGATTTTTTTTAAATGTGAGTTCGAAATCTGAAAATGTAAAATTTTCATTGTGGTTTTTTCAGATCTCCCCTCTCGTTTCGCAACTTGGCTGCTCAGATCCAAGATGCTGCGAGACAGCAGAAACCCGATCAACACATGGCACGGGTCCATAATGCTCTTGTGGCCCTCCACAGTTTCTAAAGCCGCAAGGTGTGTGTTCCGGAGTACCACCCAATGGCTCTAGCCGTTCATAAGTATGTTCCCATGATCGATGTTGATCATTGCTCAGGTGAGGCTTGAAATTGACAAGATTCTTCTAAATAACAAGACTTTCAGCAACTCGCCGTCTTCCACCATGTCATTGAAGTGAATGTTGTGCGTTCTCATCGACAAGCAGAGGAAATCTTGGCGGCACTTCGAGCCACAAACCAACCAGTGGTTGAGCAGCGGGACAATCAGGAAAAGTTTCTCGAACTTCTTCGTGAGATTCGAGACCAGAATAGAGGACGAGTACCAGTTGGCGTTGCTCAGGTGCCAGATGGAGTCAGGAGCCAGACTGTTCGCCATCGTCAAGTGCAAGCTCCGGTGAACCTCCAACTGCCGGCAATCCAGAATCCCTCCTCTTCGAAAGCACAGAATAGAGGTGATCGAAAGGCACATGGAACTCCTGCCGTCGCCGGTGGTGGACCGATCCGTCTGGCTGGACGAGGTGGAGCCAATCCGGTGGGAAGGGCACGTCGAGGACCACCAAAGTGAGTTGAACAGCTCATTCTAAAACTGTTTCATTTTTTTCAGGCAGGAGGTCGTGCACAAAGGAAAAGTGGTGGGAATGGGACAAGCTCTCGACCAGGTTAGTTAGCTTAGTGTTGTGGAGTAAAGACCTCTCAACTGCTGCCTGCCCATTCACCACCGGAAATCGACAAAACATCTCCCAGCACTTCAAGAAGCATCACAAGGAGTGTGGTCTATATTAAATCGTTTTATATAAGCATGAGTTTATAGTTTTATACGTATTCATGTTTTCTCCCATTATAGTTTACACGCATTTCTCTTATTTGTAATAAATTGGTATCCAGATTCTGAGTGTCGCAGTACTTTTTATTTAACAGAAAATGTAAGAGAAAAAGGAATAAAATCACATGGGAGGGGGCGGAGCAAATCAAAATTTCGGAAAACTATTACAATCATGACACATATTCAAGAATACGGATATACTTATATGAGGGGAACTTGTTGAAGAAGAATAGATAGGAGAACGAGAAATCAAAAAAGAAAAGAATGCACCGATGAAATTCTAGAATCCGGCTACATTGACAGCTGGTTCTTCTCGCCGAGCACCTCCTCTTTGTATCGGATCTTACGTGTTTGTTCAGCTCAATTTTCAAATTCTTCAATTCTTCCGTTTTGTACTCACTGACGATGTTGAACTTGGCGACATTGAAGCTGAACTCGGCTAGTTTGCTCATTGGGGTCTGTCCTCCGGAAACCATGTCGTAGACAGTCACAATGGGAACGAAGGTGCATTGTAGGAGCACTTGAAGCTGAAAAATAGGAAAAATTCCTGAAGACAAAACATACACACAAAGTCTTACGGGACTCTTGGAAACCGCGGAACCGCCAACAGGTGTTATTGTCCAGCGCGGTCGGCTGTGTGAATAACATGGTCTGAGTGTTTGCTGGCATATCAATGGTGTCGAGTGTGTTGTAGAAAGGAACACCTGCGGTGGGAAGTTGGCAGCGCTGGCTGGACCGGCTCCACAAAGCGAGCAGTATTGACCTCCAGGAGGTGTCTAACTCGTAATCGGAGAGCGATGGGAGGCGTCCACGTCTAGTCCACTTCTTCCTTCATCTCCATGGGACACTCCATTCCGCCAAACCTCACCCAAAATCCCATCCTATTGATTATGCCGCACCCTGTAGTTTCTTCAAAATCCTGTTTCTACCTAGTCGTTCTCAATGGTCGAATCCTCCACTGTGGTTTCAATGTTGTTTTGACTTTCTGAGTCGGGTGGCTGCCATTCATCACGTTTATCAGCACAGTCAGCATTAATTGAGTTTGTCTGATTCTATCAATGCCACCATATGATTATTTATACTGTTCTGAAGAAGATTTCATTGGCAGATGCCACTTTGGGAAAACGGTCATTCTTCAAACATATTCTTTCCACATAGCACATTCGAAAGCCCAAATTGTGTTCTATGAATGTGTAAATTTAGAGGAAATTCTGAGAGCCTGCCTAAAACGGGGTTCCTAGTTAGGTAGTTGTCCAACCTGAATCATAATGGAATATGAGCTTTCAAAGATTTTGATTTCCAAAGCGTTCTGGATTCCGAAACTTTCTGAATACCAAACTCGATTTGTGAACCTGAAGATTCCGAGATTTCCTGCTATTTTCCGACGATTTTTCCGACGAAAACGTCTCCCACTGTCAACAGTATGCCTCTGGGATGTCATGGTCCAAAAATGTAAAACGGCCCAACAGGTCGTTTTGCGCGCATCGCGTGCGTTTTGCGCGCATTGCGTGAGTTGTGTGTGTGTTGTTCATCACACTGTCCATCCACTCACTCACTTCCCCGTCGCGTCCACAGGCCCCTCTCCCTTCTCTCTTCACTGTTGCAGTGCGTCTGTTGTTCCCTTCCCCTTATTTTCCCCTGCTCTCCTCATCTCCGAGGTGATGAGGCTCCCCAAACTCATCTCATTTGCTTTTCTTATCAGTTAGAATACCGTACAATCCACCACAATTGATCCAAAATTCGAAAAAACAACACTCACCGGTAATTTACCAGAATAACCCCCCACCAGTGCTTGTGGAGGGCTATGATGATACTAGGTAGTTCACAAGATGAGCCCCTCCCCCCCATCAAATACCAATAAGATCTCACACCGGAAAAGTTGGGAGAGTCCCCCAATTGCAGTCCAAGTCGGGCTTCCACAGTTGGTTAGTTGACTAGGATGGTTTTTAGTGACTTATCCATTATATTCCGGAGTATTTATTTATTAGGGTGTTCGGAAAGTTCCGGTCATTTTTGATAGGCTGTTTTCGAACTTCGTTTTCTCAAACGGGGTGAAGGCTAGGCAGCTGCCGTTATCTCAGTATATTGGTGGTGTCTAATAGTGTCAGCACCCTAACTGAAACCATTTTCCTTTTTTCGGGCAGTGAGATACGCCCAACGTTTTGGTCCCCAAAAATTTACATTTTTGGAATGTCATTTTCTTTTGTTTCTATCTGACCAGAAAATTGCTGGTATTGATCGTCGATAAGTGGAGGTTTAAAAGAAAGATACACCCTCTCGAACTACCATCATGGCCTGGTTTCATCAATTTGAAAAAGTAGTATTTACGATGGACGATCATTCACGTTCAGGAAAGCCAATGGTCTTACATTTGGATGCATTGAAAACCGAGGTTGAAAGGGACCCATTCTAAACTGTGCGGAATTTATTAAAGACACTTCGAGCAAGCCTTCCGTCAATGATCATGGGTTGGGAACTCTTGGCGAAGTAAAAAAAACTACGGAGAAATCTTGCACACATTTCGACTCAACACAACTTGGACCCACGTGTGGACACTTGCTTGAATCTTCTCACTTTGCATTGCACACATGGATCCTTGGATCGAATCATTACTGGTGAAGATACATGGGTTATGTGTGATGACAGTGAGCGGAAAACCGAGTGGAGTGATAAACCCGCACAGCCAGCTAACGTCCCGAAACATGAAATTCATGATAAAAAGTGACGGTTTTGGTATTGTGATCTCTCCGAAAAGTGAAATATTAGGAGCCGCTAGATGATGGTGTCACTGTAACGGCCGATGTCTACTCTCGCCAGTTGAGAAAACTCAGACTTCCCATAGAACTCCATTACGGAAAAATCAGGAAAGTTTCATTTCAACATAGGAAAGTTTCATTTCAACATAGAGATGTGCAAGGTTGAATCTCTCAATTTCCGTTTCCTTGCGGCAAACGTCTGACCAGCATTCTTTCAGATTCCTCATTTTTTGCGACTCGCTATCCCCAACTCCATGCTCTCATCAATACAAGCAACATGGAGAACCCAGTCTACACCCAAAGTAAACCAAACTTTCCAAAAATCAATGTCACATCCATTAATTTCAGAAATAATTGACACAGTCAAGAAGATGCTCATTGAAAAGAAGAAACTAATCTTGGGCAGAACTGGCAATGGAGGCCTGACAAACAGGGAAAAACATCATGGCAAACTTCTGGACTTCTTCTACAACCGCCCGAATGAGGAGAAAGTACGGGAGATGTACGCGATGCACGTTAGAGGAGTGGAGGATTGGGAAGATATATTTTACGAAAAGTACAAATTCATGATAAAGGCACTCAAAAACTTTCCGACTGTCAAAAAATTTTCTATCTGAAGTACCGTATTTACTCTGTTTGTCTTTTCTGATGTACTAGAAATTTTTTTTTTTTCCGTTGTTGTTTCTACATCATTTTGTTATTTTAACTGGTCCCTGTTTATTTTGATTAGTGATATTTCTCGTTTTTTCTGAAAAATGTGCAACAAAACCTTTAACAAATTCTGACTGGAAATTTACACGCAGCAGTGTATAAATGGAGAAGAGGAATCGGCGAATCTTCCCCACGAAGACGAAGACTGAAAACCTGCTGAACTCGATTGAGTTGGAGTAGAAAACCAGCTTTCATTTCTCTCTATGGCAAGATGGGTCGTCATGGACATCCTGGATATCAGGATGGGCAATCAGCAACACTTCTTCAGTTGATCATCTGTGACAGAAACCGAGGTCCAGGTACCGCCGTGACTCTGAAATGTTCTGAATTTCAAGTCAAAATGATGATTCAATCGAGAAATTTGATCACTAACTGTTGTGGCGTGAACTGTCCTGATGAACGTCTACCCTCAGATCTACGAGGCGATAAGAACTGCCTATAAAAGCCTATTGAACTTAGTGTTAATCGGTTCCTCTTATGTAAATAAAGTGCTTTCGTGCATGCTCCTCGTTGCCACCCTACGGACATAACAGTGGCGATCAGGATACCGCGCTCAAGCGAGAAGGCGATCAAGGACTCCCAATGGATCCAACAATCGATGTCTGGTGTGCAAGGGGAGGGAGGAAGAGGACCCCGGTGTCGTGTACTCGTCATCGAAACGCCGTCGTGAGGGATGGGGATCTTTGGATCACATTCGAGCCCGGACAACCCGTTTTGGTAGTGAAGATCGAAGGACTACGAGTGAAGATCAAAGTGCTACGAGTGAAGATCAGAAGAATCGATGGACTCTTGAGGATGGTCGTGGAAGTGTTCCCGTCATCAGCAACGGATAATTGTTCCGTCGAAGCGGTAAGCCTGCAGCAACCGACTTCGTGGCCGACGGACTGGTTGCGTTTGAGGTCGAGTTCGCGACAAGATCGAGCAACGACGACTGTGAGATGTTCCAGTCAAATTTGAATGCTGTGGAGTCCTGAGCAGCGACTGTCGGGGAAATTCGTGGAAGAATTCGGCAGTGGACAATCAACTTCTTGTAAAGGAAGGGAGGTGTTGTGGCGTGAACTGTCCTGATGAACGTCTACCCTCAGATCTACGAGGCGATAAGAACTGCCTATAAAAGCCTATTGAACTTAGTGTTAATCGGTTCCTCTTATGTAAATAAATAATGCTTTCGTGCATGCTCCTCGTTGCCACCCTACGGACATAACACTAACACATTTTTCCAGGCGGACCAAGATTCAGCCTCAAACCCACAAAAATCAAACGTTCAACAGCTCATTGACAGGGCAGTACGGAACTCGATGCCCTGAACAGATTCCTATCAGTATCTCTTCTTCGTGGTGACACAGATAGTTTTCGATGTCGCCCAAGAAGACATATCAAAGTGTTCCCAATGGTCACTTTCTTTTTCGGGTTTCGAAAAATTGAGTTTTCACAGTTAATCAGGTTCTACTTCCTCAAATCACCATTCCAATCATTTACGTTCATTGGATAACCCCAGCAAAGGAGGTTCCGAAAATTCGACTCTGTTCGAGGTTTTTTTCTACATGTCAAAGCTTCAGTCCTCCTTGACCGTCGTCGTGAGTGAAAAACTCTTCTCTCTTTCCTCAAGGAGCCACCATAACCATTTTCCAACTTCTTTAGGATCCCCACGATCCATGGTCCACCACCACCTTTGCCAACTTCTCAAGGTTAGGTGGAAGTGGGTGACCGGTCGGTCCCGGGGGTTCGAACACACTACTGCGTAGCCTACTAGGAATTCCACCCACCATGCCTGAAATCATAGTTGGAAGTGGAAACCGGTCGACCCGGGTGCTTACTAGGAGTCCCACTCTCGACTTTCAATCGCGCTCCATTGAGAAAAAGACACTCTGTCTCTCGTGTAGTCTTCGTGGAGAAGAGCGAGATTTTGAGGTGTTTTTCACTGGAACTATTTCCTTTCTTCAACGACAACAAATTCTCACCCGTTTTTCTCACATAAGTAGATCAACAATTTCACCCCTGCCCAAATCAAGTTTTTTTTCAGTTTTTGAGTTTGTTAAAACCCGTTTTCAATATTCACGAACGAGAAAATCGGGGCTAAGTGAATTGGGAAAAAAATTTTTTCGAATCCGGTGAAAAATTGTTAAAACAATAATTCCGAGTCGCCGCGGAAGACTTTTCCGAAGGAATTTTTTAAAGCAAGAAAAAGAGTTTTCCCGAAATCCTCCTAACTGTGGGGAACAGTGAAAGAACTATGTTTTTCCAATAGCAAGTAATTTGAAGTTCAGGACTTGCTCTGAATGATTCAGACTGCTTTTCAGAAAAACAAAAACCTGAACATGTTTGCAGAACATGCCGTAATCAGAAAAAAATCTGCGTAAAAAATGCGAAATGAGTTTATTAACAAAAATATAATAAGATATCGCATTCATTTCATATCATTCGTAATTGAACATTTTGTATTTTCAATGTTTATCAGTAACACACGAGAAAATAATGCGATTTTAAACTCCCGCACTTTTTCATAAACTGCGCGCAACAACGACACTCCGAAATGCCGGGGCACCACTATCTGTCCTCTCTCCTTCTTTCTCCTGAGTACCTTGCACCTGAGATGCGCAAAGTAGGCTGTTGACGCGTTTTGCGGCCACCACTTGCACGCAAAGAAATTATTGAGCGAAGACGTACTTACTTTCTCACTCTCCCCTTTTCCAACTTCATTTTATTTTGAAACTCAATTCACTTCTGCGAAATATTGTATTCATTTCTGATCTTTTTCAGGATGTCAGCCAATATTATCGTAGCGAGGGTCGATAGATACAGTTTCTGGGCGTATGGGTATGTTTTTTGTTCTGTGAGAGTAGGCAAATTTTAATTTTGAATCATTGCAGATCGCTTTCCAAAGGGAAGGAAAGTACGGAGACGTTGGATTTGATGGGCAGTCAACTGGAGACTGGGAATTCGATTCTCGAGAAGGTGATTCCGGGGTGGAGGGCGAGAGGTCCGGCGACGGATACTGCACGTCGTCCAGAATCAAGCTCTTCGCGGTTCGCGAGGCGTTGCCAAAAGCTCTTCACATCGCGTGTGGTGCCCAGAGAGAGCAGTGCGTAGTGGAGATCACGCAGCTGTTGGCCAAGATCGAGACCACGAAGTCAAAGTTGACCGGGTATAAGGTGAGTTTGAAACGCAAGCTATTAACCAAGCTTGTACACACATATTTTCAGGTCATGTGCGCGCAAAGAGTGCTGCTTCATCGCCCCCACCTCGAGCACGCCGGCCCCGCCTACTAATGCTTGCCAATGGATTTTGGAGTGTCTCTTTTCGCCGTGGATGGCTGTCCGGGCGGCCACGAATTAACCTCTTTTCAATATCTCCCTGCAGCAATACCACGAGTCCTTCGCTCTACTGCTTGAGTGTGTCTCTGCTGACGGATAACACGTTTGGCGTCTTCGTTGATTTTCTTGCTGCGCTCGACGATCTTCCCGAAACGGATAATGACCAGAAGGACGCGTGCTATCGACTCGTCGAGGTTCTCTTTGGAGAAATTGTTGAAGAGTCTCGTGTAAGGATGGCACAACGTTGATGACTGTTGTTGGAAAGTCGTTGAAACTGGTCAAGAATACGCCTACGTTGGTGAATTTTCGAAATTCATAATACAGAATCAACTCCAATCCTTCAACGTTTGCAGGGAATCATCGTCGGCATAATGCTGCAGATCATGAATCCACAGAAGAAGACGTTCTCGATCTCCGAGAAAGATGTCGCACAAGAGGACTTTTTGCAGGGTCGAATGACTCATAATCCGTATTCTGTAAGCTTATTCAATAGTCTTCGAGAACAAATAGCTTCTTTCAGTCTTTCGACATCAGATGGATGACGACAATGAAATGGAGCTGCTCGTCAACGGGAACATCATTTCCCTGTCGCTCGCCGTTTGTGATATCTACGATAGGCTGTGGAAGCAAGCGCAAATCGGCTTGCCGATGCTTATTGTCTACCGAATGCTCGTGCTCCTGCGGCAGATTCTCGAGCAATTCTGGAAGTACGGAGACGCGAGAGTGCAAGCGTATTGTCGGACGAAAATCTCGGGTCGCGAGTGTTGCCCGCAACATTATGGAGAACGGGGACGTTATCAGAGGAAAGCCAAATAATGAGGAGGTGAGGGGTGGTGATAATCAGAGTTGTGAATCTCTATTTCTTCTAGAACATCCAAAAACGTATCATACTGAACGTCTCCATACTCACCGAGTTCCTTGGCTACTTCACCTGCCTTTACGCTCAATACAACTGACAAACAGCTATCCGAGGAACCATCCGAGAAACCTGCGCTGCGTGCGACTACGGCTAGAGTGGAGCGAGTGGAGCACTTGCCGAATGAACGCGCTGAGAGGACAAGTCTCGGAGCCGGGGATTCAGAAGACGTTGCCAGAGCCAAGGGCGATTTTCGGCTACTCTTTTGAGTTCCTGGAAGACATGACTGACGAGGAGAAGGAAGAACTTGTTGATCTGAAGAATGCACTGGCACCGGTTCAAGAAGATTTCGCACGGCGCAGGAAACGTGGAGCCCTGTTTTGACAGCCATCGATCATAGAAATCGGAAGGCGTTGGCTGTGGCAGGCGATTGTGGAGTCGATGAATAATATGGAGATGGTCGAGATGGAGGAGAATATCGAGTTTATGGAGAAATCGGAGTCCGGTGAGTATTTATCACATAGACATCCACTCAATTTAGTAACACACGAGAAAAAAAAACACATTTTTTAATTCCCGCACTTTTGCATAAACAGCGCGCAACTACATGAGCTAGTTTTCTGTCTTTTGCGGACTATAAAACACCAGACATTTGTCATCATTTTCCAAATATACACTCTCTTTTGAGTAGGCTCCGAGCCTCAGTGATTTCTCAAGATCTCCCGTGTTGTAAGGGTCACGTTGTGTTGTGTTAACCTACGATGACTATTATTGACGTTATCGGAGAGTCATTAAGAACAGTAGTCACTGAAAATTCAAATTTCCATCTGCGCAAGTCGGAATTTCGTTTGAAACTAGCAGAGGAAAAAAAATTTGGTCTCATTTTTCGAAAAAAAAAACAGGTCACTCTCTTGGTGAGTGAAAAACACTTTTTATGCATTTTCGTGTTGCAGGTAGGGTAAAAACACCTCAATTGTTCAAATTTCTAGGCCACGATCGGAGTCGTAACATCACAAACGATTGGAAAGTTCTACTCCTCCCATCATCATCCGAAGAATGTCCGTCTTCCTGGAATGGTTTTTCGAAGAGTCTCAAAACGGGTACAGGCGAGACCGCTCGTGCATGCGCCACGGAATCTCTTCCACGGGATTCAGAAGACGTTGACGGGGATTCGAAATCATGGGGATCGGAAAGCGTTGGATGTGGCAGCGAAGCGTCAGGCGATTATGGAGTAGATGAAAAATAGGAAGAGGGCCGAGTTCATGGAGAATTTGTAGTCGGGTAAGGGTGGGTAGTCAACGATAGACGATGTTCGGAATTCCGTTTCAAGCCATTTTTCGGAATTCCTGGTCCCAAACTTCGTTATCCAAATTTCACATCTCTTAACTTTAACATTCTGAAAGTGTTTATTGATTTTCAAAGTTTGAGACACTGTCGAAATGCGCAATTTTGGGATAATGAGGTTACAAAAATTTTGAAAACGAGGATATCAAGGAGCTATAAAAACTACAAACTACAACTCACCCAATTTTGCAGTCGGCCACTTCCTGCCAACTCGCCGCCCCGACGTCCTCGTCCAAAATCGAAACACCACCACAGTTCCGAGTCATCGCGAACTCGCAGATCTCATCAAACAAACTCCTCGTGATGATACCGAAATCGATGCAAACTGCCGTCGCACAGAGACCGAGCAGATTCTGTTTGACGCCAAAGCGCTGAGTGTCAATGGGATTGGTGTTGTGCAAACTACGAGATCTATTGCCTTCGATTCTCACCGCAAGGAACGATAATGAATAGAGCGCATATCAAGCTAGTGGAGAACGGAAACGCCATGTCGATGCAGAACGATCCGGTTTCCAACCAAGCTAGGCTGTCAATGGAGAAGGATTTGGACGACACTAGGAGGACTCTACTCTTGGACAGATGCCCCGAGAAACGCTATCCCATACTGCGAAGAAACTTTTCTCTCTGAGAAATCCCCTGGATACCATGGAACGCCTCGGAAATCAGATTTCTAATATCTAAGATCGAGAAGCACGGAGCTCCATGGCTGGACAAGGTCGACGCGGAAGCCATCAAAACAGGGAAAAACATTGTGAAGGCTCTCAGCAACATATTCAACGACGCTCACATCCAGGGAAAAACTCCCCGCCACGTCCTCCACCAAGCCCTTCCCAAGAAAGCCAATACATTCAAGATCGAAAACTATCAAATCATTGGCAAGATCCACTCGGCCATCATCATCGGAAGAATGTCCGCCTTCCTGAGATGGTAACTTGAAGAGTCTCTCGAAAGCGTCATCTACAGAGGTCGTATTTGGGTCAAACCTTCGTCTGGTCGAGGACTAGTCGCTAACGAAATTTGGATTGACGATGAACGGAAGGAAAAGTCCGAAGTAGTTGTGATGCCCGTGGAGAGTACAATCAGATGACGAGTTTGCGAAAGAATGCGATGTAGAAAGCAAGAATGCATCCAACTGATGGACCTCCATCGCAAGCATTTAGTGTCGGAGCGAAAGGAAGAATCATCCAACCCTTGGGACCGCTTATTTTTAGGTACGGGCTATTTATCAACGCTCTATTTATATCCACTTGGGAAATCTTCGTCGTAGCTCGTAGTCTATGACCCTGGTACTACTCAATTGCGCTCTATTGAAGAATTGCAGACCTCACGCCGAGTTGTAAGGCTCTCCGTTCACTTAGCTGACCCTTTGGCTGGTCTAGAAAGCCGAACTCCGCCACCTCATTTCGTCGGACATCATCTCCACGTTGGACTCGCGTCGAATATTCGCAATCTCTGGAGACTGTTTGCCAATACGATGTGTTGAAGTAGAAGATCGATCCAGTCCGCCTCCCTGTCGTTTCTGTCACAGGAAACTTCCGAGAGAGGACGAGAATTATCGATTTTCGCCAGTTGATTGCCAACTTCTGAAATCGGTCTCAAACTGGATTAGGCTGTCAATGGAGAAGAATAACAATACCAGTAGGACCCTACTCTTCAAAAGATGCGCCGGCAAACGGTCTGCCAAACTGATCTGTTTTCGCCGAGAAATGTCCCGGGTATCATGGAACGCGACGATGGAACCAAAACCACAAAAATACCGGTTATAGTGCAAATAGTTTGCGGCCACTGCTCCAAAATCTACACGTCTTCTCGTTTCGAATCCGCATCCCGCGCTTCTACCATCTCCAATCAGGAAGTTCTCCCCATTCTCGCCTCGGAAGTCAAATTTCAAATATTTGAAATCAAGAAACTCGGAGCCCCACGGCTTGACAATTTCGACGCGGAGGGCATCAAAGCAGGCGGAAAGACTTTAGTGAAGGCTCTCACCAACATATTCAACGACGCCCTCCAGGAAATGACTCCCCGATAGCTGGAAAACGTCCTCCACCTAGCTTCTTCCCAGGAAAGCCAGCCAATGAAAGATCAAAAGCTATTAGAAGAAAGAGTTTGGCCGCAGCCATCGCTGTCACAACGGAATTCAAGTAAGTATTAAGTAGTATCATTTTCTATTCCTAGTTGTGTTCTAAAAATAATTTTTGACTTTTTTTAACAATAGAAATGGTTCAATGACATTGTATTCTTATTTTTAAAAAATCGTCAATACGACTGATGCATGAGCTACATTGCTGTCTGTTGCGGAGTATAAAAAATCAGACAATTGTCATCATTTCTCAAATATACCCTCTCTTTTGAGTAGGCTCCGAGCCTCAGTGTTTTCTCAAGACCTCCCGTGTTGTAAGGTACACGTTGTGTTGTGTTACTCTACGATGACTATTATTCACGTTATCGGAGACTCATTGAGAACAGTAGTAACTGAAAATTCAAATTTCCATCTGCTCAAATCGGAATTTTATTTGAAACTAGCAGAGGGAGAACAATTTTGTCTCATTTTCAAAAAATGGTGAATGAAAAACACTTTTATGCATTGTCGTGTTGCTATATCCGGCAACGCAGGTTAAGAAAAAACACCCCAATTGTTCAAATTTCCAGGCTGCCACGATCGGAGTAACAACATCATGGACGATTGGCAAGATCTACTCGGCCATCATCATCAGTAGAATTTCCGTCCTCCCGGAATGGTTTCTTGGAGAGACTCAAAACAGGTACAGGCGAGACCGCTCGTGCATGCGCCCCGGAATCTCTTTTCGTCGAAGGAATCGCCAATATCTGGCTAATATCCACTTCGAAACTGGCCAGATGGGCTGCGCCTCGCCATCACTATTCAGCTGCGCGCTGCAAATGATTCTCCACGAGTGTTATAAAGAGTACGAGGGAGTGCAAGTGGAAGTCGACCGAGTCCTGAAGCGCCTAGAATTTGCTGACGACGTCGCGCTTCTATCCATCAACGCCGCCGAAACCTTAAGAAGCACGGGCTCCAGATCATCGCGTCCAAAACCATTTTCTTGAAAAACTCTGCGCCCTCGAAAGCGTCATCCACAGAGGTCGGATTTGAGTCAAACCTCCGTCTGCTCGAGGACTAGTCGCTGACAAAGTTCGGACTAACGATAAACGGAAGGAGAAGTCCGAGGTAGTTGTGATGCCCTTGGATAGGTACGGCTATTTATCTACGCTCTATTTATATCCAATTGGAAAATCTTCGTCAAAGCCCGTAGTCGATGACCCTGGTACCACTCAATTGTGCTCTATTGAATACTTGCAGACCTCACGCCGCGTTGCAAGGCTCTCCGTTCACTCGAATGACCTGTTGGCTGGTCTAGAGAGCCAAACTCCGCCACACTACATAATCAGTTCAAAGCGGGTACAGATTCAGTAGTGCCTGTAATTGTGGTGCCCTCCCTCAGCATCACTTGAGCTGCGAAGATCACCAATATTCCATGAATGAGCTGCTTTCTGAAAGTCTCAATGCGAATTGAGATGACTGCTTTTGAAGTGAAACTGAAGTTGAGAAGCAGCACCACTATCACTGGTCGACAATTTCAGCTCTGAAACCGTTCGAATTTCAGGTAAAATTATCATTCAATCGAGAATTTTGAAGACTACGCAACACTTTTTCCAGACCGAGCAACGTCGAGCAGCTTCAAACTCGCAGAAATCAGAAGTTCAACAAATCACTTGACCCGAAAGCGTTTTTTAGAGTCATCAGTATTCACTTCAGAATCACTTCGACGTGGTGACACAGATTGTTTTCGTTGTCACCCGAGAAGAGGCTTTGAAGTGTTTCCGATGGCCACTTTTAGTTCTCGTTTTTGACAAAAACCGATTCTCAATAGAGCACGACTTCATACTTCTCTACTTATCACTCTATATCATACGGAGGTTTCAAAGTTCCCACAGAGATTGGAAAGCCTACAGAAAGCGGGCTGCATTTTCCCTGATTTTCCTTGAACCTCCATGCGCTTTTATGACTGAAAGTTCAAAACAAAAACCAGAAAAAACAGCTTTCGTTTCATAGGCTCTTCCGATGGTTCTTCTTCCAATACTATGGATCGTAATTCTCTGGATCTTCCTAATTGATCTTACTCCTTTCAATGGATCTGAAAGCACCGACATCTCCGTAATACAGATTCGAGATATTGACATCGGTCGTTTTTCAGGCTGGCGTGATCGGCGAAGCTCTATCGGTAAAAATAATTACAGGAAGTTTGTAGAAAGAATTTTTTGAAAGTTAGAGAAATAATCTTGCCATTTTTCTGAATTTTCCAAGGCAAAAAAGTTCACGTCCAACCAACAAGCGAAAGCTGGAAGCCAGAGGGACACCTAATGTCCATTGAGGACCCTACTATCTCTGAGATGTTATTAAAAATGAAAAAATCTCGGTGGAACTCCCGTGATACAGATGGTGATGCTTCAAGGTTTCTCGTAGACCCTCGTAAACCTGGTTGTTGAGACTGGAACGTTTTCCTCCTCGTAAATCCACACAGCCAGAGAGACACTTGAACGCCTCATAATTGCTAGGCCGCGGCCGCCTGATTTTGCGCGCGCAATTCAAAAAAGGTTTTCTGGCGGCGCGAAAAGGAAAATTAGAGAAAAAATGGGAAAATGTCAACGCCAATCTCCACGCCAGTTACCCTCCCTCCCTCCCTCCCGTCTAGACACTGCCATCGGTCTGGGATCAAGGAAGATCCAAGGTCCAGGTAGACCATCTCAACGCCAGTTTTACGCAGTCATGTCTTCCTTCATCTACCCCAGCAAGATCGGCCCCAGCTACCCCCGGATACGGTAATACCGGTCAGATTCCAAGTGAATCACCTGGACTCTCAGAATCTCCAGTGTCTACTAGTCCTGGGTTGGAAGCTATCTCCTCGATTCTTGGATCACTCGACTTCACCACAGCTATTTTGATCTACCTTCAAAGTTTCACCAACTTGACTTCAAAGGAGCAGATGAAGTCCGATGTGAATCAGAAACAGGAAGAATACGAGGATGAGGAAATCGACGTTGTTGGATTATAAATCTTGGAATCGGGCTTTGTGTTGTTTCGCGTACTTTTCACCATGTCACCATTGTGTTTATTTTTCTTGCAATTAAACCTGATATTCTTATTTCTTCCAAATTTGATTACACTTTTCTCCCCCTGGTGGAGAATCTCTTTACCCTCTTTTCAAGACCGGGATCGAACTCGCTAGCCGTCGGTCGTTTTTCCCTCTTCCTTTTCTTCTGCTCTCATTTTGTTGGTTGAGCCTCACCGAATGTTTTGATTAACTACCCACAGCTTCTCTGAAGACGTCTATGTGTTTTCATAACGACGATGATGTGAAGAGAGCAACATTTCCCTCATTTTTAGCCGCCATCAAATTCATTTTCTTCTCATCTTTTTCTACCTTTTTCATCCTCTTCTCCCTCATTCCTTCGAGTTTCTTTTCCCCTCCCACCCGCCATTTTCTGCCCCGAGTCGAAGGCCCCGCCGACAGCATGTGTCTCCTTTTTCTGCGCTTCTCCAAATGATCAACAGCGCAAACGAGTGTGACCGTAGTCCTGGTCGCGGCGATACCCTTGCCGATCTAAGTGCCCAACTAAACTGTATTAGTACCAAAGTGTTACCCTCTGATCCGAACGACTATGGGGGCAAAAAATTGCCCACCCAGATATAAGAACTTCCACGAAGGGAATTTTTGAACAAATTTTTTTTTCTCGAGTTATGGCTATTTTTCAAAATTGCGAAAAAAAAAGTTTAAAATGACCGTATTTTGGTAATTTTTTAGTTTTCAAAAAAAAATCAAGTGGTAAATATAAGAACTTTTTTTGTTCTTATTTTTATCATTAACATGTTTTTGATAGCATACTTTTAAAAATATGAAATTTCGAGTCAAACACAAAGTCGAAAAAAACCGCTTGTTTAATTTTTCTGAAAAAAGTTTCAAAACATTGCTGACAAAAAATAAGAAGTAGTGACGTAACGTTTATAGTGCCTTCCAAGACGTTTTCGAGAGATAAATGTCGATTTATGGGTAAAATTAGTGTTTTTTCAACTTTTTTCAGTTTTGTACGGGTAACATTTTTCCAATTTGAGGTTTTTGGATGGGTAGTGGCTTTCATGAGATGCCTGTCAACTAGTTCTTTCACATTCTTCTACTTATTGAAGTTAAATTTATGTTTCTCGCACCCTCCACTCATCTCCCAGAAGTTCACCATAACATAAAAAATTGAAAAAATTTTTGTTTCTCAGAGTGTTCAATTTAGTATCATTTTGTTGGTCTCAATCTAATTTGATGATTCGTATGCGAAATACTTCGTAAAACATCGAAATTCCGTAGAAAATAAGATTAATAATGAAGTATACGCACTTCGTCGGTTCAGGTATTCTCCTTTCACTTTTTTCCTGAAATTTCGGTATTTTTTGCAGTATTTCGCAAACAAGTCATCGAATGAAATTGAGAGCAACAAAATGATACCAAATTGAAAACTCTGAGAAACAAAATTTTTTTTGATTTTTTCGCTTCTGGTGAACTTCTGGGAGATGAGTGGAGGGTGCCAGAAACATAAATTTAACTTCAATAAGTAGAAGAATGTGAAAGAACTAGTTAACAGGCATCTCGTGAAAGCCACTACCCATCCAAAAACCTCAAATTGGAAAAATGTTACCCGTACAAAACTGAAAAAAGTTGAAAAAAAACTAATTTTACCTGTAAATCGACATTTATCTCTCGAAAACGTCTGGGAAGGCACTATAAACGATACGTCATTACTTCTCATTTTTTGTCAGCAGTTTTTTGAAACTATTTCCGAAAAAATTTAACAAGCGGTTTTTTTCGACTTTGTGTTTGACTCAAAATTTCATATTTTTAAAAGTATGCTATCAAAAACGGGTTAATGACAAAAATAAGAACAAAAAAAGTTCTTATATTTACCACTTGACTTTTTTTGAAAACTAAAAAAATGACCAAAATAAGGACATTTCAAACTTTTTTTTTCGCAATTTTGAAAAATAGCCATAACTCGAGAAAAAAAAATTTCTTCAAAAATTCCCTTCGTGGAAGTTCTTATATCTGGGTGGGCAATTTTTTGCCCCCATAGTCGTTCGGATCAGAGGGTAACACTTTGGTACTAATACAGTTAAAACAATGAATTATTTTCCCACAGGTTTCCTTCTTTTACGCTAATTCTTAGCATCGGAGTCCTTGTTGACGTCATGCTGCTGCCCACACCGACAGAATCATGTCAACACACAGAAAGTGAAGAAAAGTAGAATCTCGGCTTTCCATTTGAAAAATCTAATCTTCTGGAAATAAAGAGCTGTAAACTGTATTTCAACCCTCCAAAAACGTCGAAAATTTTCAGAATATTTCCATAATTTCCTATTTTCATAAAAAACTGGTCCCCGTAGAGTAAAATGATCGGAGTTTTTGTTAGCGTCATTCTCCTGGTGCCCACACCCACAGAATCATGTCAACACACAGAAAGTAAAGAAAAGTAGAATCTAGGCTTTCCATTTGAAAAATCTAATCTTCTGGAAATAAAGAGCTGTAAACTGTATTTCAACCCTCCAAAAACCTCGAAATATCTCTGATTGTTTCCATAATTTCATATTTTCATAAAAAACTGGTCCCCGTCAAGTAAAATGATCGGAGTTTTTGTTGGCGTCATTCTCCTGGTGCCCACACCCACAGAATCATGTCAACACACAGAAAGTGGGAAAAAAGTACTTTCTCTGCGCTTTCTCTTATATCGACTCCACCCACGGCTTTTGGCGACGCTTGCCTTTACTCTCTTTTTCTGTTTCTCCACAGTTGCTTCCATTATTTTCGGGTCGCTCTCGACTTCTGGCCTCTCTTTCTCTCTTTTTTTGTGAACAACCTTGACACGTCAGCGCATCGGTCGTCTTTCTTAGTGTTTTCGCTTTGTCCAACTACTCCCTTGTTTCTTCTTTTTCTTACTTTTACGAGCGGACTCTCCCCTTGACACACATACGCGTCTTCTCATTCTTTCGATTCGCCACCCACATTTCTTTTCTCCCGACAACTTTTTTTCTATTTTCGAGTAGGTCTCCGCGTTTTTTTCTTAGCCTGTTTCATGGTGGAGTTGTACATAGTTTCAGAAACAAATATCACAAAAAAAGTTTGAAAAACATTTCTGAAAAATTTCAGATTTTTTTAAAATTGAAAAAGTTGCGTTTTTAGTTGGACTACATTTTTGTTTAAAAATTTTAAATTTCGAAAGAAATTTTTTTTGGTCCAGTACATAACATTTTGAAGGAAAACAGTTGAATTGGGCAAAACATTTTTTTTCCCAATGTTCGAAATTTTTATAGAACATTGTAGATCAACTTAAAACGCATCTTTTATGAAAATTTGAGCTCATTTGAATTATTTTCAGCCGAGTTATTGCCATCGAGAAAAACCATACTTTTTTGGCTCCGAGCATCATAACTTTAGAGCCCGTAGTTCAAAGTTTCTCCACAGTTGCTTCCACTATTTTTGGGTCGCTCTCGACTTCTGGCCTCTCTTCCTCTCTTGTTTGTGAACAACCTTGACACGTCAGCGCATCGGTCGTCTTTCTTCGTGTTTCCGCCTTCTCCAACTACTCCCTTTTTCTTCTTCTTCTTATTTTTACGAGTGGCCTCTCCCCTTGACATACATACGCGTCTTCTCATTCTTCCGATTCGCCACCCACATTTCTTTTCTCCCGATAGTTTTTTTCTCTATTTTTGAGTAGGTCTCCGCGTTTTTTTCAAAGCCTTTTTGATAGTAGAGTTGTATGTACATAGTTTCAGAAACAAATTTCACGAAAAAAGTTTGAAAAAAATTCTGAAAACTTTTCAGATATTTTCTGGAAATTGAAATAACTTGAATCGTACTGGTTGAGTGTTTTTTTCTGTTTTTTGTATTTTTTCTTCAAAGAAGAAAGCTCGCCACTAATTATTTCAGAAGCAGAAAAGAAAAAATTTCTGAAATGTTCAGATTTTTCATCAAATTTTTTTTCCATATTATTGGCATAAAAATGCATTTGAAACTGTGTGGTGCACTTTTGTATATCAGTATAAGCAAAAACCGCGGAGACCTACTCAAAAATCGAAAAAAAGGCTATAGCGACCATGTTTAGTTACAAGTTCTTTCAATCAGATAATTGCTCAGATTAAATTGCGTTCCAGGTATTGGACCCTACGACACCGTCTGATTTTGGAGTCGACCATGCCTTTCTACTGATTTTTTGGAAACGGTAAGTCTGCAATTCGTACCCCAACATCTCTGAGTAGCAACCTACAGAACTTTTTCTAAAAAGAGTCTATTTCAAAACCGATAGACAAACGCAGAAAATGGACATTTCATTCCCAACCACCTAAACTTGCAAGCGTTTTACATCAGATCAACCTTATTCCATTACAGATCTCTTCCTCTACGACACCGACTGTTTAGGCGTCGAACACAACTTTTTGAATGATTTTTTGGAAATTTCAATGGTGGGTACAGTTAAATGTGACGGGTGGGAGAGAAAAACTTTTTTGCAGTGTGCGAAACGGATCCTTTCAACCAGCCAGGATCCTCCAACGGTGCTCCCAACTTCGAGTATGTGCAGGACGAAGATGGGCCCATCGTGATCCGGGACATAATCCCTACGTTCAGCGTGGAGAGCTCCCCGCGAACGGATTCGCGAATCCGGTCGAAGCGGAGGCCTTCATGACTGGACGCTACGAGGAGAAGGTGTGGAGCAGTTGGCACGGTAAGATTTTAAATGTTTTGTTCTTTTCAAAATGATGAGTTTCAGGCGTGAAGAAGTTCCTCTTCAACCTGAGAAAGGCCAACGGGAACAATGAGGGCGTCGAGCTCCCTCAGGCGGTTCAAGCGGTGTCCAAGCCCCACTACATCTACATGTCCAACAAACAAGGCGGTAAGTTCTTTTCCAACTTTATGCCACATCCAAAGTGTGTCCAACTTTATCCCCAGATTTCAAAAGATTACTGTATCTATGATTTTCCAGGGGCCAAGAAATGGATAGAGCTCGAGCCGGAGGAGAAGGCCAGGTGGGAGGGAGTCCACCGGCAATTGGAGGAGTGGCAGAAGAACGAACTCCAGCTGGGACTGGTTGTGTTGCTGACGAAGGTCAAGGTCGAGGAGTCGCAGAGAGTTCCGAAAAGAGCTCGGGTGAGAGAAGCTCAACTTCAGTCCCCTCCTGCGCCGCCTCACTATTGGCCGTTCCCCCCACAACATGTTCACCCCAATCTCAACCCCTAACTATTTGCTCACCCTCACCCCCACACTGTGTCGCCAATCAGCACAATTATCAATGATCGCAATGTCCTCTTCTAGCCAATTTCCTCCCGCTTTTTTATAAGTTGGTTAGTGACTATTTCCATATTTCTAGTCGTCCAATATTTCTACATCACTTTATCATTTCTGTGGTTCGTCTTTTGTTTGAGAAATGTTTTTATGTGATCCTTTGCTTTTCTATTAGTTGTGAATTTCAATAAAAAGTCCGAAAATTCGAGAACGTGTTTTTCAGATTTCCAAATAGTTTTCAGAGTTTCAGAGTTTCAAATATTTTCAGTTGTTTTTTTCAGTTTTCCAACTTTCAGATTTTCTGACTTTCCGACTTGCTGACATGATTCAGTCAGCTCTATATTTTCAGAAGATTAGATTCTTCAAATGGAAAGCCGAGATTCTACTTTTCTTTACTTTCTGTGTGTTGACATGATTCTGTGGGTGTGGGCACCAGGAGAATGACGCCAACAAAAACTCCGATCATGGAACCAGTATTTTATAAAACTCGGACCTTGTTGACTCGTCGTGGTGAAATGCTGGGAAATTATGAGATCTAATTACCTCCTTTTTCGTTTTTTTTAAATTACTGTAAATAAACCGATGTGATGATGAAGCTGATTGTTGGTCAATGTTTTGCTTCCCCTATCTCACAATCGTCCGAGGTTAACACTTTGGTACTGATACAATTGAGGTGACCTATTTCACCCTCTCTTCTGTTCAGGCGAGAGACAAGACTCGTCCTCTATTCGCTTCCCCTCTGTTTTCTATTCGCCTCTTTTTTTGTTGCTTTCTTTCTCTGCGCTCTCTCATATATTGATTTCCTCTTCCCGCGGCTTTCGGCAACGATTGCGTTTGCTCTGTTTCTCTGTTTCTCCACATTTGCTTCAACTATTCTCGGGTCGCTCTCGACTTCTGGCCTCTCTTTTTCTCTTTCTGTGAACGACCTTGACACGTCCGCGCATCGGTCTTCTTTCTCTACCCCTTCAGACTCTTCAACTGGTCCCGTGTTCTTTCTTTTTCTTCCTTGTACGAGTGACCTCTCTTTTCGACATCCGTACGCATCTGCTCATTCTTTCGATTTGCCACCTTCATCCCTTTCCTCCCGGTATTCGACTCCTGTTTTATTTCTGTCTGTGGTTTGAGCCACAGAATTGTTCGACTTGTTTTTTATATATGGTAAGTATTTTTCATGATCGAAATGTTGTTAAGAACGAAAATAACTATCCGAAAGTTAGTAGCACAATTTTAGGGAGACCGAAAAAAGAGAGGTTGAAAAACTACAATCCCCATTTTCAACTTTTCTACCCCTTCTCCACTGTTAAAAAGTGTGGCGAGGTAGCCGACAGGTTGAGGTGCCTGTCAGCTGTGAGGAAGGCTGTGGGTTTGCTCCCGGTCGTGGCCGATTTGTTTTCCTTTTTTAAATCAATTTTTAGATTCGATTTGAATCTTTTCAAATATCGTATGAGTTCTGAGAGAGTTTTGGATTGAAAACCCCTTGAATCTGAGAGAGAAACTTGGAGGAGCTCATAACTCCACTCCTGAAGGTCCGCAGCAGTTTTTGACTAGTTTTCATCCACTTCTTTCCAGTAGTACCACTCACATATTGAAGTTTCATCCCCTCTGTTCGCAACTTTTCCTAGTGAACCGGATTGCGAAATAAGCTGAGAGTCACATTTTCATCAGATGACTAAAGTTTTCCGACGTATACATCAGCACAATTTCACTTAATTACAGCTCTTCTCCCCCCACGACACCGTCTGCTTTGGAGTCGCCCATGTTTTTATTCGTTGATTTTTTGAGAATTTTAATGGTGAGTGTACATTAACGTTGCGGGTGTTCATTGAGTTGGAAAGATTCGTGGAGCTCTCAAAATCAGAAATATGAACTTCAATACCTGATTCAGGGTGTATAGTTTTCGTAATAAAAGCTTTTGAATCTACACTCCAGAACTTAACTTTAGAGTGTGCAACCCGTATTCAAACCCTTTGAGTAGTCATCCACTCATGTCAGCTGTTTTTGAAGAGAGATCAATTTCAAACCCGATTGCCGAACGCAAAAATTGAACTCAGAGTCGCATGTTCTCCCAATCACCTAAACTTTTGAACATTTTACATCAGCTCAACCTTATTCAATTTCAGATCTCTTCCTCCACGACACCAACTGTTCAGGAGTCGAACCCGATGTTTTCAATGATTTTTTCTAAATTTTAATGGTGAGTGTACAGTTGAATGTGATGGGTGGGAGTGAAAAGTTAGCGGCTTGAAAAATGACCGAGT
This sequence comes from Caenorhabditis sp. 40 LS-2015, assembly GCA_900536305.3. NCBI lineage: Eukaryota > Metazoa > Nematoda > Chromadorea > Rhabditida > Rhabditidae > Caenorhabditis > Caenorhabditis tribulationis. The sequence continues at coordinate 69,705 of LR544094.1, forward strand.
CACGTGACAAGTTTTATAACTTTCATTTAAGATTCTGAATCTGCGAGATTGATTTTTCCATCGATCCAGATAGTGAGAAAAAGTTGAAACCAAAAACTCAATTAATCTCCTTGTAAAACATAATAAAGGACTCATCTTGTTTTTCAGCACATCCCCAGCTCTGCTCGAAATGTCTCCAGCTGTGCTCGAAATGAATCGGAGTCAACGTGAGTTTTTCGAACGGTCAGTAACAAAGCATAACTCGTTTGTTTCCAGGTGTCTATCAAACTGTGCGGGATCATGCGGAGTGTAACAGGGCTCTGGATCAAGCTCGGCACAGGATTCAACAGCTGGAGACGGAGCAAGTTGTTCGGAGAGCGGCGAGTCAGTGTCTGGACGAGACCAATCAGGACCAGGCGAAAAGGAGCGGTCAACAAGAATCGAGGAATACCGTGTTGGAAGCCGAGAAACTGAAGCTAGAAAAGGCTCATCAAGCGCTGAAAGTCAGTCGAGGAATGGACCGTAGACATCTCGCGACTCAGGGATCCCAGCTTGAGATCTTGCGTATGGGAAACCAGGAGAAGACTACGCTCATCGAGGACTTGCGAGAAAGAATCAGGACGCTTGGGGAAGTCAACGATCGATTTTAGACCATCGCTGGGAGCAAAGGAGGACCAACTGAAAGAGATCCAGTTGGAGAACCAACGTCAAGATGAAGTCAACAGTCGACAAGCCTTGAGAATGGCAGAGTTGGAAGCCAAGAATCTTGCGCTCCAGAGAGCCCGCGGAATGGACCGGAGGCACATTGCCGATCAAAGTAAAAAGATGGAAGAAAGAAATCGAAATCAAGCTCGAACCATTCTTCATCTGACTTTGAGAAGATTTGGTTTTCTCGAACTATTTATATCTCATTTGTTCAATAAAAGCTGAAAAAGTGTAGTCGTTGTCGCCTTCTATAAAACAGAAAAGAGAGTGAATGAAACAATCGTTGCAGGTGCTTCGCGCCTTCAACGATTTTTCTCTTCCAGTTTCAGATAAATCAGGAAATCGATCTCTTTGATTCACATGATGGAATCTTGTTGTTGTTTTCTCCATCTTTTCCCTCGCTTCACGTTGACAGAGCGCAAAGTCTCTTCGGGTAGGAGTCGACTACCGCACGGAGGTAGTTGGCGTCGAAATCGTCTCATGCCACCATCAAGGCGTTATTCAGAGTTTCCAAATCTGGTTAATTGTCGTGGACTCTTATTGGGTCAATTGTCCCCACGTCACACCGGCAAATCCGTCGTATTGAGATCCGGACTTGAAGCTGACCAATGATGCTAACCAGCATGCCATTTTTAGAGTACCTCAGAGAATGTTTTCTAAATTTGCTCAAATATATAATTGAATGTGGGCTTTCAGGTGAACTAGGTGGTGGCTATCTGCGCAGACCTCTAGTACTCGAGATATTTAACTCCAAAGTTTGGTACTTTTCTCACCACATCCGCCCTTCGAACGGCTACCTCTTTCCCTCCACTCTTTTGAACGCCTTACGGGAAGTGAAGAAAACGAAAGAACTGGCCGAGTGGATAGCAGGGATGTGTACAAAGAGCGTGGTGGTGGTTCGAATCTCGCTGGAGTCGATTTTCTTTTTTCTTTATTTCAAAACTTTCTGAAAATTTTTATGTAAGCTTCATGTAAGGCTTTGAAAAAAAAGGAAGGAAGGTAGGAAGCCGTTCGAAGGGCGGATATGGTGAAAAATGTACCAAACCTTGGAGGTAAATATCTCGAGTTCTAGAAGTTTGTGCAGATAGCCACCTAGTACACCTGAAAGCACACATTCGATTCTAAATTTGAGCAAATTTAGAAAAAATTCTCAAAGGTACTCAAAAAATGGCATATTGGTATGTGATGAAATCCGGGAAGTCGGCTTCACCCCACTGCTGAGTGAGTTTTGCAGTGTGTGCCTGCTCTCTGTTCTACTAGAAGGTCTAATTGTGTGCTCGAAATGTGATTGGGTTCAGGGCAGCACCTCCGACTTCAAAATCCTTTCGATATTGTATTTCCCACTGATTTTGACTTCAACATCGACGTAGAACATTGGCGTTTTTCCGTGTGAGCAAGCCTTATCAAATATCATCACAGCGGCTGGTTGTGATCTCTCATTCAACATTTTTCTTTTCCTGAATGCAAAGTCATATTTGGCAACTAGGATTCGGTTGTACTGACTTTTCTTGTTAGACCTAACAACGAACAGATTTTCATCTGAGAACACGATGCTTTGCTTTTTTTTGCATTATTCTTCCTGATCCTCTTGCTCACCGTTTTGAAAACAGCAGGTGTTGTCAATAAAAAACCGGACGGCTCCTTTTTCTCATTTCCTTCAACGTTTCCAGCAGAGATGAGCGGAAATGAAATTTTGAGTTCCGGAAGCCGGAAGACGAAAAACGGAAAGATGAGAACATAACGGAACACGGAAAACGGAAAATGAGAACCAAAAAATGTCACGGAAAGCGGAAAACGGAATTAAACTGATTTCACGGAAGGTGGTAAACGGCATTCCGCTCATATCTGGTTTCCGGCTCTTTAAACCGAATCAAATAGTCAGTTGATTACCGGTTTTCCGACACCAAGACACCCCTTTTAGACGATCTCCGAGAATCTCATCTCGATGTTCGCGCACTCTACAATGACAGAACGGAATGAAGAAGAAGCCACTATAGCCTTCAAAGTTGAAACACTCAATTAAAACTGTTTGATTTCAATCTGAAATTTCATCCTAACCTACAAAAACATCTGAAACAATCACCAAAATTACAAAACGATTCAGAAAAAAACATTTGACCCATCAGGGATTCGAACCAGCGATCATCAGATTCCCAGACAACACTGTTAACCACACGGCCACGGACGACAACGAGAATGACAGTCAGGGGGCACAAGAAGAAGGTGTCGTTCACCTCTCCCCCTCTGTCTGCCACCCTCCTCATTGTGTGTGGTCTCGCGCGCGCGTCAATTTTCATCAAGTCCCGGTATCGCCAGTAATCACCTGTTCAAACTGTTTTTCCCATCTAGTACCTATATCATTTGATAGGCAATCGTGAGGGCTACTTATGAACGAAAAATCAATATAGGTTTCCTGATTCAATTTTGAGAAAAAAGGAAAAAACACTTTCAAACTGTAATTTCAGCCAAACCGAAAATGCTGCCGACTTAATTTTAAGTTCATGTTGTAGCCATTGGTGAATTTAGTATGTCCACCAATTTTGGTAGCAATCGGAGCATTGGTTCCGAAGTTGTAAAATTTCGCTAGAGTCCCTTATCACCAGTAATCACCTGTTCAAACTGTTTTTCCCATCTAGTGACCTATATCAGTGGATAGGCAATCGCGAGCACTACTGATGAACAAAAATCTAACATAGGTTTCCTGATTCAATTTTGAGAAAAGGGGGAAAAACACTTTGCAACTGTAGTTTCAGCCAACTGATAAGAGTTAACAACTCTGCTATAATTTTCTCTGATAGCCAGTGAAGAGTTTTATATGCCCACCAATTTTGGTGATAATCTGATAATTGGTTACAGAGTTTTGATAAAAACCAATAATGTACTGGGAGGTCCGACTGATCCCAAACAGTCCGGTAGTCACCGGACTCAACCGGTAGTCACCGGACTCAACCGGTAGTCACCGGACTCAATCCGGTAGTCACCGGACTCAATCCGGTAGTCACCGGACTCAATCCGGTAGTCACCGGACTCAATCCGGTAGTCACCGGACTCAACTTTTAGACGATCTCCGAGAATCTCATCTCGATGCTCGCGCACTCCACAATGACAAAGCGGAATGAAGAAGAAGCCACTATTACCTTCACAGTTGAAACACTCAATTAAAACAGTCAAAAACTGTTTAAGACTAAACAAGGAATACATTTAATCTTACTCTGTGTACTGCAGACCGTTTTGCAGGCGCCAGAGCTCAGGGCCGCTATAACAGATTTTTTTCCACGCACCCTCGCCGGGCAATTCAAAAAAGTGGGAACTACCGCATTTTAAAAGAGAGCGCAGACATATATTTTTCTCCGTTTTATTCTGATCTCTCACTGGGACAGGGAGCATTGATATTAGGTTTTCCGGAAAGTAATCAGTATTTTTGAACCGAAATTCAAAAGAAGTGTATTCAATATGAAGAGCTCTTACATAATTCTTGTATATTGTTTATTGTTCTTCATGGTACCTTGGCAGCACTGTGCAAATTTTTCTATTGATGTAGATCTCAGGAAGCTGCAGGCTGAATAATTCACCGAGGTGCTTTTTTTCATCCAATCTTCTATCGGATCGTGTTCCCTGTTGATGCTTCTGAACAAGCGGGGCAAGTGGAAATAAGTTAGAGCTAAGACTATGAGTTGATCAAGGAAGCACTTTGATATCTAGACTCCGTATTTTGTGGCTACTCGTCAAAGTTGGGGTTACTGCTAATTGTCCCGAAGCGAAGAGACATGGTTAGCACAGGCGATGACGATGCCATTATCCGCAAGAAGCTCTTGAAAAAACACGCCCTACAGTTCCACCAGATAGTCAACAACTCATTTTTTTAATCGGAATTCCGAATTCCGTTCCGAACATCCCTGCTGTGCTCGTATACGCCTACTTTTGCACGATACTGTATTCAGGTAGTTATCGAACCTGAATCATAACGGAATATGAGCTTTCTGAGATTCCGGAACTGTATAAATCCCAAATCTGATTTTCAAACTTGAAGATTCTAAGATTTCACGCTACTTTCCAATGGTTTCTCCAATGAAAACGTCTCCCACTGTCGATATTATGCCTCTGGGATGTTATGGTCCAAAAACGAGAAACGCGCAAATGGGTCGTTTTGCGCGCATCGCGTGCGTCGGGTGTGTGCCGTTCGTCACACTGTCCGTACAGTTCACTTCCCTGTTGCATTCACATCTCCCCCTCTCTCATCTCCCCATCTCCCCCCC
>LR544096.1:0-193121 GCA_900536305.3 Caenorhabditis sp. 40 LS-2015
TAGAGACTTCCAGAACGGTGACGTGATCGGAACCCACATCTCGTTTCAGCTACAGTATTTTATTGTCTTTTCGAAAGTGTTCTGCCTTTATCCGATAACCATTTTGACGCCATCGTAATGGATGTTGTCGTTTGTCTTCAATCAATCTCAGCATTCTTGATTGAATAATACTTGATCATGAAGATAAAAAGATGTGAAAAGATTCACAACCGAAGGAAAAGATGGTGGGAACCATAACAATTCATGTGCTCCATCAATTGTGGGAAGGAAACCCAAACTGTCAAAAAGGATAACCAATGGTCTTTCTCGAGTTGCGAGATAGTTATTTTCTTGAAGAGTTGGAAACGCTTGTGCAGTTCTGTAAGAGCTGAATTGTTCAAAAATTCATGATAGTTCAGTGCAATCTGAAATTTTTCTGATTTTTTGAAGCCACTGAGTAAGGTCACCTGATCACAAACGCCGATTCCTTGTTTGGGATTGTTTACTACGGAATCGTGAGATTGATACCGTCACCTGACCTTTTTCTGAGCCTTTCTCAATCCTGATCTCTTTCCAGATTTTCTTCTTCAAAGCAGTGGCATATAAAACGCAAAAATATAATGTGAAATGTTTAACCATTTAAACTCTATCAGAGGGCTGCGCCCCTCTGGGGCCCTTCGGGCAGGCCTAAAATATTTGATCTACCGGTGCAAAACTATCGCGCGAAAAACTTTCCCTGAAGAAAATATAAGGTTTTTGAGCCCGCATGAGCTCATTTTTTGTCAAATCGAAAATCCAAAAAGACGGGCATCATTCCGAGCCCATTCCTGATAACCTGTGAAAATTTGGGAAAATTTGGTCCAGTGGGGACTTCGCGAGGGCGGGAGACAGGACACAGACAGACACACAGAATTTTGCGTTTGTTAATAGTAAAGATTCAACCATCCGTCAATTACAGATCCTTCTCTCATGAATTTGTTTCGAAAAAATGGAGAAAACTCAGTGATAATTTTCTAGGTCGCTCAAACAATTGTTTCCACTTGTTAAGAAATCAGCCCAATTCAGGTTCGAGGTACGCTTCTGTATTTCCACGTGACCCTACGTGACTTGCATTCTCTCCCTGTTTTCCACGTTTTGATTGCCACGTGTTCACCCTGTCTGTAGATTCCATCCTCTGTGAAACCATTCTCCGACGTCTGTAGCTCAACGAGGAGCCTTCGGGAGCAACTGAGCCAAACTGAGCGATGGCAGTTTCAAATTCTCGTGTTGCGTCAAATGAGTAGGGATACCGGCTTGAAATTTTCAAATTGCATTGTTATTTTTCAGGTTGCACGAGGATATGTTCACAGTGGGCGATGAAGTAGGAAAAGGCCAGTTCGGAGTGGTCCATGTCGCGATGAACAAATCAACCGAAAATCTGTATGCGCTCAAATTCGTGGAGAAGAAAAGTCTGTCGAAACTTCCTGCTTGGAATCAGTTCAAGAATGAGATTTCGATCCAAAAGGGACTAAGGTTTGAAACGCGATCCGCTATTACAAAAATCTAATTGCGATTTCCAGCCATGAGAATGTTCTCGGCCTTCTCGGTCATTACGAAACAAAAGAACACATGGTTTTGGTGCTCGAATTTGGTCTCCATGGAACAATGTATGACCTGCTGGAGAGTATGAAGGATCACAAGCTCACGGAGACGATCGCCGCGAGGTTGGAGGATTTGATTTCAGATTCTCTGTATATAATCAATTGTTTAGATACACCCGGCAGGTGTCAAATGGATTAGACTACTGTCATACCAAGGACATTATTCATCGCGACTTGAAGCTCGAAAACGTAATTTTGGATGGGAATTTGACAGCGAAAGTGAGTTGCGAGAAGCCCGGAGCTCCTTGCTTATTGAAAACAACTGCTGAAACTATAATAAGCGATTTCAGTTATCGGACTTTGGGCTGAGTGCATTTGGAAAGTCGACTCGTGAGACAAGGTGCGGAACCTTAGATTACCTCTCTCCAGAGGTAATCTTAGACATCCCTCATAACGCCTACGTGGATTCTTGGGCGCTTGGAGTCATGCTGTACGAATTGACAGTTGGACGGCCACCGTTTTTGAAGAAAGGAGCCACTTCGATGCTTGCAATAACAAAGGTCGACTATACGGTACGTTTGGAAGGTCATCATGAGATGAGATCAAAATTTTGTAGTTTCCGATTCCGCTAATATGGTTAGCCATTAGCATCGCTGACATTTATGTTTTTTACCAAATCATAATTTGATGTTTCAGATTCCGGACTTCCTATCGACCGAAGTGAAGCATCTCATAGACGGATTGCTCCAACTCGAACCAAAACACAGATTCAATATGTTCCAAGTGTCACGCCATCTCTGGATTCAAAAACACTCAAAAATCGAAACTGCTGAATGGGATGAGTTCATCGCCGATCTGGAGAAGTCGAAGAAGATTTGATGTGTTCGACAAGTCAAGCCAAGTCAGGACAAGTCAAGTTTTTTAATTTCACTCTCATCTCTCTTCTCTCTATTCCTCTCTCAAACATACACAGATTAAAATAAAGCTTTATTAAATAGTATCACATGAAAATTAACATAAATCGAAAATGCTCGGGGGGCCAAATTTTTTTTTCAATTTTTCGAGGCTGGGCTTTGCAATTTTTTAAAATTGAAAAAAAATTTGGTGTGCACCGAGACATATAACCAGGAAGATCAAATCAGATTGGACTCCATAAGAAAAGGGGAATTCATCTGAGGGAAGATGGTAATGGTGAATGTTGAGACACGAGGGTGGAGGACAGGGTGGTAGGGTGAAGGTTTCAGTAGGAACCGTACGGAGCTCTGCGACAGAGAGCTGACTCCGCAAAGTAGAGGTCTAGAATAGGAGGAAAACTGGTGAAAAACTCCAAAAAAGAAGCCGCAGAATAAGAAGAAGTATTGTAAGGGATTGACGTGTTACGTTTCCCTGAGATACAGATTCCCAAAGCCAATACATAACTGAGTTTTACAGACCCGCAAAGCCAAAGTTCAACGACCGTCGTCTGCGCACTCTCGGTCGCGCACGCTCTCTCGACGCGCAACGACGCTCCGCAATTACGGTCTGCGCCTTGTTCACCGTAAACAGTTTTCGTCTTTACCGCTGGAGGGAAATCGAGCTTCTCTGACGTCTCACGCTCTCTCGCCGCGAGTATAAAAGGCAGGATTACGCTCATTCGAGACGGTTCCAGAGACTTTTGTCTTAACTGATGTTTACCCCCCCCACTCGTTGTTTTCGTTCCTTGTTTTCACTGTATTTGGCCCGCATTCCTAATTTGTAGCCTAAGATTAGTAATAAACCTGTAATCGCATCAACCACCGACCCACAAAACACACAATCATTACTGGTAGCAGCGTGTGCGATCGATTTTCTATCGATCGTATTTCGATCCCCGTTTAAGCGATTAGGTTTTTCTCTTTTTCTGCATTTCATTTTTGCTTTTCGCCGCTTACTTTGCTTACATTGTCTCTATCTCTATCTCTTCTCTATTCAAGCGCGCGTCTAGTTAAGAGTAGGTTTTAGCTGAATTTTACGCTTAAATTTCTAGTGGGTTTTATTCATCATCTGGCATAGTTTTAGTAGTTTTAGTGCGCAGCTTGAGTGTCACGTCTTCTGCGTTGCTTCTATCTCTACTTTTCTATGTTTCGTCGTGTAACAACACCCGAATACCGTCGGGGTGTTTTCAATAGGTATTTTATTGCTTTTCACTCCTCATACCCCTCCCGTTCCCGTTCGGCGGTGCGCCGACGGGGTTTTCGTATGATTTCTCTACCGTTTTCAGCTTGGGATTCAATTTTCATTCATGAGTACATCCAAACGTTGGCTGGACGCCAACCAGCCACGAGGAGCGGAGGACAGAGTGCGAGAACCGAAGGCTTCGATTACTCCCCCTTCGTCTGTTCACCCCAACCTTGCTCCGGAGACCCCATCATGTGGAGGAAACCCTTCCTCCACGGGCTCTCTCCAAGAGAAGGGAACAGTCGAACCCACCTCTCTCAACTCTATGCTTCCTTACTCCCCTCTCAGCGCTCGCAAAGGCCCCTTTGCAATTTTGTTCAGCTCGCTACCCGAGAAGACAACGGAACAGGCGCCAAGCAAGGATCGGATTCTCGGAATCGGAGAAAATTCGGACGAATCAGTGATGGAGGATTCGGAAAGCGGCGCGGAGGACGCCAAGAAGAAATCGAACCCGATCGACAAAGGTTCGGAAATCGTGACAAGGGCTCTTGCAACACCACCACGCAGAGCAGATCTCGACTCAATGCTGGCTCAAGGAAAACCTGGACACCTTGCAGCGAGCGAGCCGCTGGTCAATAAAGAAAACGACGTCGTCAGAGAATTGCCGCTTATCGATCAGCAGCAAGAAGTCGCCCTTCCGGGTGGTCATGTCGGAAGCGGCGCAATCAGTGCGCTCGGTACCCCATTATGCATCGGATTCCCATCCGCTGCGGGCTCTACCGGAGCCACTGAAGGTAAAGTTTTAAACGAAATCAATTCTATTCGAAAGAGTGCAAAGTGCAAGAATCCAATTCCACGGATCAACATGTTGTCAATGCAGAAAGGCTCTCGTCTTCGCCAGTACGGAGGAGGACCAAGAGAGGATCTAAAGGCGTTCAAAAGGGCCTTCGAGGATCAAGTGAAGCTTATCCCAGACGATAAGGAGGTCAACAATGTGGATCTGCTAGTCACCTTCCTGAAGGGAGAAGCACGCGAAGCGATCAGCGAGCTCCAGGACGACAAGCCGACGGCGACGGTCAAGGACGTCTTCGACCTGTTGACAAATCGTTTCGAAGGACCAGTTCTGGAAGAACGATACAGAGAGGAGCTTTCCACCGCTAAGCAAGTACCCATGGAATCAGTGGAGGAGTACTACACACGAGTCTGCCGGCTGGCAAGACGCGCTCACGCAACAGACGGATCAACAACCATCAAGAAGGCCACCATGGAACGCTTCATCCGGGGACTGGATAAAAGTATCAAACAGTTAGTAAGGATCCAGCAACCCAAGAACCATCAAGAGGCGTTCTTGTACGCCCTCGCGATAGAGCAGGAATCGGATCCGTCTCCACTGGTACTTCCATCGTCTCCACCTCCACAAGGAACAGTAAACGTGTTGGCAAGATACCAGGAGTCAACGTCGTCGGAGATTCAAGAGCTTCGTGAGCAGATCGAGGAGCTGTCTCGGATCGTGCTCGGCAACAAGTCCAGGGAAGAGAGCGAGGAAGGAACGTCGGACAGACAGAGGATCACCTGCTACTACTGCAGGAAGGATGGTCACTTCAAAAGTGACTGTCGGAAACGCCAATTTGACATGGAGAATGGCAAACACGGTGACAAGTCTTGGAACTCGGCGCAGAATCACGGTGTCGAAAAACCAAGAGTGAACACTCTCAGCGAAGAACCGGAGCTGGAGAAGCTGAGGGCCAGGATCAAGGAACAAGAAGACAGAATTCAGGCTCTGATCGCTTTCACGAAACGCGACAGGAAGAACGAGTCGTCAGACTCAGAAGACTCAATGTAATCGGACTCAGCATGGTCAACGCTGGGAAACCCAAACACATTCAAGTATAAATCAATGATCGGGTCACCCATTTTTGGTAGTAACCTCCAGAATCAGACGGAAACCCTTCCGGCTGGGAGAAGTGCTACCAAAATGCCGATCATTGCCCCCCAACTCTCAACTCAATCACTCAGACTTTCTCTTCTTCTAAAGAATCCATTCTGGGTTCAGAATTTTTGCAGATACATCAGGAAGCGGAGAGGGATTACAATTGTCATACGAGTCTCACAGAAAAACCAGCTCATCAAGCACGGACAGACACACAACGTGGTCCAAAGACGGAAGCAGGCTCGCTTCAGGAACCGAAAGGATCGGAGGAAGATCAGGTCACCGAACCAAGAGCACCGGAGAAGCAACAGTCAGGAAAAGGTCAAGCGTGCAGCATAATCAGTTGCTCGGGAACACCACCCAGAGGTCTCTCAGGTAAACCGGTTATCCCCACCGGGCTTCCCAAGCCCTACTAACACTCATCCGAGAGTTCGCACCAACGATCGACCCGGTATCCCATTATGTAACGGAATTTATTCCGCTGCGGGCTCTACTGAACGTTCGGAACTCGAAGATTCTTTCAACCTGTTGAATACTAACGAAATCCTCTCAGATCTAATACGCCTTCCGAGGCGACGCATCAGTTACATATGACGCAACGACACATCCAGCCTCAGAGATCAGGCTCAAGGAAATCGACCCAAAGCACAGGGACCCGGAGAAGCCAAAGACGAGACAGATACAGGAGGCAAACCAATCAGTCCCACAGCAGTCACGCAGGACGGTCATGGACACTAGACCAAAGGAGAAATCAGCACGCCATGTCAGAAAGCTCAACGGTCAGACATCGTCATTGAAGACCAGATCACAATGGAACCCATTCATGACGAAGGTCAACCTCTCGAGGAAGTTGAAGCTCATAAGAACACGGAGTTCAGAAGTTCGGGAACTCGGAAGCCATAATCCAAGGAATACCACAAGGAAAATCAGTCAACGTTGCTTTATCAAGAACCCAACGGCAAACCAGGACGGCCAACAACCAACCAATCAAGTCAAGCATTGTCAATGTTCGGATTCCACATTTTGGGTGGTAACCTCCAGAATCAGACGGAAACCCTTCCGGCTGGGAGAAGTGCTACTAAAATGCCGTTCATTCCCCAACCCATTCACTCAATCTGCACTTCCCAGTATGTGCAAAAATGTCAAATGCAGACTTCCTCTGCGATTTGCGTCACTTGTCGCAGGAGATTCGCTCCAGAGTCTTCGACAGAGCGAATCGAAACGACTGTTCGAATTTCATTCCAAAATTTGAAGTCAAATTGTTTCATCGTTTCGATTGGTCGATATTTATTAAACATCGATCCTGAGTTTCCGCTCTCTGTAGCGAAACGTCCTCAGACAAGATTCCAAAATCGTTGTCTTCTCAGGAACACCACGGAGAAGAGGTCAGCGTCATGAACCCGAGACGCACCTAACCACACGACGTGGCGGTAGACACAACACCGCCGCAGCCGAGGACCTTCCGATCAACGGCACTGGAAGCAGGAGACATCACCAGCCAAGTAGCAGTATCAGCCACAGTCAAGGCTCCCGGACACATCGGCAGAAGCAGAAGACGAAGTCGATTCACAGTCAGACCAAGGATCAGTAGTCAGTCACCTCAGGCGTCGCGGAGCCAGCCGCAGTACACCAACGTGGGCTCATAGCAGAACTCTCCTACGAGTCAAGCAGTATCAACGCTGTCACGCGATCAATCAGAAGTCAAGTCGGACTTCACCAGAGACACCGACATCAACGGCAACATTCAAGACAGGACCACCATCAGCGGCGGAAGTACAGTTTACCGGACAGTTTTTGCCGACTGATGATCCTCATGTCGGAGACCACCCCCGGAATCAGAACCATGTCAACAAGCCCCAGACGATCTTGTCACGCCAACGAGAGCGACTCAACAGCCAGTCACAGTCAATCCACCTTCCATCGTACCTCAGTCTAAGTTTCTCCACGACCGAGGACGGTCTCATGTGAAAGGGGGGAGGTGTAAGGGATTGACGTGTTACGTTTCCCTGAGATACAGATTCCCAAAGCCAATACATAACTGAGTTTTACAGACCCGCAAAGCCAAAGTTCAACGACCGTCGTCTGCGCACTCTCGGTCGCGCACGCTCTCTCGACGCGCAACGACGCTCCGCAATTACGGTCTGCGCCTTGTTCACCGTAAACAGTTTTCGTCTTTACCGCTGGAGGGAAATCGAGCTTCTCTGACGTCTCACGCTCTCTCGCCGCGAGTATAAAAGGCAGGATTACGCTCATTCGAGACGGTTCCAGAGACTTTTGTCTTAACTGATGTTTACCCCCCCACTCGTTGTTTTCGTTCCTTGTTTTCACTGTATTTGGCCCGCATTCCTAATTTGTAGCCTAAGATTAGTAATAAACCTGTAATCGCATCAACCACCGACCCACAAAACACACAATCATTACTGTATAATACTCGAAAACTGATTGTTCTGTTAATAAATGGATTGTATGGGAAATTGTTCATTTTCTAGGTTGCTCAAACGGTTGTTATTACTTCAGAAATCGACCAGATGAGATTCAAAGTCCGCTTGTGTTTCCACGTGATTAAAACCGAAGGGTAGGGATAACTACTTCACAGTGTGCTGGATTTAGAGAAATGCAAGCGCGCTCCATTGAGACGATTTTTAGGCTGGGGAACAAAACGAATTTTTTCCTAGCTTTTGAACTTTTTTTCCGGTTTTTTCTACATTCTGTGAAGATAGTAGAAGGGTTCACCGTCTTTTGGTGTCGAAAAAACCGAAAAAAAATTTCGTCCAGGGCGAGAAAAAATTTGAAAATTTGAAGGCGGAAGGGGAGGCTCGTTGGAGCGCGATTACATTTCTCTAAATCTAGCACACTGTGCGACTTGAGATTTTCAAATCTTCGCTGTTATTTTTTAGGTGGAAACTAGGTGACTTCGAAATTTAAAAACAGATTGGCCGCGGAGCGTTCAGAGTCATTTACTTCGCTTTGACGAAGGGTTCTGATACTGGTCGCCGTGTAAAGGTTGCCCTCAAGAAGATGGTATTCACTCCCATGCTATATGTGATCCATGCTATATGTTATATGTGATCGTCTGCCATTAGAGTGATCTGCTATGGACCGTCTGCTAATTCTGTCTCATCTGCTATACTTTTCCCGATTTCAGAGTCTCATCTGCTATGATCATGTTCATCTGATATTTTCTTGGCAGTTTTCTATGAATTTTCAGACTATTTTCTACCGAATTTCAGATCATATTCCAGACACTTATTGGCTCATTTTCTAGGTTTTTAGGTTTGCTGTCTCATTTCGGAAGCTCTCAACCTGAGCTCGGTTCTACGAATCAGAGTTCCGTCAGCTTACCAGGAAACCCGTTTTAGGGTGGCTCTGAGAATTTTCTATAAAGTGGCTCCTATATAGAGCAGAATCAGGGTTCTCGAATGTGCTATATGGCTACCTACGCAAATCTCTAGAAGTCGAGATACAGTCTTCGAAAAGTGCGATTTTTCACCTTTCTTCCCTTTGAACCTGAGCTCGTAAAGAATTCGCCGGTGAAAACTCGTAAAAGCTTCTATGGAAGTAATTTTCAATATTTCGAAATCGTTTTTTTATCGAAAAAACTATTGAAAACCACGAAACATGCTTCATTATTCGAAAAAATTGATGAAAACCCGAAATTTACAAAAAAAGCAAGCGTGGAGACGCAGACGATGTTCAAAAACGTTGACGCAACTCTAACTCTCCAAAATTTCACAGTTAGACTCTCACATTCTAAACTCTCACAGAGCGAGAGAGAGTGCGCGTATGGAAGATGCGCAGACGACAAAAGAGACGGAGTCTTGTTGCCCGAACTGAGTCGGTTTTTTATTTATTGACATTCCTACTGCTTTTCGAGCTGTGTAAAAAATATAGCTCCGTTTCGAGAGCTTTTCTTTCTTTTCTTGTCGAAAGTGAAGAGAAAATCCCATTTTTCGCATTGCTGTAGAAGTTTTGATTGTCCTTTTTTGAGAAAAGAAACAAAAAACTGGTGGACTTTATATGCAAACAAACAGTTTTTCATGATTTGTGCAAGCTTTTCCTCGCATGTTTCCTTTTTGTGTCGTCGTGTCTTTTGTATCATCTATTTTTTCAGAATGACGATATGAAAGTTGTCAAAGGCGTAGCGTTCATCGTTCTCGTCTTTTTCTCCTCCCTTCTCGGAACTGTTTTTCTCCTTTTCCCTCTGATTCCTCTCGCTTGGACTGCGCCGAAATTATGGAGAGTAGCAGCCGACCGACTTGTTGGATTTTGGCTTACTTTCCCTTGCGTAAGTTGATTTGACTACTTGATCGATATTAATGCTTGTTAGCAGTTCTAAAAGTTGTTATATTTCCAGGCTCTGATCGAATGGGTTTTCCGTGTGAAGTTCCGCGTGACTGGAGATCTGATCAAGAGAGATGAGCCTGCCATTTTAATCATGAACCATCGGACACGACTGGATTGGCTCTTCACTTGGAACGCGCTCTACAAAATGGATCCATGGTTGCTTACTTCTGAAAAGATTTCACTCAAAGCTCCTCTCAAAAAGATTCCCGGTGCTGGGTGGGCAATGAGTAGTGGATCTTACATATTCCTCGACCGAAACTTTGAAAAGGACAAACCTGTGTTAGAGCGACTCGTGAAGTACTATTCGGAGTCAGGCAACAAGTATCAGATTCTCTTGTTCGCAGAGGGAACGGATAAAGGAGAACGAGCAACGCAGTTGAGCCACGCATTCGCAGACAAGAATGGATTGCCGAGATACGAATATGTTTTGCACCCGAGAACCACTGGGTTCAGATTTTTATTAGACATGATGAAAAAAGGTGGGTTTTTCGATTCTCGGTTTTCAAATCGAAAGAGGCTTTGCAGAGAATTATATCGAAAACGTTTACGATCTCACTATTGCGTACAGCGGAACTATCGTCGATACAGAAAAAAAACTGATCGCCGGTAATTTTCCTGATGTGAGTTTTTCTGAATACTATGAATCATGTTATTCTTTCGTTTATTCAGAAAGTTCACTTGGATGTGAAGAAGTACAAAATCGACGATATTCCGAAAGACGGCGGTTGTGAAGCATGGCTGACAAAGTTATGGGAAGGAAAAGAAAAACGTCTGGAGAAATTTTATGAGAAAGAAGAGAATCTGGAAGCGAGTGGAGACCGCTATGAATGGCCGGTAAGTCGGAACTCATCGTTCTTTGTTAGAGAGACCGAGACTACTGAAAAAACTATCAGAGTTTTGTTTGCTGCTTATAGTATCTATGATCCTAGAGTGACACAAATTATCCTTCTACAGCTGTATAACCGATCAAACTTCTATTGATTTTCATGATTTTCATACATAACGGTCAACTTTGAAAACTTTAAAAAGCGGACCCAAGCAACCCGACTGTTAAAATTAGTAGGCGTATTGAGCAACTATAGAAAGAAAAAAGATTCCGGAGAAAGTTGTCCACCACAAAAGTGAAGATCTAGAGTTGCTTATTATACCCACAAAACTTTAGACGGATTGGGTCATCGGAAATTAAATTTTCAAGTAGTTTTGCACTTACAATCACATCGCATCCTTTGGTCCCTACTGAAGGAAGAGTAACATAATCTATCTTTTTATGGTTTATCCACTCATCATGACAGATATTCAAAACGTGTCATTTCGCATATTTCTCAGGAGACCACGACCGGAATCGGATATTGCGTTTGTTTCTCCTTCTGGATAATCGCTTCTCTTCTGTGGATTGGTGCCATATACTCTTTACTATGGGTCAAGGTAAGTAACCGGTTTTTTCCTGTGTTCAGTAACATTGTTTTGCTTTTGGAGATACTGATCAAGACGATTTATTCTTGACATGCTTATCACAAGATTCCAGATCTATGTCATTTGCGCCATCACATTCTACCTCGCGGCACTCCGATTCTACAACGGAGCCGAGTTTTTATTCCTTAACTGGTTCGAAGCGAAACGCCATGATGAAGAAAGAAGTAAAACAGAGTAGACAGTGATTGTATTCTCTTCGTTGTAATCAAGAGATCGATCATTGTGATTGTCCCTTTTTTCTCTCTTCTAGTTCCTCAGTGAAGCCCCATTGTTAAGTAGCTATTTACTTTGTTTCTATTGCTATTCTCTAATTTTTCTGTTCTCAAAATTTTTCCTGTGTGATTTCTTCCTTTTAATAAGAACAACATTCCTCATTTAAATTATACTTTATTACTCATCCAGTATTGTATCTGGATTTTATACCTTTTTTGTTAGATTTTCAAAAACATCTTGATTTCGTCTTACAGAATGAGTTCATTTAATGAGCCACCGGTACTTGGAGCTGGTCAGCCAATTGGTACACGACTGAAAGGATGGTTTTTCGCTGCGGCAATGCTACTTTCAGCGTTTTTCGGTGGGTTCTCAATTTGAGAAATGAGTTGAATTTCATATTTTCAGGAGTACTGTACATTGTCACCCCTCTAGTCGTTCTACTCTTTGTGAAGCCACGACTCTGGCGGAAGATGCTCGACCGACTCGTTGGAATTTGGGTCATCATGCCCGGTGCGCTTTGCAACTACATATTCGGAGCCAACATCAGAATCAAAGGAGACTTCATCAAGCACGACGAAGCCTCGCTCATCATAATGAACCATCGCACTCGACTCGATTGGCTATTTTTCTGGAATGCACTCTACAAAATGGATCCATGGCTGTGCACATCTGAGAAGATTTCTCTGAAAGGACCGTTGAAATACGTGCCGGGAGCCGGCTGGGCTATGCAAGCCGCATCATACATTTTCCTGGACCGCTCTTTCGATACGGACAAGACGAAGCTGGACAATATTCTCAACTACTACGCTGAGACGGAATACAAGTACCAACTTCTATTGTTCCCAGAAGGAACTGATAAGTGTCCAAAAGCAACTGAAAGAAGTAGAGTGTTCGCTGAAAAGAAAGGTTATGTTCACTATCAGTATGTCCTCCATCCACGTGTCACTGGATTCGTCCACATTGTTCAAGCTATGCGAAGAGCCAATAACATCGAGTACATTTATGATGTAACCGTTGGGTTCGGAGATGCCATCGTTCAGTCGGAGGTGGACATTGTAGCTCATGGTGTTTGTCCCAAAGAAATCTACTATCAAGTCGTCAAATACCCAATCAATAGAATCCCTCAAAGTGATGAAGCACTTGGGCAATGGTTGATCAATTTATGGAGAGAAAAGGAAGAGAAACTCAGAAGGTATTTCCATCGTTGTTTCACATCTTGTAGTCTTGTCTTAGATTCTACGAAATGCCACGTAACGTCCGCCAATTCCCCGATACACCGGATGGTGTTGAATACGAACTCGACAATAACACGGATAGGGCTCAAAGGTGGCTGATTGGATTCTGGTGCTTCACGACCATCTTCTGGATGTACATGTTCTTCGAGGTGAGGTCAAAAAACATACATAGAAGCCGAAATAAATTTAGTCAACACGACGGCAAAGGGTGCCAGTTTATGAAAGGAAATACGGTAGTTCTTAATATTTTTTTCTTTCAGAGCACAATCATGGCCTGCTGGGCGTTCATCGCTTGCATTTTCTACTTAGCAGTTCACATAACATACGGCGGCCTTGAGTTCCTCGCTATCGATCTCTTCAATCGTTCGAAACAATACGGAGTCGTGGGGCGTGAGCCAGAAGTGCTAAATACTTGAAGTGTATCTTAAGATTCCTACTAACTAAGCATTCATATTATCCTCTTCGTCTCTTGCCACCTCACTTCTCTCGTCAATTCTACATCTACGCACTCTTGATCAGAACTTTATTCTTTTAGGAGGGATCTGATGATATCAGACAACTGATGATTGACCGTGTTATAATACCATGCATGTAAATCTGTTTCTGTGGACTCAAATATCATGTAATAAAGTATTTCTTGATGGTAAAGAAGTATTAACTACAATGTCATAAACCGAAGCAAGGTGGTCTAACTTTCAAAAATTCGCTTTTCATTCTGCGCATTTTCTTCGAAAAATAATAATAACAAATAAGTCGGAAATGAAATGATCCCGATGCACATTCAAATGCATCAAATATTTGCTCATCTACAATGTCTCAGTGTCTGTTTTCTTTGATGTTTTTCATGTTTCCTGCCGTCTTCCATTTCTTCAATTCCTGAAGATCGCTTCATCAACTTGTGTACCCCCAGACGTCTTCTTCGGAAACACGCCTTCTTGTCACTTTGTCGACCCTAAACACCCGACCGTTTGCAACAAAGTGTCCCCGTCGTAATTTGCATTTGAATGCCTCGACATATCTGACCACTTACAACTAGCTGACTGGACCTCTTTTTGATGCCTGCTTCATGAAACGAGATAAATTATGTGGAAGGAACGGTAATAAGATCGTAGGGGTAAAGTTTTGGCCAACAGGGTGTCGAAATCTTTCTTTGAAGTTGAATTCATCTATAGAGGAGAACCCATACAGTGCAATTCATATCCAATTTTGAGCTTTTAGGCTTTGAAGTAGAGGTTTCAAGTTACAAAAGTTTTTGAGTTCTTAAAACCATGATAGGTCTTCAAAAAGAAGATCGATAACTTCAGTACTATCAAAAGAAGTTTAGTTGTTAAAACACAATTTGCAACTCTTTAATGTTGGAAACTTCTGACTGAAAACGGGCTAACTCTATATTCATCGTTTTCTTGCTAATAAAACTACCTCTTCCTGGACTCTCTTCGTAATATTCCGTTATTCCAATCATCTTTTCTGTTTTTTACTATTTTGTGCTCCCCCATTACTTTAATATGTTCTTCATCTTCTTCACACTTTATTTTATTCGTTTTCCTTCTCTTCACACCCTCATTTTTTGCTATGTTCGTCGTGTTTTCCCAAGTCCTCTCTCTGGACAATGGTCAAAAGTAAAATGGGAGAAGAGGCAGGAGGATGAATGGGGTCGGATGGATAGCACATTGAATGAGGAGAATCCGAAGTGACAGCCGTTCGAGGAGACTCTGAAGGTACTCTTTTCTTCCTCTTCTTCAGTGGTCATTTATTTATCAGTGAGTGACACTGACACACTCATTCTCTTTCTCAACTCCACCCGCCGCGCCGACAACAATCACTACATACGTTTTTCCAACCAATTGTTGTCTGTCCTTCTCATCTAATTATTTCTTGAAACTATGGGAACCAGTTTTCATGATCTAGGAGATCAGTCGAGAATTTTTGGGTTTCGTTCCTGAAGTTGTTTTTGAGTCTCAATTTCAAAAACAAAGGATTTTGAAATATTTGTTGTAAGGAGGACACCAGGCAACATTTTTTGCTTTGAGCTTTGCAATCAAGTATGTAGATTTCAAATGATGAGAACATTCAAAAATTTATCTAAACACCCGAAATAATGATTCAAAGAAGCATTTTTTAAGAATCTGGTCAGTCCCGAAATCCTCATTTGAGTCTGTTGTTCATATATGTTTCATTCTGTTCTGGTGTTCAGTTTCAAATTGAAAAACCAACGAAAAAACAAATCTTGTCAAGTACTTTCTTTCTACTTGACCTAGTTGTGTTCCAATTTGAGTCGTCAAATCGAGAAAAACGGCACTAAGTTTTAGGCTTGCACAGATAATCATTTGCGTCGCGTCCAGGAATCTCGGTTCGCATAGAAAGTTTCAATTATTTCTCAGCAAATGAAATTTTGTTCATAATAAGAGCTCAACTTTGTTAGTCGGCAATTTTCAGGAACTCTCAAAGTGAAGCGAGATACAGGGTTTACACTTAAAAATACATCTTACTCCATGTCTGTCATTAGATTCAAATCTAGGACATTCTGGCACCTCATCTACAAAAATTATATTTTCGAAAATTGAACCCGACTTTGTTCCTATTCGGTAGTATTTTACATGAAGTTTTGGAGAATTCTGGAAATCTCTTCTTTCTCGCTAACCTCCACTTCGGAAAGCTAGACTCCTGAAATGTTCATCCTTGCACCCTGGATTTTCAGATCCTGTCAACATCTTCCACCCAACAGTATTTCATTGCCATCCCCCTCCCCTCTTCTATAATCTATCCCCTCCCCCACTGTGTTCTTCTCTTATCCTTCTGACGCCATGGCGCCAACTACCCGCCAAATTCAAACCGTCCCCGCTGGGTGTTGTTTCTCTATCTGAACCCTCCTCAATGTCGCACTATTTCCCCTCGCTTTTTTCCCGTTTCCCTACCATTTCGTCTACTTCAGTATCTTTTTTTTTTGTTCCGTTCTATTTTCCTTTATTGTGACCTGCCTGCCAAATTCCATTACTCCACAGACGATTTCACACATTTCATGCAGACCCTATTTCTTCTCCATTTTTTTCTCTCATTTTTTTTGTAAAAGAAGACCTTTTGATGATTGATATCTCATTTATCAGTTCCCTTTGGCGGTCCCGTCAGGAGGCTAATTGATTGGTGTCGGTGTCACTGAAAAACGACGAAGAAGACAAATCAACGAATTAGCGGAAATACAGTTTCGAGGCAGTCCGTGTCTCTGTGATTGATTGCAACAAGTCCTTTTTTTCCTTTCAAAATTTCTACCTACTTTTGGGTGCAAAGAAGAAGAGATTCAAATTTCGAAAAGTGATTTAGAGCCAAAAGGTTCAGATGTCCGCGAGTTGACACGGGACAGATGTATCTACATGTCTCAATTTCTATCAATTGTCTTTTCTCTCTCGGCACCTTCTTCAAGAAGACAGGTGTACCTGTTGTTACTCTCAGGGGATCACGACGGGTGGATTTATCCCACTAGATCATGTTTCATAATTTCTCCCATTTCGAATTTGAAATTTGTTCCATGGTTGTGATTGGTTTTGTGCTGTAAGTTATTACCTATGCGATCACAGATGCTTTTGGTCATTTTCTCTCAGACGCCATATTTTTTTTGGATTTCGAGGACGTCATTCTTATTATCTAACAGGGCTTTCAACGAATAATCTTGGAGATATGTTTTCGTTTATTCAGCTTCGCACAATTACCTGGATTCCAAAATTGTTGTTAGACTTTCCGTTCTGAAATTATCCAATTTATCTGAAATTCTTCCAGCTCTCTTTTCTCGAGACAATGAAGATAGACATTCCGGTTCTTTGGTTTTGAATTTCATAAAATAATTTTACACAAAAAATCACACACATATTCTCAAAAACAGGAAAAGAACATTTGGTTCCCATTTTTATCTCCCCCTCCAACTGACACATCCAATTTGTCGGACCCTTGTCTTCGCTAGTCTTTTATCTCTTCTTCTCGAATGTCAAATTTTTGGCATAGTCTTTTGTTTCTCTCTGTCCACTACTGGGCACTTCATCCCCCTTACACTCTTCCCCATCTCATCGGACCGATCTCATGCGATTTGATGGAAACCGAGAGACATGCGTTTGTGATCCGTCCCTCCGTCTCTCCCTATACAATCGCGGATTGCCACTTTTCGTGATTTGCACTTTTGTTTGTTTTTGCAAAAAAACATATGTGCGAGCGGAGAAAGTTGTGCTAGGACCCTCGGATTGATTACATCGGGTTTACCGCTTTACCTTTCTCTAGCCTTTTTGGGTTTATCGGGAATCGGGTTCTAACTTTGACCGAATTTATCTCGGTTCATGTAACAGATATCAAAAACTGTTCAATTTTAAAAACGTTTCTCATTCTGTCATCAGCATTTTGTTAATTGACCACTTCTTGATATCTGTTTCAGAAACTGAGATAAAATGGGTCAAAGTGACCGCAAGGGGTTAGCCTATTTTAAAGAATTTCCGCTTTCTTATCCTTCCTGAGGCTCTCACTGATTTGGTAATGAACAGTAATCTTTTATCAGTTGGTATATTAGATTCAACGAAACATTCATATAATGCTATCTTTAATGTTGAGTGATCCATTAGTCTGACTCCCCCAGAGTTGTGCATAACCTAGCTGAGAAGCCATTCTAGTAAGCTTATTCTCTCCTCAACCAGTTCATTTCAACTGTACTACTGGCTATCCCTTACACGCTCGTCTTCTTGCTCTCATGCTCAAAAGTCGATAGAAAAACAATACACTTCCCCTCCGTCTTTCGCCGGAAAGGAGCCCCCTTTTCTGCAAAGAATCGCTACCGTTTGCGTAAGGTTTAACACGAAAATTGCGCATTTCTCGCCGCATGGTGCGTGAGTCTCTATCATGACGAACAGACTGCTGGCTTCTATCAAGTGATTTTTACTATTTTCCAGGCAAGGAGTAAACTCTGTTTTTCTTCTTTGACTTTTTGCCTTTTCTCACTAATTGAACAATCTGCTAATTACAGCAGCATTTTGTCGGTTCTAATGGCTTCGAGAGGCGATAAAAATAGAGAATGGGGACGTCTGTCTCTACAACTTGTTCCTGTCTCATGCTTCTTCTTCTTCTTGCCCTCTATTCTCCTCTCGTTGTTTTTTTTTGGCTGCTTTCCAGCTATTGATTGATTTATGACTGATCAGTGATAGCTTATTGTTCTTGTGGTCAAATATTCAAAGTCTTAAATATTGCCAGATTTCGTTTAACCAGACACACAAGACTAACCTGCTTGATTTTTGATGCCCGCAAAGAGTTTCGTATGGGATAAAACCGAGAAAAGTCACAACTCACTAGTCAGCACACAATAAAAAGTCGCCATAAACGGGTTCATTTTACGATCTCTCGTGATTGCTGCAATCATGAAAATCGCGGTTTTTACGTTGTATTTCCGCGACCACCCGGTACTCTTCATTTTGACCGAATAACTGAGACCCAGTCTCAAAAATCGGGAAATGAAGTGAAATGAGCTATAAATCCGACTATCATAATCGAGTTTTGAATGTGCGTTCAGTCCCCCGCAAAAAGATTCCACATGTTGACCGCCCATTCGAAATGTCGATTCCATTATGATGGTAATTTCGTATCAATGTCGGAAATGTAATCCCCCTCAACGGAGGACACAAAGGTAAAAAAGAAGCTGAAGAGAGAGAGAGAGAGAGAGAGAGAGAGAGAGAGAGAGAGAGAGAGAGAGAGAAAGTATAGGAAGCATTTGTTGTCTGAATCTGAATCATTTGTACTACCGGCATCAGCCGCCTTGCCCCACGGACATCATCATGAAGGCGTCTTTATCCGTTTGAAATGAGGCGTACGGAGGAAGTGGGATGATAGTTTTGGGTGCTTTTACTGTGTAGTGCTAGACTAACCGCATTACTGGGTAAAGCCTGAATAGTTTTCAGAGTATTCTCTCTATTTTCAAGAAAGTTTAGAATGGTATCAAAATACAACATACCTTCACTTTGTCCAAGTCTACTTAACATATATCAAAAAGTATTCAACTAACAAAATCTTCCTCTTGTTGTCATAAACATTTTGGTAGTTTATTATTCTTGATATCAGAACCAAAATAAACTCGGTCAAAAGGAGGGGTGGGCCTCTGTTACGAGATTTACTGTATTGGCCGAAATTATATGAATACCGGTGAAAATCAATGCAAAAATTGTCAACTGTTAGAAGACTTTGAAGTCGCGTGAATATATGCCACATAACTGACTTGATTGTGTTTTTCGAAAAAAGTTGTCAACTACAAAAATGAAGAAGTGTAGCTGCTCTACATGCCCACACATTTTCAAACAAATCGGGTGATCGGGACATACTTTTTCAACTACTCATAATTGACCAATGAAAATCACCAAAATTCAAACAGTTTCGGCCAGCCCTGTACGGTGCCTCCATGCCTTGAACATTATCCTACTACCAACAATTTCATAATTTCCCTCACCCCTCTCCGAGTTACTCGACCCTCTCCCCATATCCATCTTACTCACCATAATAATGTTGCTTCTCAACCATCTGCCCCTCCATCGTAGACAGTATCTACAAATTCACCCACATGATCGAATTTCTCTCATTTGAAATACTTGGCACCCAGCCAACAAAATTGCAACATTTTCTCCCTCCTCTCCATCGGTTTTCTTTCTCTCCTATCTCTTCCGTCTGCCCTCCCTACAAACTGAAATAAAAATAACTGACAGAAGACGGCTCGATAATCGAATGTGTGTAGATGGTTCCCATGTCGTCAACAAACTGTTTGACTTTTTCTCCCATTCTATCTGCGTCTCCACTCACAAATTATCATTTTCGATTTCGTTTTTCTTCTTTTTCTTCTTCTCCCGGTGGTGGTGTTGACCGCTTTGTTTCCAAAAAGGCGCCAACTGTTTTCTTATTACTGTCAGTCGAACATGCGACGAGTACAATTTTTGTTTTAATGTCAGAAGTCGATGATTCATTGAGCGAAAGAGAAGCACATTTTTGGGGCGACGGTCGTGTTGCATTATCAAATAAAAACGGTTGTCTTCTCTTTTTATTACACTCGGAGAGCACAAGATAGTAAAGTGAGCACCCAACAATCAAAAATTCTTCATTGATTTTAGTTTTGATATCTGGGGGAAAACGTTTTTGGAACACCCTTTGAATTCAAGCTACAAGTTCAAGTTGCTACATTTTCGTTCCCAACTGTTAGTCTCCCATTTTTCTTTGCAAACTCTATTCACTTCATTGTTGATCTCAACACCTCCTTTTCACTTAAAAGTGTCCATTATCCAATATCACAACATCTCGCACTTTGGTGATAAATGAGCCCTCCTCCAAGTGCTCCGAATACTCTTTCCAACTCCATTAAATCTATTATCCCATCGTTTTCACCGTGTTCGCAGTGTCACATTTATTAGCAACAAAACCAATAAATTCCAAACGGACAGACGTGAGCCATGTGTTCGGGATACATATCTTTGTGTTCCGGTCACTCGTGAAACCTTGGTCCGACTTACATCAAGTTGTTCCTTTTTGAAAAAAGTATGTTAGTCGATTTTCAAGTGATTCCTTGGCTCCTCGAGCTAAACCATTTTCTTATAATTTGAGTCAAGTCAAATGCGACCCTGCAGTGATACGTTTTGGGTCGTCGAACAGGGTAAGTCAAAAATCATATGTTCCCAGGTGACATAATGCTCAAAAAGAGCTCTGAACCGCATTGAGAACTCAGGTTTAGCCTTAGTCAGAGGCGAGTTCCAGGTGACCCAGATGCAGAAGATTTTTCGTTTTTCGTTTTTATTGTGTCAAAAAGTACAATTCTGAAAATTTTTTAAAGGAAAATGAATCCAGAGGTATCCGATCTTCTGAGAAGTGCACCTCTCGCTGTCCGTTTTGAACACTACAAGATTATGGCTCAAATCACGCAACCATTTTGACTATTTTTAATCCAGAGTCTAAATCTGTAAGGTCGATTTTACCTTCCACTAGGTTATCAGAAAAAAAGCCTAGCACAATCAGCCGATGGATTGCTTTTGAAAAGCTAAACATTTTTGAATAATTTTTCACACCTTTCGAAAATATCTCTCATTCATCATTTTCTCTCATAATTTTTCTTCATAAAAACGACTCCAATCATCATTATTATCCCATCTTCATTTATTATTTTATCAGGTGTCGAAACTAAAAGAAAACTGTGTGAATGACATGCTGATCCATCATCATCATCATCAACTCGCTTATTCTTGTCTCGACTGGCTCTTTGCCACCTCCCCCCTTCTCCTACTTCTCCAAAATCTCTCTCATCAGTATTATTGTTTATTAAGGCGGAGATTCGTCGTCGGAGATTTGGCCGCTTTTCTCACACTCTCCCAGTCAATGTTTATCTTTTAATTGTGAACATTTTTGTGGTCATCTTGGTCATCGTTTTGGTGGCCATCGAAGTCGAAATATTTTGGCTTCGTTTGCCTTTTTCTAGTTTGTTCCTTCTTCCGGGTTTCTTTCCGGAGGATCCCCCAGCCTTGTCTTTCTCTGGGTTCCTCGTTTGATTTCACGTTTAGACCCCTCATTCTCAAAACTGGCTCGTTTTCTCTACATTCTTGAACCCCAGATATTGTTGACTTCTTCAGTTTGATTGGTCAACAAAACTTTCGTTTGCCCCAAACCAGCTGATTTTGTATTGTTGTTTACGAGATTTTTTAATCTGAAATTTTTGTGTCCATATTCCATTTTTAGCTTCCTAACAGATTTATGTCTTCTTTTTCTTCATATTTTTCTCAGTCGATTTCTCAATCGTTCATCTTCTCAAACAATTCAACGTATACATATATTTTTTGTCTTTTTCAGATCCGTTTCTCATCCGTGATCACATTGCGCAGATGCGTAATTGATCGCCCCACCCCACCACCTACAGTATCCCTCGACTGGATACAAACTTCTCTGAACTTCTTATTTTTTCCACAGTAACCCGAAAACAGGTTACGAATGGATGTAATGGACTCATTCTCGGAGGTCGAGGTGCCCGAGTCAACGGATGATGACCTTCTCAAGGTGAGCGCTTTGACGAAATTAGGGATTTAAAAAACAACATTTTGAAAGGGCAAAAACACTCGGGCATTTTCTCGCGCTCCGAACTCAATTGTTTGTCAAAAAGCAAAAAGCTGTCAAAAAGCGAAATGCCGATTTTCAATCTGCGAGCGTAAAATCCCGAATTCCACGCTATCTCTCTTCTCCTCAATGGAACGCATGCAGTTGGCACTGTTCCAAACTTTTTTTATCTCCCTTCCTATCCCCATTTTTCCCCCGTTTCGAATAGTCGACCTTGCCCGCCGTCGGATGGTTCAAAGATTTATAACTGAGGAGTTAGTGTCGCACATTCAAATTCCGCGTCGTTTCATTCTCTTATCGGTTGGTTTCGATCTGAGACAACGAAGAGACGATCCTCCCTCACAAATTAGATTGGAAACTGTGGTTATCTAGAGGGAAGAACGAGAAAAATGGTAGGGAGAAAGTGTAAAACTGTTTACGAAAGAATAATGAAGTGGAAATTTGGTAATAGTCAAGAATCGAAAAAAAAATGGAAGGTGTTTGGAGAAGGAAGGGGTCCATGAACATTGCTTTCCAACGTATCCAAGTCCACATTTTCTGGATCTGAGCCAACAATACGATGTTGACAGACACCTTGTCCTTTTTTGTCCTTCCAACAATACAGGGACCCTATTCATTGCCGTCTTTCTCACCATTCCGTACTATGTTTGGCAAAAGCTGTGAGAGTAAAAGAAGAGAATTGACTCCCCGGCGAGTGGTGCCCACTACCATAAGTGTTTCCCGAGGTGCGCATCTCGGCAGTGAAGAGCAACTTGCAACTTGTCGTTCGAGTGCAAGAAGAACACTTTCTCTAATACATTTGCGTGAGACCACCAAAGAGTTCAAGAGTCGTACTGACTCTTCCACTATTTTTTTTTGATCCATCAATGCCTTGACAGTAATCCGAGTCGATCAAAACGTCTTCTTCAATTTGACTCCTCGGTTTTATGGGTGAAATAGGCCGCCCGGAAGGTCGAGAAATCGTAAATTGAGTTGAAATTACCAATTTTACAGTCTCCCTGAAAAGGGTCTACTGGTGGTCGTTGATTGTCGTTAAATCCTTCCGAGAGTGAGGTTGGAAAAAGGCGAGACTCGTTTAGAAATGTCCCTTCGTTTACAACTAGGGATATTTGAGTACCAGAAGTTGTCGAATGTTTTGATAAAGTTCTCAGCTAGACGTTAATTGAATATTGAGATTTCGTAATCGAAAATGTTTCTGAACTTTGTTGCAATCTGCTCCAAAAGTACATTCAACTTATAGAATCCAAGAATGAGCGTTTCAAAAGCCACACATCTGCAATTATGAATTCGGTACATGCTTCCATTCTATGCCTTCATTTGTTCTTCAGAAAAACAAATTTCCAACTCTTCCTTGATCACTTTGAATCATTTTTCTTTCAGGTCATCGAATCGTCGGGCGAGGAAGTGGACATCTTCCTGGAAAACTGCTCCTCTCTCTACAACCTGATCCTCGATTCGCTGCACAACCTCACCTCAAAAGTAAGTGTTATTTGGTTTATGACCTGCTCTCCACTCAACTTTTGGTTGCCATGGATTTAATGAAAACGGGACCCCAGCTGGGTGACCCAACCCCAAAAGGAAGGCGGTCTCTTGTTTTTCCCACTTCCCATTGCTTTCCTAGATTAATTCTCGGCTTTCTTCAACTTTCCCAACCTTGCATCAAAGCTCTCTGAAGAGACAGTTGTTCATTGAAGGGGTCATCAATTATCAAAAAAGAGAAACGTTTAGTTGTGCCTGTCAATTGAACACACGATTTGGTACGAAAATATTACGGCAGGTTGCCTCGAAGGGATAGCAGAAAACATTCAAGTTGACAAGATCACAACTTGTTTGCAAATTCCTAGAGGGCTCTGATTCCTTCTGATTCCACTAAATCACGATTCGTATCATTAATCATTTCCTATTGACTCCTATCGAAAAGAGTTTCTCAGATTGCTCTTTTTTCAATGAGATAACAAATGACCACTGCCAACTTTTCTCTGCGTCTCCTACTCCTTCACATTCTCTTTCGGTCTGTCTCCAAACCCAATTTTTGTGGCAATTGCCGTGAGTTTCGAAGGTCACCCATTAATCAAATGTAGTTGACTGGAGGATTGTGCAATCCAGGAAGATCTCTCCTCCTCCCCAAACGATGATTTGCGTTTGTTTTCTTTCATCTGCCAGCCATCAGTGGCGGCAAAACTTTTGAGTGTATGTGGGGTGAGCACATTTCGATTCAATTAGCTCTCCTAAATTATTATTCCAAATAATATCAAATGACAGAAAGAAAAGTGACCCCTGCGCGGAGCCACCTCTGTGCCGTTCCATTTGAAATCGGAGAACTATTGGATGAGGAGCAAAAGAGTTTAGAAGAATCAATTATTGTTAAAAATTTTGAAATAACTTTCACACTTTAGAGGGGACCTAGAGCAGATCACCGAACCCGAAGAGTATCATGCTATTTTTAAAATCAGTTATGGAATCTATAAGAGGAGTTGATTGAATGACACTCTTCCAGTCAATAGAGTAGTTTGAGAAAATATGCGTTGTCCGCAACAAATTCCCAGTGGACATCATATTTCGAGATTGACCAGCATTTGTTAGCATTTTTGGAAGCTTTCTCTTCCGTATTCGAACAGACACACCAGGCCATCTTGGAGTGTAACATAATCCCAAACCAAGACAGATTGAGCAGATCATTTGTTTCCTTTTAGTGCACATTATGTGTGTTCCTCTCTTCTTTGGAGACGTTCTGACTTTCAAAACTGCTGCCATTTTCGAAAGGCTACACCAGAAGCATCGGCTGGTTTGGTTCAAATTGTTCTCATGGTATGAGTTAATGTAAAACGGACCTTGCAGATTGAGAATCTTGAACCAAAATTGGCAAAATTTATTGGGTTATGACAATTCTGCACCCATATTTCAAAAGTCAAACTCTGACATTGCCCGGTTTTCTACTTTGCAAGATCATAACTCAAACTATGTAAGGGTTTCGCCGATTTTCAATTGAACAATTGAAAAACTGAATCGTACGATTGCTTTTAAATGACGAAAAGTAGAACCCAACCAGCCGAGTAATCCCCTTGTAAGATGGTGGACCTCAACAGCCTATAATTCAAGTTTGTGAAAACTATCATGATCTAATTTCAGTTCCACTTACATTTATAATTTCTTCGTCAAATCACTCGAAACTTTTCTTTCACCACCAGACTTGATGATCACTGACCATGCCTCTCAGACAAACTTTGAACCGTCTCCCACCGAAGCTTCCTTCCCAAAATTCCGTATGTATTACACAATAACATGTGAACACACGCGTGAACAAGAACAAGAAGAAGAAGACAGTGTCTTCCCTTGTTTGCGGATTGTTAGTTATACCAAGAGCATGCTTAGCGACGGGAGCACCAAGCGGTACACTTCACGCACTCGATATACTCGTCTCCTCATTCATCCGCTCACTCACTGTACTTTCTCGGTTGGGACAGTTGGCACGAAAACAAACGAGAACTGTCTTGAGCCAAGACTCTCAATTTTTCCAAATTTACCTTGCGTTTTTCTCACTCGATTCTTGGAACTTGGAAAGTGAACACTGTTGTCCATCTTGATTTCACTTTACGGCATTATGTTTTCGTGTTTTGGCAAGACTCCAGACTTTAGTACCCAACACATGTCATTCCTCGATATTGTTGCACATTGATTTCATTCCCACTATCCAATGATATCCATCGGCTTTCGAAACCTGTCACCATCCCCTAATCTAAATTAATGACTTTTGGTCGGAGAGATTTCCAGTAGAAGTGTGTAATAAAAATAAAGAGCTGGTGCTCTCTTTATCAGCGTGGCTAAATCGAACCACTCACCACCGTCATCTATCTTCTCAATTCTATCCCATTCCATCGCTTTTCGATTCGATTTCTTCTGGCTGCACTAGGAACGATTTCTGGTGGTGACATGTCACATTAGGTATTCATTAGCAAAACGACAAGGAGACGATACGCAGTCCGTTGGTCACTTTGACGGAGTCGATGACAATATGTATCAATTCCATAGGGAGAAGGAACTATTGTTTTAGTGAAGATGAATCATACCGTAGTTTTCTTCCGTACAACTTCAGTTTTGGCCAAGCTTAAATAAAACTTCGAAACTAGTGTCTCTCGGTTTCTCTATCTAGTCTATGTGAATGTTAAACCGACGTATTATCATAATTGGCTCAATCGCGAGTGTTATCAATTTGAGCAAACAGTGTTCGTTTCGTGATGACCTCCACCATAAGCGTGCCATGCCATCTGAACCTGTTCTTTCCGTCTGGCAAACTTTTGTCAGAAGGAGATTCTTCAGCTTCTCTTGTCAAACTTTTACCCATACTTTGGATCAAGGTAAAATCGATCCTCGAGATTCAGAATCTGAATTGAAAATTGTCAAAATTCTAAGGTGCTATGGGTTATGACCTCGCAAAGTTCTCTATGTGGCTCCCAATACGAATATCTCACTTGATTCGAAATATTCATAATCGTAGGGACAACGTTGTTAGGTCAGAACACTCTGAGACTTTTGCCGATTTTCATGTCAGATCCTGAATCTGTAGGGCTGAATTTTCCTTGCCTCAGATTTTGAGAAAAAGTTCAACTAAAGGAACTGAGGAATCTCTTTTTGAGATGTGGTTTGAGATTCTTCAAAAATCTGACCTCCCAATACTTTTTCCTCCAACCTCTTCCCCTCATTTACGCTTCCTTGAGTCCTCCGTTTCTTCATTAATTTGGAGCACTGGTTGTCACTACTCTCATCTCTTTCCTCCAACAAATGAATGAGTTTTTATCGTGCTATGATGGGATTCTGCACATCTGGAGCTCCTCACACACAAACACACAACGAGCACCCGATGGTGTCCTGCGCGGAAATAGCACCGGTCCGCAAGGGGTTAATAGCTGGTTGTCTTTCGGTCTGACAACACATGCGCACACTTTTTGGTACCAATACATACCCACTGTTTCCTTTCTTCTTTGCTCCTCATGTGGAACACTTTTTCGTAATCTAGAAGTATACAAGGTTTTTTGCAGTTTAGAAAATTTATGACCTATACAGATTAGTTTGTATTTATGTATGCCCATGAATAAACATAACTTACAAACCCAAATCCAAATCTGACAGCCGTCTTCTCGATTTGTATGCCAATCGGCATGTGATTAGAATCGAGATTTCGCGTCAAACAAACTTTCCGCTCTTCGAAAAAAAGGAACTTTCTATCGAGAGATCCGGGGGCCGAGTAGAAACTAAGAACGCATCTGACTCGGATCGTTTTTCTGCGGTATTTATGGGTGGTGAGGCCTCCACAGGGTGTGTCGTTACGCAATATTGGCCACCATTTGGTGCATTTGACCTCTCGCATTGTTACACTTCTTCTCGTGGAGACTGTTGCTTTACTAGTTGGCATTCTATCGGTTTCCGAATAGTCTTGTACCAGAAAGTGTTCGACCTTTCTATTCTGGGTTGACTACACATTTTAAATCGAGGGACCAAGTTCTGATTAGTTTCTCGGAAAAATCGTCTTCTTACGAGTTGTACATATATACATTTTCGAAGTTGTCACTTCTCAATCAACATCTTCCTCAAAACGAAAAACTCACAGTTTTCTTGCACTAATCGAATTAGCGATTTAGGTTGATCTTGATCTGCTTGTCACCTTTCTTCTCCCCAAAAAAAAGAGAAACAGGCGAGCAATGATAGCCATCAACGGGAAATTACGGAATGGCGGTCTATCCAGATGCGAGAACGTATTCATTTATCATCGAGATTATATTCCTATACTCTCCTGACGTTTTCCTCGTTCCTTTTCTAGAGATGAAGACACCCGATAAACCATAATAGAGAAGAAGAAAGCTCATTAGGTATTATGCATTTTATTGTTTGTGGGAAAGAGGAAGATTCACACAAGATGAGCCCCTCCTCGAAATGTCCTAGGATTAATTAGGAACCCACCAGTGCGAACAAAAGAAGTGGAAAAGGACCACTTGAGCATTTTAGGAACGTCCTTTGAACTCTTTTTATTCCCCCTCACCGCTTCTTTTCGCCCTTTCACTTCTCCAGAAGCTTTCGAAAGAATCTTCATAGTTGAACAAGTTGAATGAAAGAAATCTCACCTTCCACCCGATTCGCCAGTGTGATTCGATTTCTTTTTAATCCCTAATCCGTAACACACTTGATTCGCAACATTCATTTTCCAAAACTTTTCCTTCTTTCTACATCTTTCCATCTAATAGATTTCCATTTTCAGGCGATATCATGTGAATGTCTCGACGAAATGACATCTTCACTTGAAAAATCGGCAAAGAAAATTCTGGCTGAACGGCCAGAGGCAGAGAATTCGGTAAGTACTTTCTTGTGATTTTTTTGTTTGGGACATTTTTACTTTTGAGTATGTAACAGTCCAAATGAGCTTACATTTGAATGTGAAATACTACATCAGTGATCCGTAAATCCTGATCCTACAATCGAGGGACATCCCTTACCGTACTATAACCAAATTCATCTCGATTACTGTAGCACATTTCGAAAACGGGTCAACTGTACAGATGTTTCTCATTATGTCATAAACAGTTCGTTAGTTTTTCATTTATTGATACTCTCACAGAGACCGAGTTAAATTTGGTCAAAGTAGCTGGAACAGGATATCTTCTTTTATATGAATTTCGGAATATTAATCAAAATAGACTCAAGTTTATGAAAGAAATAAAGATAAATTGCTGAGAGTTTTCGTTTTTGACACCTTTGAAACTGACAATTCTCACTGGAAAAATCATGTTTACAATAAGGAAATTTTGAAAAATTAGCCATTATGTGTAACCAAAACTTTTCCATCATCCATTCCTTTTTCAGGTCCTTCTTCGACTCAACACAATCTGCTGTGCCATGGAACAATTGCGTGTCCAGCATCACGCAAAACTGATGAGCGGTGCAGAATCTGACACATCCAGTGAGTCTCTTTTTCGAATCGAACCTGTGCGAGCACACCTTTGTTAAGTCAGGTGTCCGCGAAGGGCCACTTTTTTGCGTTCGTTTGGACATGCCGCTAACACTGATCACACATATTTTTTTGATTTCTTCCGGGTCTTTTCTTTTTCAAGTTGCAAATGATTACAGGCTCAGCGCGCAGTACCACGTCATCTTCGACTGGAGAAATGCGATCATGGTTGCATGATGTTGAAAGAAGACTTGAAATAAATGAGAAACGGATTCGAGTGGAGCCAAACTTGACAGTGTTGCTCGCTGATCAGCAGGTTAGTTTTTTTTTCTTTGTTGAAGATTTACATTGATCGATTCTCCATTCCGAAAAGTTTAATATTCATTCCATACTTGTCTTACCCATTGAAGCCAAAGTTCATTTTTCCTCATGTTGTTGTATGAGTAGTAGCCATCCTTGAATTTTTGATATCCTCCTCAAACTATTCCCACAACTTTTTGTTTTCGCTTTGTCCTCTCAGTTAGTAGTCTCTTTGAATAATTTTGGACGTCCGATATTCTCATTGTCAATTCTTTTTCTGGCTTTTTGCCTTCCTCATGTCCCACATCAATTTTGCATCGAGTGACCAGCAGTTGCTCTTTTCGCATGTCGCCGTGCATTTTCAGATGACGGATTGCCGACATGAGACGGGCGGTCCCGGACCATTTGACATCCGTGAGAACCTCTTCTTCCTCTCCTTTTTTCGTCTCCATCCCGCTGACCGCTCCTCTCGTATTCTAAAAGAAACGGACGCGGCGGTGGCGGCAGGTGCGGATTGAAAGGGTCCCGTTGCGTGTCGCTCAGCCATTCCACGCACTTTTGTTTAGCCTCTCGACCTTCGTTATACTATACCTCGTCTGAACAACAATTAACACTTTCTTCGTCCTTTCATCAAAACCATCTACTCTGTCATTTCGTCATTCTCGTCCGGTTCCCGACGTCCGTGAATATCACATTTCCATGTAGTAGTTCTTAGTCTTCCGCGCATATTATCTCTTGTAGATTGTTGTATATCCCCCCGTGCGATACAATAATGTTTATATATCAATCAAATACTCTTGAAGATTGACGACTCTGCACTCTCCACTAATTTCGTGCTCTTTCCCCACGTATTTGTATACATTTCGGGTTGTAGTACTGTGCAGAGTGACACGAGAAAACCCTGACTCTCATCTGTCTTCATCAGTCAAAAAGGTTGACAACGTTTTTATTGTGGAGTTTACAGTTTGTTGATGATGTAAGATAAAGGGGAGGATGAGGTTTGTTGAGGTTTGGATCGTTTGAGAGTAGTAATCTTCAGTTTTCAAAAAATATCCCCGGTTTTGAAACCTACATGTCAATAGTCGGTTTGACCTAGTCAGATAACTCACAATGCTGTAGAGTTGACTGCTGAAGTTTATGCTGAATTTTTTCTATGTTAAAAGACAACTAATAGAGTTTAGGTTAATTTAAAAAATCTTGAACATACGCTAATAAAAAACAACAAGCTTTGATTCCTGAAAAAAAAGATTACAATTCCCTAACCTCTCGAACTCCTCCTGCTCTAGACTCGACCTCTGTGCTCTTCAAAAAACAAAGAAACTTCCTGTTCATTTCTCTTTTCGAATAAGCATTGCTCTCTAGATACATCCGACATGAAAACGATCTTTTTATTATTTTTTCACCGATTGTTTCTTCCGACTTGTTGTCATCGTCCGGATCGTTGTTGTGTAACCCATCCGCTCGACAACAACGGCAATGCCGCGGATCGTATTATTTCTTCACTCCCCTCATCTCCTTCCGTATTACAAGAATGAGTAGAAGAAGACAAGATGATGCGCAGCACACACTGTTTATTTTTGGAATTATATAATCTACCGCCTGCCTCTCACATCATCTTTTGTTACAAATTGTCTTGTTGTCGGCTTGGCTCATAGAGAACTTTCAACTTTTTGGATCAGCTTTTCAACTCTGAAATGTGTAGTTTTGCATGGTCGACCCGGTTGAACTTTTAATGGGTACAACCTGTTCAATCTTGTTAGATTGTATTAAAGCAACTTTAACTGTGAGATACCGTAAAAACTGCAGTATAAGCTTTCTCCTTCTCGTCATTTTGACCAAATTTATCACAGTTCCTGAAACTCACCCCAATTTTAGGCTTTCCTGTTGATCTAACAGTTCTCGCTTCCTCACTTTCCCACTTATAATTTTTCCACATCCACGATTCTATTTGTATTTTCGACATGTCATCGCTCACTTTTTCGACTCCTCTCTCGATTCCACTGACCACAATTCGCAGTTTCGCACTTTTTAGTGTCGCCATCCCGTCGTCACCTCGGTTCTCTTTTGTCTGGTGGAAACGAATCTTTATATTTCTATTATGCATTCCTACTCATCTGTTCTTCACTCGGCCTCGTTCCGTTTTCTTTTCCCGCACCACCACAATCATCACTTTTTTATTACCGTTCCCCGGTGGTATTCTACTAATCCCCACATGATCTGTCTTGTACACAACCAATTCAGAGCAAAGTTCACCGTATTCTATAGCTATCCGGTAGCTCAAAGCTCGAACAGCACACTCCAAGAGGATGAAAAAACCGTTCAATTGGCATAACCACTTGAGTTTTTCTTCCTTTCTTTTCATTTCCCGATTTTCGGTGATTCCCTTTCTTTTCTACTCCCGGTTATGACCAATCTCGTTGTCTCTTCATTTTACTGCTCGTTTTCGCATTTTTTACAACTTTGAATTTCCCGGGACATCAGGTTTTTGAATCTTGTTGGAACTTCAAATTTCGAAACCTGACTTATTCAAAGAAAACCGATGGAGAATTCAAGTTCACACCTTTTGGCGCCATCTTTTTCACCTCTCCTATCTCTTGCTTCTCACCGAATGCACTTTCTGTCTACTTGGTATCTTTTACCCGTCTAATTAGCCAGCAACTCCTTTCAATTCTACCTTCCCGACAAGTTGATGCTTATCGAGGAAACGATAAGAGAGTTTTGGACAATTTCAGTTGTAGAAGAAGAACGCTGTGTATTTTAATGTTTCCAATTTATTGTCATGTTTTTCGATCTACCATGTCATCTAGTGAAAGTGAGAGAATTACCTCTTTTGATGGTCTTGTTTAAAATAGAACACCAAAATATTTTTACAACCAGCGAACACACGAGATTTACTATTGTCGAATCGATTCAACTCGTGTTCGTTTACATATTTCCGTTCCATTTGTGCGGGTCTTTTTCAAAGTTCGAAACTCTTTTACCACCTGAGAACCAGAATAGGCTCTCCGACGCCTTCTGAATTCGTAAGTTCTTTTGGTGTCAGAAATAACAGTGTCTCAAATCGACGGAGCAGGCGCCCAACTCCAACTGGGCAGGACCAACCAGTCCCAATCTTTGACATCCCTAAACCAAGATCGTCAAATCTCTCCACAACACCGAAAACCATTTGGATACTCAATGGAATGTCATTCTGTCCTTCGAAAACATCTCCTTCATCCCTAGTCGTCACCTCATTTTACGCCCATTTTCTCCTCCAATTTACCATTCTCATTTCCATCTCCCTCTCCACACATATTTCAAACCATGTTCGCTTCAACAACTTTTACCTTGAAATTTGCGCGAAATGCATGGTGGCCAATTATAAGTCCTTCTTCCGGTGGTACTCTCCCCAATTGAAACGAATTGTTTCTCCTAAAAGAATCG
This sequence comes from Caenorhabditis sp. 40 LS-2015, assembly GCA_900536305.3. Classification (NCBI taxonomy): domain Eukaryota; kingdom Metazoa; phylum Nematoda; class Chromadorea; order Rhabditida; family Rhabditidae; genus Caenorhabditis; species Caenorhabditis tribulationis. Next base: position 32,647 of record LR544096.1, read on the forward strand.
ATCAATGTTTTGTTCAACCATCAGTTGTGTTTTAATCCAATTAGCGGAAAAAGAATCATGTCTCTTTGCAGGCTCTCCAACTTGAAATACAACACGAAGGTCAACTACTGGTCAATCGACTTAACAAACAACTCAAGTGAGATTTTATCGAGATTTTCAGAAGTGCAACTTCTTGTTTCAGAGACGAACACGATACAGACTCGAGTGAGGAGGAAAGACGAAAAACTTGTGTCGATGCGATTCGAAAACGGTGGCATACTATCTACTTGAACAGTTTGTCACTGGTTTGTCGGATTGAGGAGCTCATTAACCATCAGGTTTGTTATTATCTATCCAAACTACTAGGTCACTGGATTATAAAATTGTGTTTTGACTTGGTCTTCCACTATAAAATTTATATTTCTCTACCGAAACCTCATTCATTTTGGCCCCTATAACTGTTCTGAATGAAACCGGGTTGAACATTTAACCCAAGGCGTTTCCCTGAAGAACCGCCCTTCGTTCTGTTCTTCCCATATTTTCTCGTTCCTTTTTTCCCAAAAGGTGTTACACATTGAGTGCTTCTCATCATCTTAGCAAGCTTTCTCTTCCCATCTTGTTATTGTTTGTAAACAGAGAGTGATATGAACTGATGGATCTAAGCGAAGTGAGAAAACAACGTCGTTTGTTCTGTGACAAAAACCAATAGAGTGATCCACTTCTCGAATCGTACAAAAACACCATTTCCAGTGGACGAGAAGTGCTTTTCTTTGCCGGTGGGAGAATTGATCCATGAATTGTCTGACTATACGTATACACTTCTTTTGAAAGTGAAACAGTTCAGTTTTTCCTATCGGTTTTGTTCACGGAAAACGATGGCGTTTCCGTTTTCCGAAACAGACCCGAATCGCTTTGTATCAGTCATTCAACAGTTTCACTATCCACTGAATTATGCAAATCAATTCGTTTTTTTTTGCCAGTTGAGCTAATATTTTTTGAGTGAGTGCCGTTTCATAGTCGGTGGCAATAGTTTTCGATTGTCAAAGTGTAGTTCCCATAGTTGCTTGGTTATGTTTTTCGATTTGAGCTGACATGGACCATCATAAAAATTATATAAGAATTACAGAAAGAAAATAGCGAAGATTTAGGTTGAAAAATCAGAATTTGAGATAACTATCAGGTTACAACTTTCAAATAAATTGAAATTAAGATTGACATCGAGTATTGAAAACTGATACGTGGTGTAAGAGACCTTTTCTTCTTCTCTCACCCTCCTTTATTTCAATATCATATTCGACATATGAATTCGGTGCCCGGTGCCAACAGCTGCGAGATTCTTCCCCTTCTCCCACCTCCACGGCTGCCAGTCATCTCGTTATTATTCGCACTTTTTGTCACTCATTATTATATATACTTCTTCTTCTTCGCCAGAAGCCCAAGCCTCAGCTTTTTCCTCGTGTGCATTGTTTTCGTTATGAATGCATATTGCACCTGTAGATAGGATATTAATTATAGGCTAGACTCCTGCTCAATTGGGGTGAAGAATCTAGACACGAATTAATCGCGCCCAACTGAACCCCTTGATTTCCAAAGCGTTTCAACTCAATTTATTTGTTTACCCCAATAGGCATCCGTGTGTCTTTCGCGCGTTTTGGCAGATCCTTTAGTTCTTTCCGACTGTCATAATAATTGGTACAATCCGTAAGAAGAACTATTATCCAGAATTATTAATTAGAAGTAGGTTTCAATGGCACAGAATAGTTTAGTAGATAGTAGTGGTAGTCTACTATCCCCCTCAATTCTCTAGAGGCCAATCAAATAGCAATAAATCTTCGCGGAACATGCCGCCTTTCTAACAGCTTTCCCTCCCCACGCGAGAATCATTTTATCATTTCTTCTGATGTAATTAGGCTTGATGGTGGTAGCGATTTAGTGGTAGTGGTGGTGGTGGTGGTCCAGTGAGGATTGTGTAACCGAGTGATGTGTAAGAGTGGAAAAGTGTTTGCATGCGGGAAGATTCCGTCTCTCTACTTCACACGTTCCGACGCGAGAGTTTCCAATTTCAATTGGGAAAGTGGAACTTTTTCATTTAGCTCCAGTTGAGTTCGGAAAAAGTTTCATGTTCCGACCCAGATCTAGACGTTCCGCTGTTCCTATTGATTCTCTCATTGATTGTCGGCATTTTTTTTCATTAATCTGTATTGTGCTCCGCCGAACAAAAAGGTGCACAGTGCCTTGATGTTTGGTGCTGATTCATACCGCAGGTCCAAACAAGGCTCTCTGTCATAGCTGTCACACCAACTGCACCCTTTCCTCTCTCTATCGACCAGAAATATAGGTTGCCAGTGTAAAACTGTGATTCCTAGACTACAAAGAAACCCTTGTTCTTGGGACAACCATAATTTCGTTATTGCCATTATCCAAAAATATAAAAAACTTCTTAACCTTTGCCGCATTCATTCTCCTTCCCTCCACCAATTTTTCGTTGTTTGCGCCTGGTATTAACTATCGTTTTTTGCATAGTCTTCGCCTCGGCTTACTACAACACAAGAAAAGACACGCATATCAAGTACAATGTATGTATTCAATAGTAGGGCTGAGTTTCCAGTTTTCTCGACTTACACTGTTGTTTGGTTTCCTTTTGTTTTAACTTTGGAATTTTTGAAAAAACAGTAAGTTTGCTCTAAAATTTCGAATGCTCCAGGTTCATTTTCCGAATCTAGTTTCCATTTCTACTACGGTCGGGATCCCCCAAAGTGTGAAAGTACATTAGCTGTCCGTTTTAATGTCTATTTTAGGTTGAGATTCAGTTTGCACAGTTGCATGAATCTATGACACGCAAATAGTATCGTGACACACATTTGCGCATATGGGGCTGCGTTCGGTTCTCTGTGTTTGTCTCCGGCAAGTGCCTAGGTACAATTACCTGTGCATGCGCATCTCCTCGGCGCATCTTCTCACGATATTCTCTTTTCGGAGTTCTAACTCGTTTCCATTTTTCAGCAAGCATCGGAAGACTCGGAAAGTGATCCGGATCTCGTCGGACCACCGATCAAGCGGGCTCGTACGCGGACCGGTCTGACTCCATCGGACACGGACGATTCAGAAGAGGACGAGGATAGACACAGCCAAACGGAGACAGTGGTCACAGACGAGGATAACGTGCTTCCGTTTGCAGAGAGTGAATACGAAAGTATTATGGATGGAAGGTAAGTTATCTGGGGGGAAGCTGAGGCAGTGTATTAGGTTTAGTTTCCAGACTTGTGGGGTTGCTACAGTAAGGGTGCTTTCAGTACAAAATTGTTATACTTGAGGTCTCGAAAAAGTGGTTTCAATGACCCGAATATACTAAAAACGGTAGATGTATCCAACAACTCTTTGCCTCTATTTTTGTAAGTCACAGCTTTCCTTGAAAGTCGCTTGACGAGTGAGTTACGACGCGAATAGTGATGCGAACTCTATCTTTGGTTCATTGCAGTGTTAATTTCAAAAATTCTTGCACCTCTTTTATAGGGTTATTTAAAATCACTCAAAGCCTCAAACATTATCATTTTGCATTGAACTTTATGCGTCTTCTCAACCTTCGTTGTCTTAGTCCATTTTTTTCTAGGCCTTCTTTTCCCGTAATAATGGTCCCCCTTCAGTGCTTCTCCCTCCCTGTCCGTCTCTATATCCAGTGCGCAATTAGAAACGCATCCTTCACCCATTATGTTATTCAAAAGTCGTTTAATGCTAATAGCTTTGTGACAGTCAGGTGCGGGGCTAGTAGTGAGGATTATCCCGCTCCCGTTCTTAGAAAATGAATGTGTTTCTTTTGGGGGATGCCTTCCTTCCCAATTCGTCTTCGTTTCAATATACATTTTTCAGAGTAACTGTCGACTCGTGTACGTCTTCATCAGAAGACCAGATGGCTGAGCCAAACAAAAAATGGGAGAGTGTGCAACAAGACGTTGGCTATTCGAGTGGAGAGAATTCGATAAATGAAGCGTTGAACACGTGTGCCGACCATTTGTAAGTCAGCTCCTAAAAGTTTCTTTCAAAGTCTTGGTACGGATTGACAGCTGGGACGGGGTCAACGAGAACCATCTGAAACACCTGTCTTAAAGTGAACTTGAGCCTTTTGGAAATTTTTGTGACTAGTGGACCATAAGAAAACTATATGTCAGCGCGTGACAAGTTGGTGCATCTGTTGAATAGAAACCGTCGTATTGCAACATGTGTTTGTAAATTTTACGATCAGAGGCGGGTCGAGACAGGCCCCGGCAGACGTTTGTGACCATTCATTACTTTACAAGCGCTAAGATGCTCAGCAAGTTTATGCGGTAAGCGATTTGATTAACGACTCCACAATGCTACTGTATACTCCAAACCTCAATCGAATTGTCTCCAAGAGACCAGTGACCTAGTTGAATCGGTTTCCCAACACCTTTTAAGATAAATGACTATCCATATTTTGCGCGCGCAAGAAACAGAGAGACCAGTTGCTTATCCGCGAACGAAATAAATCAGTGGACAAGAGATGGACACGTCCATTCGGACAGCCTTGAAAGTGATGAGTGGCTCCGAGGGCGAGTGATACGTGATACCCCCTCGTCTCGCCAGCGCATATCTCCTCATTGGCTTGTGCCGCCAAACAAACGCTCGTTTCTTCAAAACCTCGTTTTCGTCTTGTGCCCTCTAACCGACAACTTTGAGATTTATTAGTTTCGGGTTACGTCGGGTCAAAAAGTCTTGCCTTTTGGGACCTCCCTTATGTGCCCTTTTCTATCATTTATAATCGAAAACTTTCGTGTTTCGACCGGAAGCAAAGAAAGAAGCAAAATGGAAGATCGTTGGTTTTCGTAATCACATTTTTGTTTATACAGAACTATACTGGAAACTTGATACCAAACTGATTTCTTCCAAACATTTTTTGCAGGCTCCCCGAAACCAGTGACATGCGTCGGAAACGTATCGAATGCTCTCCAGTGAAGGCATTCTATCGAACTGTTCAGTTGGAGGATATGTCGGATCTGGAAGTCACCAAAGCCATCAACCATGATATCGATGAAGAACCGAATTTGTCTGATTCGATGTATGTCAATCACGATTCAACATTTTTGACCTCACAAAACCTTCCCGAATACGGTACGTATTATTCAAAGTTTCCCTGAAATGAAATAACATTTTGCAGACGAAGTCATGGCACTCATGGACAACGATGATCTTCCAATGGACATGTCCATGACAGAATCCTTCAACACAAAGTGGCGAGAGATTCATGGGCAGAAGAAGCCATTGAGACGTGCCTCTCGACCGAGTCGTGAACAAATGGATCTGATTGCCAAGGTTAGATCTTTATAATTCTGTCGATTTGTTATACTGTCACCCATACTGGAGTGACGGAATGATGAATGGAAACGGGGCAAGAAAAACGTTTCCTTTTGTCTGATTGATGCCATCAGTTCCTCTTATTCCTATTGGTGTTGGCCAATAAGACTCATTTACTAGTTATGCTATCTGATATAGCTGAGCAGCAGGTGCGGGAGAAGCTGTAAATCATCAGATCGTAAACCGTCATTTGATTTATTGTAGAGCTCGTGTGATGCTTCATCGGAGGACTCGTCGGATGGAGAGAACCATACAAATCTGGAGGATGAATCTGAGATGATGAGTGTGTAAGTGCACTTTTTACGAACGCATAAAAACCATTATATCATTTCTCTTTCACAATCAATGATTTCAGATCATTCAACTCCGCTTCTTTCGACCATTCGTCTCCACTGAAACGCCAAAGATCCACCCGCGGCCTGAAGAATGCCTCATTCTTCTATGACAGTCTGGAAATGGACGGATCATTCTGCTCAACTCGTTCCGAGATGCTTCCACCATGCAAGACCCGTTCATTAGCCCGCCGAAAGCTTCGAGTTCGTAGAATGCCGCGTAGCATGAGCGACGGAGAGCAGTTGGGAGTGGTCAGTTGTAAGCCAGAAGGAATGATGACTCCGATGATTCGTGTGTCTCCACCATCGACTCCCGTTCGACGTCTTCTGAGGAAACTTGACGAGCAGATCCGAAATCGCGATAGTGACACTGCTCCAGAGCACAGTGATGCTGCGCAGGCTTATGAGTGGGATGAGTACAATGTGAGTCTTATTTACATGTTTATCATCAGAGCAAACTTGTCAAACTTTTTAAACCACTGTTTCCCTCATACAACTTGGGTTTCTCGTCAGTCTGATAACAGTGATTGACATTCAACGCGACACTTTCCTTTCCAATTTTTGTCAATGTTCATCGTCAGCAGACGATGGTTGTCTGATTCTGATCTCCATCGACAATCGAATTTAGACTATTGTCAGACAAGGTTTTCTGAGAAGACGTTGTCGTTTTCGCTAAGTTCACCACCCCCGAAAAGAAAAAGAGAGAGAAATAGAAAACAATTTTGTGGCGTGGCAACGGAAAAGCTTTGAAGCACTGCGCGTTTTGCTGCCAACCAAGCAAAAGAAAATGTTTCGTTATTGACATATTTTTCGTTGTATGTTCAAAAGATGAGTATGTTTTTTTTTTGCGTGCACCATCCCATTGTCTTGCACTAAAACAGTCCAATGGAAGAACTATTCTCTTTTTTTTCCAGTAGTCTTCAACTTTTCATTGAGTCTATATGGTTTACTAACTTCTCAAACGTCGACCAAATTTTCAAACACCTTATTTCTGAATCAAGAAGATTGAATCTGTCAGTTTAATAGATAGGTGACGATGGCGGTCTCATTTTCATTTTGGAAACAAAAAGTAGATCATCATCTCGCCTAGCAGATCAACAAACAACGAACGCTTTTTGGTCGTTTTCTCTCCCCAGCTAATCCATATATGAAGCCCTCCATTTGTCTTGTGTAATAATCTGTTTTCGTGGGTTGGTGACCAAGACTCGCGCACTGACCCGAGAAGGCTCTAATTAAAGGTGAGGAGAGGAGGTCGCTCTTCTTCTTCTTTTCCTTCTCCAAATTCAATATGCCCATCCAGGTGGCGGTGCTTGGCCTGAACGCATGCGTTCCGTCCTCCCCCTTTCCAGGAGAACACATGAATAATAATAAGGGAACTGACTGGTCAACTGAGTGCATTGCATTTCACATTTCACCTTCCCCCCTTTTCCTGTAAACATTATTACATTCGTTTGCCTCCCCTCACCCTATATGCTTGCGCGGATGTCGCGAAAGACGGTCAAACTCATGGCTATTGCTACTCCGATAGTTAGAAAAAATTCATCTATGGTACGGTATAAGTTCCTTCCTAGAAAAATACAATCCATCTTAGCAATCATTAATTATTTCTATTTTCTATTTTCAGCCACCACAAAAAGACGAATCAACTGCCGATAGACACACTCCAACGATGACAGACATCTCCAACCAACTGATGAACATCGATGATGATTTTGCTGAGCACTTCGGAACTTCCAGTGCATATCGTCTCATTGAGGAGTCAAAATCTCACCTGAGAGTTGTCCAGAAGGCACTTGAAGAGAGTAATGCAGATATTCCACATCTCTCGAACTTCGAACTCATCGCTCGCTCCAACCTCCGACAAGTTGATGAGGCATTGAAGATACAGTCAGGATATCAACCATCGTTTTTGGAGACGAGCACTCTTCAAGAGCTCCGTAACGACTGGGCCACTCTCTATGAATCGATTCGCAGTCCGTTTGTTCGCATTATGCATCAAGTGAAGAAGTTCGCAGCGACTCTGCAAGAAGTTTCATCGATGGCATCTCTCGGAGACGTTGATATTCGCTCGAAGGAAGACGTTATGAAGACGTTGGATGCTGTGACGGCGATCGAACGTCGTCTGAGTTGCGAGAGGCAGGAATTGCGGTGAGTCAGATGCAAAAGTTATTGTTCTTTTATATATCATGAGCATACAAAAAGAAAAGAAAAACCAGAAATGTTACCATTTCTTTTTCTTCTTTTTTCAAACAGACCAAAATAATATTCTTCAAACTTTCAGTGACATCCTTGCCTCCTCAACATTCCGCGACGTCGCCAAAGACCTCTCCGGTGAATTTGAGACAGTTTCTGAAGGCTACGACGACGCTGTCGATAGAATCGGAAAAATGGCAAACTCCCTCTCTCAAGTCAAGGGAGAATGGGATGCATGGAGCAGTCGTCAGAATGATATCAGAAGTGCAATGGTTCGTATTGAATCTCATCTGAAAGAGGGCCAAATGGACAACAAGATCATTGCCGAGGAGATGGAGTTGTGCCAGGAGAGAATGAACAGTCTGGAGACTATGTGCAACTACCTGACAGCTTCATTGGGAGCCATTCAGAACGAGTCGCACAGCCAGAATCTTCCAGACTTCCGCGCTGAGCTCTCGATCTACAGTAATGCGTTGGCAAGACTCAAGGACAGGTAAAACTGAAAAGAGGGTGGTGTGAAACTAATCAATCAATTTTCAGATTCAACGATATGGTTCGTGTCCCAACTCCACCAACGGTTCAGTTCCACCCTCCAGAGCCACTCCCATCAAGGTCCAAGGGAAGAAGCATGACTACTCAAACCGCTGAGATGGAGTCTGAAACTGACGAAGAGCCTTTGACCGTCTCCGAAGCCATCTCATCGTCTCGTCTCATCAAGTTCACATTTGCCCTTTCCCTCCTCTCGGCGCTTGCCGCCATCTTCTACTATCACGTCTTTGGAAAACCGTTCGGTCCGCATGTGACCTATGTGAATGGACCACCACCAGTCTAAATCAGTATTTATATCTTGACACATCCCATTGTTTGTTGTAATCTCTCACCCGGGTAGGCACCAAATTAAACCAGTAGATTCGATTTCCCCAACTTTTTCCCCGACCATTTTCTAATATTTAGAAATGTAGATTATAGAGACCGATTCTCTCTTTCCCTTTTCTGTCATCTCTCACATTACAGAATCTTTCAAACTATTCGAAAATCTTCCAAACTTTCCCCCAAAAAAATCTCCGTGTTCAGGTATTTTGCCATTCAAAAACTCTCTCCAATTTTCCTGTTTCTCTCCAATCATATTGACTGACTTGAGAATATTTATCTCTGTTTTTTTTATCAAAATTCGGTGACTTTCCTGTATATAAGATTCAACCAAAACTTCCTATCTATGATTCTCGTCTTGAAAAGTGAATTTACCATTGATATCAGTTATTACTTACGAAAAAAGTGCATCCTTTTTACTGTTTTGTTCTATGTACGGCTCTGTTAATAAAACTTAATATATGCCAAGTTTACACATTCATAAAGTGAACATTTAAAAAAATTCCAAAACAATTAGAATTGGCAAAATGAACAATGAAAAAGATCACATTTATCTGTATGGGTTGTAGTTCTGGACTGGTGGTGGTGGAGCACCGTATGGAGCAAAGTTTGGTTGGATGAAGACTGGAGCAACATAGGAGTCAGTTCCGTAGGCACTGTATCCAGAGTGTCCGTGGTCGATGTGTCCATCCCAGCGACGTTGGAAGTGGAATCCCTCGAAGTGGACCTTGTCGACATGGACGTCTCCCTTGAGTCCGATGGCTTGCACCGATTGGTATGGGTATCGGTGTGGGTAGTCAGCGAGGTGGTGTCCGTTGACAGCGATCTAGAAATGGCATGTTTCGATGGAACCTTTTAAAGTTAAGGAGAGCTTACATGGTAGTATCCTGCATGAACCTTGATGGTCAAGTGGAAGTGCTCGGAGTGGTGGAGTGGGTTCTTGTGGCGGATTTCTGGTCCCCACATTCCATTGAATTGAGAGTTCATGGCAACGATGTGCTCATGATGGAAGCGGAAGTTGACGTGAAGAACAATGTTTGGTCCGCTCAACAATTCAACAGCAAAGTTCTTGTGGTGTCCATGACGGACATGTCCATGAACGGAGACAGTGGATCCGTCTTGGAGGGGCTCGAAGATGGAGAGAGCGGTTGGGACACCCTAGAAACAGTTTGAGTCTTGAAAAAAGAAAGAAAACGTGGAAAACTGCAACTTACTGGGTTGTGATAGGAGTGCATGGTGGAATGCGAAAGTCGAACCGATACCGAGTGAGGAGAAGGCCACGACTTTTATTCAAACTCTTATCGAAATTTCGATGATGACATCAGGCATTGAATTTTATTTGTTTAAAGACTAAGAATCGGTGGGAGGTATCAGACATTTCCATACTTGGCGAAACCCGATGGCAAACAGAGGGAAGAAGACGAGCGTTGAACTTGAGTTTTTGTTTCTGGAAGTTGGGCAGAGTTGGCTCAAGAGGAAGTGATGGGAAATAAAAAGGTGGCAGGAGAACATCGATACTGCTCGAAAAAAAAACGTAAACTCGAGGTTTTGTCATCAGAACCGTACGATAGAAATCTGCGCTTTCAAAAAGGAAACGTAAGAGATTTAAGTTTTCCTTTAGTGCCATACATAACGTTTTAACTTTGTCATCTTTGCTTTTTTCAGGTCTCGATCATCTGGAACCTCTCGACTTCTCATAAATTTCAGCCGTACTATAGGGTTCCAAACTATCCCTCCGTCTGAGTTTTCGTATTTCATAGTGCACGTGGAGACAGTCTCCAAAGTTATAGTCATTTCCGTTGTTTGCGCCTCAAAAAATCATCTTCGTCTTTGCATTTTTCCTCGCTTTCTTTGTATGTTATTCTCGGTGATGCAATCAGAAAAAGAGGAATGCTCTAACCATTGTCATTTCGATCGGAAACTTTATTTGACATTTCGCGACGTGAGTCACAATCAGAGACTTTTAAGTTCATGATCATCGAAAAACCATGTTGAGTCACAGAATCAGATTTCACGGAAAAAAAAAAGAAATTACAGATTGACAGTATTTCATGAAGTGGGGTAGAATGGAGGGAATGAGTTCGAATAGGTACAGAAACCGTGAGTGGGTGAAAATTTAAAATTCAAACGAAAAGATTGGAAAGTTCATGGAAGGATTCGGAGACAAGTTTTGCGAATCTAGTGGAATCGGTGTTGGCTGCAGACTTGTAGCTGGTAATGTTGGCGAAGATTCCGTGGTTTCCTCCGAAGCGGTAGCAGATTCCTGAAACATAAGAAAATCAGTGATAAACGTTCTCGATAGCCATTACCATATCCATCAGCCGCCACAGCTCCGAAGCATGCACCAAGCCAAGTGTTATCTGGATCCGTGTCCTCATCGCATTGATTGGTCACATTTGGAACCTGTGAATAGAGAATTATAATGAAAACATTAGAATGAGAAACTTACATGTGAAGTAGAGAGCTTCCACTTTTGAGAAATGTAGTTGTCCAGGAAAGGACTCTGGGTTCCAGTTCCTTGTGAGAGAATGTAAAGGACAAAGAGATGACGGTCCACTCCTTGTCCCACCATACATTTCTTGTTCCGGAGGACATGAGTCTCGCATGCTTTCTTCAGAAGTGCGATTTTTGCGTCTTTCTGAAAATAAATATCACTAGTTCTGAAGTTCCTTCAAGAAAAATCCTACCGTTTCATTCTCGTTCAGCATTGCTTCGACAAATGCACACGAGTCATCGTTGACTGTTCTCAAAGTTTCTGTTCTCGAGTTGGCAAAGAAGCGAACGGACGCAGGCTCATAAGTGAGTACGAACTTTCCTTGATCTCTATAGTTTGCCAGCTGAATAGCCATTTGAATGAATGCATCTGGAGACACTCCACACTTCTTGATTCTTCCTTTTCCGAAGTCACGGAAGGCAAGAGCGAAAAGATCCAGGTCGTTTTTGGAAACTTGATGAGCTTCGTAGCAGCGAGAGACCTCCGAGAGCATCTAAATCTTCCAGAGTTAATGGAGTTTCTTGTTTTGACAACAAACCTGCTCATCTGGAACATCAAACTTCAATGGAGTGGCCAGTTTCAGTGTGCTTCTCTCATTTTCAGACATGATCGCCATCTTCTCTTGTTCTTCCACAGACTTGTACCCCAGAATCTCCAAATCCACATAGACGAAGTTTTCCATGATGTGATCAAACTCTGCTCCATCGGCGATTGAGTGCTCCGTGGTTCCTCCGCAACGAGCATTCTTCGAGCAAATGTAGTTCAGGGACTTGTCCACCCATCGGTTCGTTCCATCTCCGGACAGAGTGTTGGCAAGGAAGTTGTTGAGTACTTCTGGTCTCTTCGGATCGTATCCATAGTCATCATCCTCATCGAGAGTCAAGAAGAAGACTGCACTCTCGATTTCCTTCAGGATTTGAGCATTTTTTTCGTTTTCAAGGAAGTACTTTTTGCGATTCTTGCACCACGAATCTCTCGTATCATGAGTCAATGCAGCCACCTTTCCAATGACTCCTTCCTCCTTCTCGTCTCGAGCGATCATTTCATGGAAGATTCTGAAAATAGTCGGTAAATATCTTGGCTCATGTTTTCGAGTTTGTTACTTTGTTAATTGCTCAATATTGTAAATGTTGTTTTTGTCATCCACCACATGAATCTTGTAGTACTTTCCACGCAACACCGCCACAATATGCTTTTGAACTCCATGAAGTTTGAGCTGATCAATTTCCTCTCCCGGTTCTCTGGTAACTGCATACATATTCTTGTAGTGTCTAGTGCACACCAATCCATCTCCGAGCTGTAAAAAAAGACTTTGCCATCACAACACTTTCGGTGTTATCTAAAAACTATACTTTTTTTCGGAGCATTATTGAAAAGTGATAAGAGAGGGCTAAATACATTTCTGATCATAAATCAGAAACAAAAACTTACGGGTTTGTACTGTTGACGATCCACAGCCAAATGAGACATGACCTCAATCCAGGTGACACGGGCGGCTCTGTGAGCCCTGGTGGCCTCTTTGTCACGGAGCAAGTCGCAGTGAGCTACACTGCTGTTGATGAGAAGAGGATATCTTCCATAAAGATATGCGTACTTTTGCCAGAAAGAGGTGACGTAGTTGTCCGTGAAAAGAGAATACAGAGTCGTGTATCTTTGTAGTTTCTTTCCCTCTTCTTCCAAGAATGTTTGTGCCTGTTTTGTGATTATTTCGAGTTCCTGTTCGGTCAGAATGTGTTTCATAGAATCCAAATACTCAGTGATGGTATCCTTGAGAGCAGGGACTGGGAGATTTGGAAGAAGACGATCACAAGATTCCAGAATAGGAGGAGAGATGGAAAGGATGTGACGAACAATCTGAAAAAAGAACATGAACAACTTTGAGTAGTTTTAGAAATGCTTACACCCCAGACTTTTGTTGTCAAACATGGCTTCTTTGGGTTGTCGAACAGGAAGCCCTTGTAGGAAAAGTAGAAATACTTGAGAAGTTTTCGAAGAGCGAATACTCCTGCATAGGTTCCGACAGCCGACACTGCCACTGTTTTCGCGATTTCAGCAACTTCCGATGTGAACTTTGGGAGGACCTCGAGGATCGAATTCTCTGGATACTTGTAGTGCAACGTAGCAGCAAGAGCAACGGTTGTGGCGACGAATGGAAGGGGTTTGACAGGCCAAAGGCTGTTCTCGACCCAGTTCTGAAACAGATATTGGATGAAAGTATCAGTCGAAAACTAAATGGAGAGTTAAAAGTTTCGAACCGCAGAAATTGTGTTCATTTAGTGATTTTATTAGCAATACAAATGTATCACTAAATAAACATGGTACTTCAAATCATAACAACTGTTCAGTTCTCCCTCGTCTTTTGAAACAATGTTATGTATTTTTCACCTGGACTAGTTAGTTTCTCACTACTTCACAACTTGTTTTTTTCTGATTCCTCACTTTTGCACTTTCCAAATGACATCAAGTTTCGAAAAGGTCAATTGCAGCTAATATAAATCCTATATGCGATGATCTGATTTGTCTGTTTTACTTACATAAGTCTTGTATGCTGTCTGTTCGAGTGGAGTTGGAAATTTGGTCGGGAGAGGGTACGGAGACCGGACGATCTTTTTCCTGCCTTCTGATGACATCTGAAATGAAGAAAAAATAAATGAATGATAGAACTTTTCGTTTGTTTAATAGGTGATTGTAGGAAGAAAATACAAATTGAACGAATTTGATTTGTTGATGGATTGGAGTGGAACCTTTTATCAAGTTAAGACCACCTGCAAGTGATTGGGAATGTGGAAAATAGATTCTTCGGGAAGACTTTTAAAGGAATTACAAGGTGTATTCGAACTGTATTCTAGCTGATAATTTCGAGAAACTGTCATGTGCTCCTCGGTCAAAGTTGATAATGGAGAGCGGGTCTTTCAAAAAACGGGACGCTTTTGTACTGATAGAAAGTGATCAGAGGTGAGAGTACAGAATGGAGTGGAGTATTGAGAGCAGACACTACTTTTTGCCAGTGGGGAAAGAGCAAAAAACAACAAACACGTATCTGTTCGAAGGGTGAAAAAAAAGAAAACAGAGCAGAAGAAAACAGCTATTGGCACACGAAGATGCATAGAATATGTAGTTTTTCATCCGTTTTGCAGAGGGCTTAGAGATCCAAAGAAAAGGAGAAAAATGCCCAGTCTATTGAGTTTGAAAGGTTTCTAAATACTAGTCAGGGCAAAGATTGGGAGTCTTCGAAACCATTTTAGGTGTGGACGACCCTTTCTCCGCCCGTGAACAATCGATATTACTCTTGGACCATGTCACCAAGAAGACAATAGATGACAGGTACGATGCAAAGAAGGATAAGATTGACGATTAGCACCTACAGTAGCTCTTCTCGCTACGAGAATGGCCAAAAAACCAAGGGTTTTGGACTTGATGAGATACCGTAAACTTCGATGGAACTACACTTTGATCACCTGTCGATTGGAATCAGGAACCAAAATTCTTCCCAATCAATCACGACAAAGACCAGTGATTGGTGAACTATTTCTAAAGTACAACGGAGCATCATTCTACAACAAAATGACCGATAGAATCGTTTCATGTAAACTGACCGATAACAGTCAAGGAAATAGCATGGAAACATGAATAGAAAGACGGTGAATGATAGAGAGAAAGTTTGCTGGCTGACCTACTATAGGGTCGCTTTCTCGGGATAGCAGCCGGCCGCCGCAAACCACTTTCGAACTCGGTTTTCGTTGAGAACACAATGGGAAATCGGAGAAAAGAAGTAGGAAGCTGAAGGGTACGTTGTAGCCAAGTTCTCGTAATCTGAGAGACAAAACACATCTGTCTCGGATGTTGGAGAGAAATTATGAGCAATCAGTTGGAGGCTACAAAACAGCTCAGAAACTATTTGAGAGAAAGTGTCTACTGAAAAGACAGAATTCATGTAGAACAAATATCTGGTGACATGGCACTTGATGGAGTGTAAGAATAAGATAAGCTTCAGCAATCAGGAGAATGAGAAATGCGAACCATTAACAAGTTGGATGCTGATTGCATAGCTAGAAAAAAAATACAACACATTTATTCATGTTATGTTCGTCGACCTTAAATATTGTGATAGTTTTCTTCCCCCCACTCTGACGGCACATCTCGATTCCCATGGATTTCTAAAAATACTGTTCTCAAATGCAATGTAAATCTTGTTTTGAACGTCATTCAATTAGATGACAACTTTTTTAAATACTCAATGCGAACCGAGTCAAATTACGTCGAAACGAGAAAAGTTTTTCTGTGAATCTTGCACTAGGATTCAGTGTATTAACATTTCACCCATATCTGATAATAGGCTCTCTATTTTATGACCTTTTCCATGAGTTTTTTTTACAAATCCCTCCTTTCCAGATTCCCCTTCGTCTTTGGTCAGTGTCAATCTTCCAAGAAGTTTTTGAATTTCAAGTCCTGGGCAGCATCATCCGGCCCTCTCATCACATGGAAGGACAATTCTCGATGATGGAACAAGAGTACTCGTGAGTCACGACAAAACACTTAAAACGCCTCAACCCAAGATCTTTTTTGAAGACGTTCATTTTAGAAACACTCTACTTCTTGTAGAATGCTGGTTGCTAAATATTTTTCACAATTTGGGCACCATATTCAACATATATTTTCTTACAGTTCATATTTTTCAGTTTTTGCACATTCCTTCTGAAAGAAAAATCGAACAGTTCGAAAAAAATTAAGCTCATTACTGCCGTGGCGAAACCACGGCAACGAAATGCGCATGCGCCTTTAATACCGTACCCAGCATAAATAATTTGAGATTTTTTTCACTCTTTCGACTTCGCATCTGTCGAAGAATGGCGTTTATTAGTCAGCTTTCCAGATGAAAAAACGCCTCTAAAATTTGGTGAAAGTTTATATTCATGAATTAATGTTTGATTTGTGTGCGACATGCATTTGCTCTCTTCGCCTGTTGCCATAGAAATATTCCCTCAATGGCGCTCGATATTTCCCGTTGATTTTCAGAAATGAGGCTCCGGCTAAACTCGATATCTGGAAAGACAAAGCTTCCCGACAAACAGGTTGTTTCCTTGCTGTCAACTATTCTCTCACCGCTTTTGGTGCCATGGAAGCGACGACTCGAGACACTCGCCGTAATGGGTTTCATTTTCATGTGGGTAATCTTGCCAATCATGGACCTCTGGGTATGTTTTCACATTTCTTAAAGTAATATGTTCAGTATTTCAGGTTCCCTTCCACATCCTGTTCAATACTCGATGGTGGTTCCTTGTTCCACTCTACGCCATCTGGTTCTACTATGATTTCGATACGCCCAGGAAGGCTTCAAGGAGATGGGTAAGTGCTGCGGCGAAACTAACTATAGACCATAATGTTTCAGAATTGGGCGAGGAGGCATGTCGGCTGGAAGTACTTCGCCAATTACTTCCCTCTTCGATTGATCAAAACCGCCGAGTTGCCGCCTGATCGCAATTACATCATTGGATCTCATCCGCATGGAATGTTCTCGATCGGGGGATTCATGGCTATGAGCACGAATGCGACTGGTTTCGAAGACAAGTTTCCTGGAATTAAATCGCATATCATGACTCTGAATGGTCAGTTCTACTTCCCACTGCGAAGAGAGTTCGGAATCGTGCATGGTGGTATTGAGGTTTCGAAAGAATCACTCGAATACACTCTCACCAAGTGCGGAAAAGGGCGAGCGTGTGCAATTGTGGTCGGCGGTGCGACAGAAGCTCTCGATGCGCACCCGAACAAGAACACGTTGACACTGAAACATCGGCGTGGTTTCTGCAGATATGCTCTGAAATATGGGTGAGGCATCGCAACTGAAGAAATCGTATTTAAACTCAAGATTTACAGAGCAGACCTCGTTCCAATGTACAATTTTGGAGAGAACGATCTGTATGAGCAGTATGATAATCCGAAGGGGTCGAGATTGAGAGCTGTTCAGGAGAAGATCAAAGACATCTTTGGATTGTGTCCGCCCTTGCTACGTGGCCGATCAATCTTCAACCAGTACATCATCGGATTGCTACCATTTCGAAAACCGGTCACCACTGTCATTGGAAGACCCATTCGGTAGAATAGACCCTTTGATTTCCAAATCAAATCACTCTTTTCCCAGAGTCACCCAAACTGACGAACCTACGAAGGAAGAGGTCGACGAGCTGCACGCCAAGTACTGTGAGGCTCTATACGATCTGTTCGAAGAATACAAACATCTTCATTCTATCCCACCCGATACTCACCTTATTCTCCAGTGACTCATTTGTTTATATTTTCAGATTCTCAGTTTCTTTTTCTGATTGTTTTATTGCCAACTCTATACAGTAATTTTCTTGTGAATGAATCTCCTAAAAATTTAACAGGATGTCTCATATTCAAGTTCTGCTGCAATTTCGATATCTTTCGAATGGACACAAAAACATCACTGGCCTGTGACCCGCCAGAGGCGCAACGTCGTGGTTTGTGTGTGTTTTGTGTCAGTTGTTTACTCCAATGGCAGTTGGGAGAAAACAGAAGAGGAAACGAAAAGAAAAAGTTGCGACTTGGGAAGAGAGAACGCTGAGAAATGCTCCTTTTTGTTTATTTCGAATGTTTCATATCCTCTCGTCTGAAGCAGCCTTAATCCTTTTTGTTCACCTCGTTTTGCTCACGAAACATCTACATTTTTAACTAACGGAATACATCTTCTCACTCTTCGTCCTTGCCTTCGTTCAAATTCGTTGTATCTTTCTCAGAATCTCCTCTCCTTCCAAAGTGTAGTCCAATTGCCTCGATTCGTGCTTTCTGTAGTTATTGTGATGGGTTGAACTAAATTTGAGTCTGGTGTCATTAGAATCACTGGCTACATTCTCCTGTTTTCTTCATTGTCTTATCGCTCTTTTCACTGATATAAAAGCGTGCGCACGGGCATAAACAAAATACCATTTTGTATTATCTTTTCGGTTACTGGTCGTTTCCTTTATTCTTGAGTGTCTTCTCAAAAATTCATCGTATTTCAGATGGGTATCTTAAAACTGATTCTTGTCCCCGTTGCAGTCGGGGTACTCATCACCGCCGTCTGGAATTTGATCCCAGAGAAGGAGGTGCAGAAATAGTCCCAGAATATTCTCAAATTTAAAAAATTTTCAGGTCATCGTTGAAGAAAACAATTTTTATGGAAGTGGAAAAGTTAGAGCAGACAATACGGAGATAAAGCCGTTCAAAGTGAACGTTGAGCAGAAAGTTATTGATGTGAGTGAATATGTTTTTTAAATGGATAATAGGAATCAGAAAAATTGGTCAAATGGAAAAGAAAGTACGCCTGCCGAGTTTTTCACCTCTTCCATTTAACCAACTGTATTAAGAGTTCAGTTGAGCTCAGGCTTGCAAACAATCACTTTATACGTATAAGATGTGGTTTTAGAACGCGTGTTCAATGTTTGAAGCTTTCCAGTTGAGATTGGTTCACCGAGTATGAGCTTTGTCAGAGTTTCAAAGCTCATTTTTCAAACATGAATTATCGTAGAAAAGTAGAGGGTTCAGGAACCCACTATATGTACGTTGTCTGGTGAGTACAAATTCTGATCAGAAGTTGAGGGACCTAGTTTGTTAGTCAAGGATTCAATTATATTCCAATCATTGTAATACTAGCACAGAAATTGATTCGTGATATTCAAGAATATTTTCTAAAAATTTGTAAACCTCCATTGCTGCAGGATCTGAAACATCGACTCGAAAACTCTCGCATCTCCCACACTGTTCTCGAAGACTCGGACGACTTCTACTATGGCTTCAATTCCAAGCAGCTTCTGGTAGAATAAGCCTTTCCGCCATTCCTCACCAATCCTCATTTCAGAAACTCCGTGACTACTGGCTCAACAAGTACGATTGGAGAAAACAAGAAGCAATTCTCAACCAGTTCCCCCAGTTCACGACTGAAATCGAGGGACTCCAAGTGCATTTCCTTCGTGTCCAACCACCAAAGTCGTACAAAATCGTCAAGCCAATTTTGGTAGCTCATGGATGGCCTGGAAATGTTTTCGAATTCTACAAATTCATTCCACTTCTCACGGATCCAAAGAAATACGGAATCAACTCGGACTTTGCTTTCGAAGTGATCGCTCCATCGATTCCCGGATATGGATGGTCTGAGCAACCGAAGAAAACCGGATTCTCTCAATTGGCATGCGCTCGTGTTTTCCGAAAACTAATGCTTCGTCTCGGATTCAACAGATTCTATCTGCAAGGAGGAGATTGGGGATCCATTATTTCCTCTCTACTCACCAAGGTCTACCCAGAAAAGTAAGCCTGAACACAAAATGTGGAAATATTGAAACTGAATTTTCAGCGTCATTGCTCTTCACATGAACATGATTCCAGCTATGCCAGGAGCATCTTTCCTGGGTACTTTCAATGACATTCTTGGTTGGCTAATTCCATCTGTGAGGGAAACTGAGTAAATTTTGTTGCAATGTTTGAATAATTTCAGACTCTATCGTCGAAAGAACTTCAAAAGAATCACAATCCATTCGCCAAGTTTGGAAACTTGATCGTGGAAACTGGATACATGCACATTCAAGCCACCAAGCCAGATACCGCAGGTACTTTCTACTCTCGGCTCAATTTTCCTAATACTGATGTTTTGAGGAACCTCTCTGAATGACTCTCCAATCGGGCTCGCTGCCTACATCATCGAGAAATTCTCCACATGGACCAATCTCGAATATCGGGCTCTTCCAGACGGAGGTCTCAACAAAAAGTTCACCAACGATGAGTTGCTCACGATTGTGATGATCTATTGGACGAATGGAAACATTGTTTCTTCGCAGAGATTCTACAGAGAGTTCTTCCTGGACAGAAGATGCGAGGCACTTGCGAAGTGAGCACTTCATTTTTTGGATTACTTTATCGATATTTTCTTCCAGGAGATACGTCCCTGTCCCAACTGCCCATGCTAGTGGACTCAATGAGCTCTATGATCGTTGCCCGATTGAAGTCTCTCGTCATCTGTTCAACATCACTCACTACACTGAAATCGAGATGGGACACTTTGCCGCTTTCGAAGCCCCGAAACCACTCGCATCGTCTGTTTTCCAATTCGTTAAAGATCTTGAATAGGTTTACATTGTCTTTAATAATTTTATGTGAAATAAATGTAGTAATAACCATAATGCCAACAATAAGTAAGATGCGCGCAAAGGATCACTTCATCATTCTTCGATGCTCACTTCCGTCGTCGGTATCCTTCAGAAGATCGATCGCGTGATTGAGGAGAGGTTCTACGATCTCCCAGCACTCCTGAAAACGATGAAAAGGTTGCAGTACACATCAGGGAAATGTAAACCAGAAAGCTCTTGCTTCTAGAAAAACTAGAGAAAAGGATAGAAACAATTATATTTCCACCCAGGTTGAAAATATATTTTCAATGTTTCGATTTTTCTGAAATTCCTAGACTTTATCAAGCACCTCTAGATCTTCATTTTTGTAATTGATAACTTTTCTGAAAACCGCTGTCAATAAGGTATTGCTGACGAGCAGAGCTCTGAAAATGTTCAAATGATCACACGGAAATACACCAAAATTAGATGCTGTGCCACAATCTCTTCCTAACTGACTTGGTTTCGGTTAAATTCGAAAGTTTTCAACCACAAAAATCGAGATCTAGAGTTGCTCAATTCACTCAAAAAATTCTGAGAAAATCGGGTCATGGAAAATAACTTCTTCAACTCCCCAAATCTGGCCGTATTGCACTAAAAACTCCAAATCCGCAGTGTTTTCCTTAGTACTGTATCTCCTTATGATGTGTTTTTCCTACCCACCTTAACAGCCTTCACACTTCCTGGCATATTGATGATTAGAGTGCTGCCACGGATTCCAACGATGGCTCTCGAAAGGGCAGCCATCGGAGTTCTCTGGATGGATCCCATATGCAAGGCTATCTCGAGTCCAGAACACCGTCTCTCGATGATTTCCAGTGTTGCCTAAAATAGATCGGTATTAATAGATGGTTGAATATGACGTGGTTACTGTACTTCTGGAGTGACATCTCGTTTCGAGAATCCGGTTCCACCAGTCGTGATGATCACATCTATAATTCCCACAGTATTTCATAACAAGTTTTTTCAAATTACCCGAATTCTTGCAATTCTCGAGGAGAGCATCTCGAATCGCCGTCACATCATCTGGTACGACCCTCGGACTTCCCTCGTTGACTGTCGCGTTGACCCTGCAGAAAAAAGGACCGTTTGATTTATCATTTCTCTTTCCTTGTCACTGATATCAGAAGACTCATCAATCAATCAGGCGGGTAGTGTCATGGAAAGAGACAAAAATGAGAGATTCGTATGGCATTTCAACTTTTTTTTGAGAATGCTGTGTCGCTGACATTCTAATCAGAGTCGAATAACAAACTCGTGATACATGTTGAATCTTCCCTATGTGTCATAGTAGGGAAAAACAGCTTTGGATCTAGCGAATCATAAGATCTTCTTACTTGGGTGATTGGTCAACGAGCTCCACCAGTTTCGGTCCACTTTCGTCTTTTCGAGTTCCGGCGAACGACGAGTCGCTGACTGAAACTCCAGGGTTTTGAAGGGTGAACAGAAATCAGAATAACAATATTTCATCTGAACTTTGTAACTATAATCATTTGATATGTACTGTACCGATCGAAAACTCTCAGTTCTCAATGGTCTACTTGGAGCAGTTGATGAAAGACTCAAAATGGGCCGATTTTTCTGAAAAGTTTCGGATGTACCATGCAACTCTAGATCTTCAAATTTGTAGTTAACAATTGTCTCTGAAAATTGCTTTAAAAAACTCTCGAGTTTCCGGAAATTCGAGTAGTGAGGAACCACTCTCTCAACTGTTCCAAAAACTCAACCGTTTTAAACTGAAAATCGCTTGGATTCTTCAGATCCTAACAGGTCATCTCCTTCAAAGGAAAAGATCCTCAGAACGTCTAAACATTTTTCAGATGGCACTACTTCCTTTACCAAAGATCCAACTTGAAAAAGAAAACGATACTTTGACTTCTCACCTGTAACAACAGAGACTCTCATTCTTCGTCGTTTTCCTTAGTTCCTTGTAAACAAATTCAAGTGAAAATTTATGGCACTGCAAGAATTTATAGTTCAAGTTTCCGGACTGACTCTGAAATTGAATTGCTAAACGAGGCAAAAGACTTCTAAACTGTCCTCAATATCTAAATAGACAATCGCATGAAACGTCTAATCAATAGAAAACATCCTAAAGAGAAATCGATACTTCTTTATGGTTTTAAACGAGAGAAACAGTACAAGAGGTGAAAAGAGAAATAAAGAAAAACAGAAGGAGAGAGAATAGAGATCGACGAAGATTCCTGAGTGCATTCCAAAGATTTCAAAGTTTCATTCAATTTGAAACTTGCACAATACGAATCGGAACCGCCTCGACTGGAGTGATTGGAATGAAGAGACGTTCCGATCGAGTCGAGTCTCGTCGTTTTGGGAATCCAGTTGGTCCATCTTCAACATGATCTTTCTCTTCGTCTGACTCGATGATTGCCTGGAATGAATCGAAGTTAGAATTGCATGAGAAAAGATGTTCTTACCCCAGTTTTGGTGTAGCTAATCTTCCTTCTGATTCTCTCAATCAAACTCGTTGGTCGATCTTTTCGCTTTGGATTCTTAGTTCTCATAACTACATCCACTGGAGCTTGGTCACCACCGGCCGGGTTTGCAGATACATTCTAAAACTTACTAATAATGAATTCTGGATAACAAGAGCAACACATACCACAGTTGTTGGCTGCCTTCCAACTAATCCTCTTTTCAATTCGCTGACTGAAACTGGATGGGACGAAACGACACGGATATCTCCTTCCGACAAATATCTCTGGCGTGGCTTTCTCTTCTCTGGACGCTCAACTGCTTCTTGTTCCTGAACATGTTCCACTAGTATTCAGATATTCTAAGAGGTTCGACTCACCATAAAAGTCCTCTTCTCCTCTTTCACCGCATGATTGAGCTCTTGATTCGAGAGTGAAGAGAGTCGTGCTCCAGGCGATCGGTTGAACCCGACAAACTCGCCGAGCATGTTGGTCAAAGAGTTTCTACGCATTCTGAAATACCAGTGAGTTATTACTGACAGATACTGAAATCGGAAAATCGAAGACGTGAAACTGAAAACACTATCAATCAGGCGGTGACATATGCTGGTCGTGGCTATGACCACCTGTATTTTTATGACGGCCTGAGGTTTACTGATACGGGAGGGACGAAGGAAGAAGAAGGAAGAAGAAGGCGGAGGCTGGAAAAGAGAAGGCGTGGGATTCCGTTGCTGTCACGTGGACTCGGAATGGGTGAGGGAAACGAGGAAAGGATCAATGAGTAGAATATCATATGATTGTTCTTGCTAAATCGGATACTTCTGATCTACGTAGCGATTCATGTTTTTTCGGACTGCAAAAACTGTAAATTTTCTTTTGTTTTTTTTGAAGACGCGCTCATTCTCAATCGAAGTTTTGCCATCTACCGATGAGTGAAAAGCGCACTCAAATCGAAAAATTGAGATGGAGCTCTAATGCTTATGAAGAGAAATCCCGAATAACCTAACAAGGAAAATTGGATGTACTGACAGTACATAAGTCAATAGATTTTCCTTTTAAATTCTGGTCCTCCGAGTAAATGACCTCCGCGACTCGTCTCCCGTATCAAGTTTCACGATTATCCTCTCTCAAATCGAATCAATCGGCTGTCTGGCGCCAAAAAAGTTGAAACTTGGACTTAACGAGAAGATAAGGATAGTATCAAGGGATATAATAAACTTTGACATCAGCCGATTCATGGCAAACATACAGGTGCGTCACATCAAATCGAGGAAGAACAAAGGAGAAAAACAAGGGAATCGAAGGGCCGAATCGACCTGAATGTATTGCTTAAATTTGCTTAATAACGTGTTTTTTAAATTTCGTTCATGCATGTCTCATTCCCTCGGTGTAATATGTACAGCATAGTTTAATGGTCGATATGAAGAAGAAAAGTCAGCAAGAATAGTTTTATATATAAATGTGAAATTGGAAAAAGAACATTCAAAAAAAAGTGAAAACACACACAGAAGGCAAATTGGAAGAACGTTGTGGTTATCGTTCACCAGTAGTGAAAATACATAACCGAAATGGATTCACACGAACACTCACAACCAATAGAATTTTCACTTTCCAACGAGAGCCATGGCCGAGAAGCTAAGATTCGAGACGTTCTCCATGAGCTCTTTGATAGCCACCGAAGCATCCTTGATCATGGTAGAATCGGTGGTGGATCCGAGCGGTCGTGGGAATGGAGCACACGAATCTGAATGTATCAAAGTATATTCCTTTTGGGGCACTGGAGTTCTTACCGATCTCGAAGAGCTGTCCATCCTTGTTGACATATGTGATGAAGTGATAGTCGACATGATCCGATTGCTCGGTCTCTCCTTCCTCCGCGGTCTCTTCGTGAGCTTCAGCAAGATCCGTGTCTGCTGATAGCAAATCAGAACGTTCGTCTTCCTTGATCAACTTCGCCTTTGCGAACCACTTTGAGAATTTCCCCTTTCCGAGGTTCACACGATTTTCGAGATTTGCAAGAGAATGGAACAAGGCAAATGTGCCACACGCGTTCCCGATATCCTCGCTTTGGTTCATGAAAAACACTCCTTCGGGTTTCTTTCCGTTCTTCTCGACCTCTTCGTATTTCTTCGAGAGAAACTCGCGAGCTTCGGCACTTGGGAAGCAGAGGATGAGAGCAAGTTGTGGAGTTGGAATGAACTGAAGCATCTCTTCATCGAAAGAGTAGACATCTACACATTCCAGTCCAGAGACACCGATTTTTTTGAGGAACTGAACACAACATTCATTTTTCAGACGTTAGTATAGAATATTTTCGTACCGGATTGATAGTTTCTGGGTTAGATTCCAGAGCTTGCCAGCCGCTTTTGTTTGTCTTGGCCATCTGTAATCCATTATTCGAAAGTTCTCTACTTTTAGGTGGGAGAAGTAAACTATGGAAATACAACGATCACCACGAAGAAAAATTGAATTAATCAGTAATTTCCAAGCAATACTTTATAGATATGCGAAAAGCAATGAATTACATTTTGTCATTGTTGAAAAATTACAAAATCACAGGCGTAAAGCGAGATTAAAGCGCAGCGAATCGATGATAGAAGCAATTATTGGTTGACGAGAGCGATGGCGGAGAAGCTGACATTGTCGAGCTTCTCGATAAGATGTTGGCAAGCAGCACCGGCGTCCTTCACGAGGGTCGCATCCGAAGTCGAACCGATTTCCCGAGCGAACGGACGACGAGAGTCTGGAATGTATATAGGAGACCTCATGAGTAGCTGATTAAATCGACCTACCGATTTCGTAGAGAACGCCGTCTTTTCCGACGAAGCAGATAAAGTGGTGCTCGACATCTCCTCGTGGGATGGTTTGTCCATCATTAGCAGCAGCTGCATGGATTTCAGCTAGCTCAGAATCTGTAATAACGAGTGAATATAACTTTTTAAGATTTCAGGTTAAACACTCACTGTTTGCAAGAAGATCCGAACGATCCTCGGCGCCGATCTTCTTGGCCTCAGCGAGCCACTTCGCGAACGGTCCATCGCCTGTAAAACAAAAAATGTTCAGACTTCAAGTTATGATAAGGAAAAATGTATTATAAATTCGCAGTCTGTTGGCACTCTTTTAAAGGCGCATGACGTTACTTAAAAGGATATCTCGCCGCGATTAGACATTTTTTCGGTCTGAAAAATGTTCGACATGAAAAGTTTTTAGATTTCACATATTTTTTAGATGTAAAAAATGTCGAATCGTGGCGAGATATCCTTTTAAGTAACATCATGCGCCTTTAAAAGAGTGCCAACAGACTGCGAATTTATAATATTATTACAACTATTTACATCTCACTTAAAATTGAGAATCGTCATCAAAATCATGCGACAAAAGTTTAGGTACTGGCGGAAGAGCGCAGTTGCATTCATTATTGGAGAAAGCGAACAATATCAATGAGTTTTGATTTAGTCAATTTGATGAAGTCTATTCGGCCGAATTCGGCATCGAAAAAAATTGAAAGAAAAAAAAATTCGCTTCGAGGCCGGAAACTGTAAAAACAATTAAAGGGAGTTTCATGATTTCGAGAAAATGGTTTTGACGCGAAAAGCAAGTTACGGTGGAAAATATACTCTTTTGCTGAATGTTTACCCAAATTGATGCGACCCTCCAGATTAGCGAGAGAATGGAAGAGAGCGAAGGTTCCGCAGGCGTTAGAAATTTTCTGAAAAAAAAAACCGTTATTGGCCAATTCTTTTTTTTTCAATTTGCCTGCTTCATGAAGAAGACGGAATCGTCCGCAGCCTTCGCTTGCTCGTAGATCGGCTTCATAATCTCATCGACCTAAATATGTCAATGTATTCCTTTCCGAATCTTATGAAAACATCACACATTCTTGTACTCCGGGAAGCAAAGAATGACCGCGTGCTGCGGTTGTCCGATGGATTCGTCTTCGAAGAACAGTACATCGACTGCCTTCACGCCACTCACTCCCATTTTTTCGATCATCTAAAAACGGAAGAAGAATTGAATTAGATTGGATTGTAGGGGTGAACAAGCCACCGAGACGAGACGAACCGGATTGATGACACTTGGATTCGATTCGAGCGGAGTCCAGGCGGCCATTTCGACACAGAAGCTAGGGGTCTGAAGACTGAATAATTTGTCATGTAAAAAAGTAACAAAAGTAGAAAAGAAGGGAAAAGTCGACTTCATCAGTAAAATTCAAAATTAGCTGCATTCATTCTACCCGATTCGGAATTGTGGTCGAAAATATACTATTCATCTTGGGTGAAAAATATGAAAGGGTATAAAGTGACGAGCGGTTTGTTGTTGTCCAAAACAATTTTAGAACACCCGCAAAACAATAGTAGATTGTTTACGAATGGGTCTTCAAAATAATTCTTCGATGGCAGTATTTAGGGATCTATAGGCTGAACATTTTCCAACTGCAAGAAATATTCCGAGCAACTATTTGAACTGGTTTTTATTAAGAATCATTCTGGAATAAATGAGAGAAAGCGAGAAGGCCACAAAAACGGATCAATGCATTGTGTGCGAGAGGCAGAAGCGGGGCGAGAGAAGGCGTGACGCCGCCGGAGCGAACACACACCCGCAACTGGCACCGACTGGCTCCCGGCCTGCTGGGCACGACGCCGCCTTAATTACGTATGACGGCTTGCAGAGTCCGAAATGAAATGCAAGGGGAGAAGCAATGGTAATGAAAACAAAATGGAGGAGAAAAACGGGAACCCATAGGAAGAAGTGACTTATATATCTTGGGGATAGGCAATATTTCGAAATTCAACAAGAAGAGGGAATTCTGGAAATGAAGTGAGGGCAGATACTGCTGGTTAAGATAAATATGAAAATAAAACAGTTTAGACATAAAACTGTAGTAACAACATGCACATGGTCGAGCAATACTTGGTGACTGAGAATTTACTTGGTCTTCTTATTTTCCTTCGTGTTGTTGTTGTTTCCGTTCTTTTTCGTTGGAGACTCGGTGCCAGAATCTGAAAATCCATAACATTTAAGATTTCATTTTCAACAAGACCTCACCTTTCTTGGCCTCCTTCTTCTCAGCCTTCTTGGCAGCAGCTTGCGACTTTCTTGGTCCAGTTGGGAAGACTTGATCGATGATGATAACGATGAACTGAAAGTCAACCATCAGATTTTCTGGAAATACATTTCAGGAACTTACGAATCCTAGAACACATCCGAGAGCAAGAGTGACTCCAGCGAAAAGACCGTAGCTGGCCCATGATGGGATTCCCTTGTCCTCAACGAGATGGTTGTGCAAGTCACGAACAGCCATGGAGAGCTTGAAGAAGACTGCGACGACAGCCATTCTGGAAATGATTTGAAGGGTTATTTAGGACTTGGGATCGTGAGAACTCACTGTTTGGAGTTTGGATGCTTGTAGTCTGGAACTGGATCAATCACACGATACTTCTTGTCCTCGACAAAGGAGATGAAATCGGACTTGTCGCGGCTTCCGGAATATTGACGGAAGACTCCATCCTTGACGCTGAAAAAACACAGCTGGAAATGTTGGAATGGCTTAAAACGTACTGATAGATGGTTGGAAGAGCAGTGACGAGGAATCTACCGGAGAGTCCTGGATTGACAGTCACGTCGACCTCTCCGACCTTGATTCCAAGATCATCAGACCAGTCGGCGAATGCGTTCCATGCTTTTTGGAGATCTTTGCAAGCTGGGCACCATGGGGCATGGCTGAAATGAGATATGTTTACTTTAATCGGAGCCTCCATGTGTGTATGAACTTACAACTCAATCATCCACTCTCCCTTCATGATGTCCTCCCAGTTCTCTTCATTGAGGAATACAAGTTTGGAGGATCTAGTTGGTCCGGCAGCAATCCCAACGACCACAAGTCCGAACACGGCAAGCAATCGGAGCAGCATTCTGAAATCGGATTGTTTGAGAAAGGAAAGAGTGGAATGATTAAAACATATAGAAAGCGGAAGACAATGAAATGAAAAGCGGCTGGGTGTGAAAAGAAGACACAAGAAATAGAAGTAGAAGATGGACGGACGGAAAGGATATATCTCGGCGGTGTACGGTCGGCAGACACGCACACACACATTATCGCCGTCACCACCGCAGTTCGTTTTGCAGTTCGGACAGCGAAAGAGAAGATGGCTACCGGTTTCTTCTTAAGCCACGTATTACTAGAACCAAGATGATGAACGAGAACATCAGAAAACGATCAAGAGTAGAAAACAAGCGAGAGAGTAGAAAATCAACTGGGCACGTATACTTGTCAGCACTAGGTTTTGAGGGAAGAGTCACATTCATGCCTAATGCAAATATGGTGACCGTTTGTTTACGGAAGAGAGAGAGAGAGTGAACAAGGTTTCACTCAACATTGTTTCGAAGTTGTCGATTACACTATTTTCAGGATCTTCACTATCCCAAGAAACCATTTGAGCGGATTTCATCTATGGCCTAGGTAACCATATATTCGGATCGTGGTACTTCACCACGAAAATGGTTTAAAAGAACATACTCTAATTTCCAGTCGTGTTCTCGTTTGCTGCCGATTTCTAGATGTTTTCAGCTAATTCTCAAAAATTAGTAATTGAAATAAAACTTTCGCAGCTTAAAAAGTACTCGGAAAAGTGATATCCGCTGATCAACATAACATTTTTGTTCCATCCGTCGAAATATATTCATTTTTACTTATAGACAACAATATATATTTTGACGAACCTAAATCCTCACTATTAAACTTTGAAACATCCACCTAGAAGATACTTGTAAGTACCAAATAAGGGGAGCATGTATTGAAAGAGAGGGAAGTCGCATCCCGTTTCTCTCAGGGTCAAGGATATCTTCCCGTCCGGTAGGTACTGTCTCTTACACTCGCAAACGCCATACAACACACCACTAAAAACAACTTATCTCTTCGTGAAGACACGCACACGTCTTCCCGATTCGCGATTATCGATCGAGCTTTGCTTGGATAACTAGGTCTTTATCGGATATTGATGATACTGGGGATGTGATAGACACCGATCGTCAGAAAAAAAAAAACTTAAGGCGACCCGATTTGGGTCAATCAGAGACGAGGATTTACAAATTTTCTCGTTCTTGGAATGCACGTTCAAACAAAAGATAATCGACTTTTATGGAAAACCTGTTGCTAGGAGAGCTGTCGAATGACTATAAACAATACTGGTAGACTTTCCGACGATCAATTCAAGTTCAATAGAAGCATAAAAGAGTCGTGGGTGTCTGAACGAAATAGCTCTCGAATGATAATTTTGAAAGAAAGGGTTCTGAATTCCTTGTTTCGTCGATCAACGTTTCAAAAAGAAACACATCCTATGTAGGAGGGCTTTCTGTTGTTGAACAAGGAAGGAATAAGTGAGGGATTGCTGGAATGAATGGTCAATACAGCCGCCTCCTACTTCCCTCATTTCACGACTTCTCGCAATTCTCTCGCCCAAAACCTGCTTTCTATGCAGATGATTTGGCTTCTTCCCGCTTTTTGCTGCTGCGACACCATGTCTTCGAAAACTTCCACGTTGACAAACTGATTGCTTCCAGGAATAGAAATACGAACAGGAACGAGTGACTAGTTTCAACATTGAAGACGGACAAAGCGATTTCGAAAAAGAATGCAATACTTTCATTGTACAAAGAATAAAATTAGACGACCTACTGTCTTTACACTTCAAGAAACATTTAGGTTAGAAAAATAGTAACTTTATGAGTAGGGAATTTAGATGTTGGCGTCGTCGCAAGCCTTAAGAGCATCGTCTCTCTCCTCCTCGAGTTCCTTGGTGGTAGCAGCGATCTTTCCCTTGGCGAAATCGTCGAAGCTGAGTCCT
The DNA here is from genome assembly GCA_900536305.3 of Caenorhabditis sp. 40 LS-2015. Taxonomy (NCBI): domain Eukaryota; kingdom Metazoa; phylum Nematoda; class Chromadorea; order Rhabditida; family Rhabditidae; genus Caenorhabditis; species Caenorhabditis tribulationis. The sequence goes on from LR544096.1 coordinate 63,316, forward strand.
TGGACAATCTTCCATTCTCCATTCTCGATAGTGACTGGGAACGAGAAAATGAGTCCTTGCGGGATTCCGTAAGATCCATCGGATGGAACAGCCATCGAGACGTGTTGTCCCTGAAAACGAGGGAATCAGATAATCGAAGGGGTTGACTTTCTACTTACAGCCTTTGTTCCGAAGTGCCAGTCATGGATGTGATCACAGGCAGCCTTGGCAGCCGACATGGCGGACGAGAGCTTTCTCTTCTCGATGATGACTCCACCACGCTTTTGGACGGTGGCGATGAATGGTCCTTGAAGGAAAGCGTTGTCTCCGACAGCGGAATAAGCATCAGTCTCGGCTCCATTCTTCTTGACGGTAGCATGAGTGACATCTGGGAATTGGGTTCCAGAGTGGTTTCCCCAGATGATGACGTTCTTGACGTCTCCGATGGTAGTTCCGGTCTTGAGGGCAAGCTGGGCGAGGGCGCGGTTATGATCCAAGCGGGTCATGGCAGAGAAGTTCTTGGCTGGAATCTTTCCGGCAGCATACTTGGCAGCTATGAAGGCATTGGTGTTGGCTGGGTTTCCAACAACGATAACCTTAGTTGTTGGCTTGGCGTACTCGGCAAGCGCCTTTCCTTGCGACTTGAAAATCTTGACATTAGCAGCCAAGAGATCCTTGCGCTCCATTCCCTCGCGTCTTGGCATAGCTCCAACCAAGAAAGCGTAGTCGATCCCGGTGAAGGCTGGCTTCTCCTCGGTGACTGCCTCAACACTGTGGAGGGTTGGGAGAGCGCAATCTTGGAGCTCGAAAACGACTCCTTCGAGGATGGTGGCGCATTGTGGTACGTCGAGAAGAACGAGTTGCACTGGTTGATCCTTTCCGAAAACGGTTCCGTCAGCGATACGGATGACGATCGAGTAACCGATCTGACCGGCGGCTCCGGTGACCAAAACGCGAAGTGGGGCAGTCATTCTGGAAAAAAATATATTTGTGGGGAAGGAGATGTGAAGCGAAGAGAAAATATGCGGCTTTGGTGAAAAGAAATGCCAACTCGCACGTTTCTTTTGAAGAGCAAAGATGAAGATATAACAAATAAAAAGTGATGAAGGTGACAGCGACAACTGCAACAACGAAAACAGGGTAGAGTGTTGCCCAATCGGGACAACACTATGATAAGATTGCAGTGGTTTCTGAGTTGAGTGAGCGTCGAGAAGACAATCGAAAAAACACAAAATACCCAAGGCGAGAAGAGAGTGAGCGAGAGAATGTGAATGCAAGAGAGAAGATTCGCGCCGCCCGTTTCGTTTTCTCTCTCAGCGTTTCAGTGTCCGAAGGCGCACTCTCAACTTGTAAACAAACTGAATGGCGCTGCTGAACGTTTCAAATCGATGGCGCCACGGTTCACAAGATATTAGTTCGATTGCTCGGGAAGGCAAATAAACAACAAAACATGGTTTAACTGAGCAGAATTCTGCAGAAATAATTTGGAATTCCAGCGGAAATGCCCGGCGAAAAGCCAAATTCGACCAAAATGAGTGGCGCGCGCAGCGTAAACAACGGAGTGTCGTTGTTTCGGCGATTACAATTGTATACAAAAACAACTTGTGAAGATAATCAAAACAAGGCGAGGCAACTCTGAATTGTTAGTAAGGTTCATAAGATGCCTGCAGAATCAAAAGAGCAGAGACAAAGCAACATCTAGATGATTATCAAAAGGTCTGCCAATGACCCAACAGACCTGTTGTAAACTGAATAGAGAGAAGAGACCGAGGGAAACGAGTTGTTGTTTGTCACGTAAACTGGACGAGAGAACTACTCACTTCGAGAAGAAGAGAGCAACACAACTATTCAGTAGTGGAGGATTTCGAAAAGAAGATAGAAGACTTATTTTTGGGTGAAGAAGGAAAATACAAGAAAGGCCACTTTTGAGATTCTAGAGAACTTTTATAGTCGAGAGGAGAGAGAAAGAGAGAGAAAGGTCAATTGAGATCGCAGAGAAGCGAATGGTTTGGTTAAAGTTCAGAGAACGAAATCACACATGACGTGAGGAACAATGATAAGGCTCTGTTATGGAACATCACTGACCTAGTGAAGACATTTTGGGTTGAAAGTATATTGGAAGACGTATGGAATAAGCCAGTCATCTGGAAAGAGGTCGAATTTCAGATTTCGCTGCTCGTGGAGGACAGTGCGGGATGGAAGAGATTAGCGAAAAATGACGGTAGAAGGTGTAACTCCTGAACTACGGGATAGGTGTCAACAATTAAAACTTAGATGAAACAATGAACATTAAAAAAGTTACCCTAAGCTGAGACACTAAACTTTCCGTGAACCTCTTCTGCCAATCACTAGTGGAGGGTTGACTGGTGAATATCTGAAAAGAAGAAGCGGATTGCTTCTCAGTAAATTATTTTCTGATGACCGCTTTTCTGGAGGACGTCTATCTCGGTTCACATTACTTCATTGAGAAAATATTTCACTGATCAAATGGAGCTTTTACCATGAAGAACATATTATAAGTTGGCAACATTTTGAAGTTTCTAATGCAAACCGAGCAATTTCCTGAAAGCTGTTACAGAAACCGGGATCAGTTACAGGATGGGGGTTACGGTGTATTAGAAAAAATACGGTAACTGTTGGGTGGACAAATGGAGTACCACACTGGACATGTTTCACGGAATTCTGAAGCCTAAGTATAATATTGAGCAAATCTCAGAATTGGGTACAATAAGATATCCATGCACACTACATCGCCGTATTTTTATCTTATCACACATCCATTGTTATTTTCCAAAACAAACCAGGAGAGATGCAAATCATCCTATAATTCACCGATCGGCCATTCATTGTCTTCTCGGTTGCCAAGTGTCCTCCATTGTCTTCCTGCCCCGGAGGAGAAAAGATATGATCTATTGTGGTGAATAACCCTCCTCGATCATAAATGTGTTATCCGGACTGCAAGGAGACCATCGGTGGCATTCATTCATTTGCATTTGTACACCAGAGCAGACCGTCTGACCTTTTTTATTGAGTACTTTTTTTTAAAACTCAGTAATCGGAATGTTGTCGGGTTCTTTGGTTTCCCTTGATTTTCAACAACATAGACTCGGTTTTCTACGAATTTGTCTTTATTTGGAATATGTTTCAGATGAATCGTCTCATCCTCATTGCTCTTCTCGGAGTCTGTGTGACGCAAGTTTTGGCTGTGACCAGTAAGCATTTTTTCATGATTGTTTGTTAAAAAGCTCGTTTCAGGCTGGTCGTCTGTCTCCACCAACGGAGTCAACACCGTCGGATCTTACGGTACTGTTGGAACCGCTGGACTCGGAGGACCAGGTATCGGAGGGCCAGGTGTCGGAGGGCCAGGTATCGGAGGGCCAGGTATAGGAGGGCCGCCAATTGGAGGACCCGGAGGATATGGACCATATGGAAGGTATCCGAAACCTTGTATCACTTGTTTCATTAAACGTATTATTCGCAGATACGGAGGCGGTGGACACGGTGGATACGGAGGCTATGGTCGATACGGCCGTTACGGATACGGAGGTTACGGACCAAGATTTGGAGGACCAATCCACCACCACCATCATCACGGACCCCCACCACCACCTCCACCACCATACTACGGAAGACCATTCTAAGATGAAAAGACGTGACACTCAATAATATTATCAATATGTATTTTTCGATGAATTTCATTCGCCCAACTCTTGTTATTTTGGCGTCGTTCTTCTTCTCTTTATAAAACAAACAATTGGTATGCGTTTCAGTAAAATTGCACTATTCTCTTCTCTCTTCGTCATCTTGGTAGTCGGTGAACTGATCAATGTAGGTGAAACTGAACTTTGTTTTATGGGACTTTCTTCGAAACATCAGCTATAATCATTGGTATCCAGGAATCGAATTCTCGTCTTGGATTCCCAGCTCGAAACCAATCAGTTGCCAATGCACTATACTCTGCCATCGAATTGCCTTTGTCAGTTTTTCCTCAAGAACAAATCGAAGGAGAAATAGATACAATGAAGAAGGTTCTATTCCAGACTTCGAATCTTGCTAATTTTCAAAATTCCAGAACATTCGCGTGCATTCAAAGGAACAGTTCCAGGAGCAAAATCCAGATGTGAATCTCGCTTACAAAATCCACAAGTCGTCAAAATGAAATGGAATCAAATCGGTGTTATTCTAATTACATACTTCGGTACAAGGTCTTCTGTCCTGTTTGATCCCACAAATAAATTCTTCCTATTGTTTTTTGAATTTCTATGATACAAATTCGCTAAGTTTTAGAGTTTCAGTTGTTATTATTCAGTTTTCACATGTGATTCTTTATTCAAAGTGCATTTTTTGTAGGGCTGGAACAAACATTCTGGTTTTTTCTGTCGTTTTTTTTGCTTGGTGGTCTCATTGTTAGACTTTCAGAACAGCTTGTCGCCGTTTCTCCATTTTCTTGGTCTGAGTTCGTTTTTTCCTGAAAAACAGTGCAAGTCTTTATACACAAAAAAAAAGGTCTGTCCATAACACAAATTCCGGATTCCGATGTCAACTAATTCAATTAACGAGTAAACCTTCCGAATTGAAAGTTTCGTCTAGGAATTCTCCAATTTGATTAGTTTTTGTATTAGGTTGGTTATTTTTTTTCAAAGATAAGAAGTTTGCACCGTAAATTCAGAAAATGAGCCAATTTTGTAAATCTAAGAATTCTTTGATCGTCCTCACTTTTTTGATGTAGGTCTCCCAAGTGCAAACTTTTTTCCCTCTTCTGAAATTGGCTCTCATCTAGATCAATATTTAAGGAAAGAGCTCGAGACTAGACCGTGTATCGAACGACGGTTCATGTTTCACTGATCTTCTCGAATCGTTTTCTGATTGCCAACTCCTCACTTCCTATCAGTAGTCTTCTTCCATCTTTGTTCCATCAAGAAATCACCTCATCAATACCTCCCCCTCCCCTCGTTTTCCTTATCTCTTCCAGCACTGCCGCATTCCGAATCTGGCCACTTCCTGACTCAGCCATCACTCGGAAAACTGTGGACACAGAACATTTAGGAAACAAAAAAACGATGATTTGTGGTGGTTCCATTCACAGTTTCGAAGTGATGTAAGATGTTAAGTGATCTTTTAGGCAGTATATGACGAAAGATCGGAAAGAGAAGACGTCGGAAGGGATGATTGATACAAAACACGAAGAGGGAGAGAGTGATAGAAACATCTTTGTTTTCACTGAGGGAATATCCTTTTCCTCTTTCTTGTTGTCTGCGTCCAAAACCTCTCTTGGATTTCAGAAATGTTTGAAGATCTCTCTCGAGAGTGAGGGCGGGGGAGAAGATGGATTGAGTGGATAATTGAGCTGAAATATCTATTTTCTTTGATCTTTGAAGATGTTCTCAGAAAGGGATGACTTTTAGTGATCAAATACCACTCCTTTTATTTTTCGTTGAAATTACTTTACAAACAGATGAGATTGTTTTCTAGAAAATAGGTGTATCTCTGAAAGGTATATAGTTTGTTGTCGACAACAGTCCAGTAGCGAACATCTTCTATAAATAGAACTTTTGTTACTCGTTCAGCCTGTCTTGAATTTCACCAGGAGCCTGATAAGTCATCTGACTTTAAAAATCATCCGACTTTCTTTTAGGAGTTTTCTAAATGATTCATCAGATGATTTTTTGAACAACACTGTATTCTTTGCGCACCCCTCTGTCATTGAAATCAGCTAATATCAGAAGTTTCACTAGAATCAGATAGAAAGGAACTAGAAGAGAGAGAGAGAGAGAAGAATGTTACATCTTCTTCATATGTAGTTTCTTCGGTTGGAACAATGCCTCCCTTGTTCATTTTCAGTTTTCCCCCTCATTTGATCACCTTTTTGTTGTAGAATTTATGTATTTCGAAAGTTGGAACATTCGTCATTGCAAAAATTGAAAATTGACGTTTGTGCTGCTTCACTGTATACTTTTCGAGACCATACCGATCACGCGGAGCCTTGTTCTGATAGGGTGAATTATTTGGAGGCTACGGACACTGATCATCTGACTTCTCCGAATCCCATCCAGCTTGTTGGACACTCATTTTGTTTTGTGTTTTCCGCTAGATTCACGTTCTATTCATGTGCCTTCCAACTTTGTTCGCTTAGACTCCGCCCACATCTGGAGCTGACTTTCGTACAAGCTTGCGCCGGTTGTCAACGAAAAAGTCAGGAAGTGGGTGTTATCTAATGCGGAAAAAAATAAAAGAGTCGTGGGGTGTTGCAACGCGATAAGCTAAAAAATGAGTAGATAAGGAGGCGACCATCAGTACTCGAGCCCATACTTTGTTCATTCTGAAGGCTCAACCAGTCACACCACCAGTTGCTATCGAAATGTCTATGATGACCGCGATGGACCTTCGTCTTCTTACGCAGGTACGTTCGAGTTTTAGCTAATCTGTGTTCTAACGAATGCATCGAGGGATAAGCTTTAGGGATCGGGAATCTAGTGGGTAAGTTTTTACAAGGAATATGCGAGTTCTTGGATTGCTCATTCCCAAATAATCTGAATAACAGTGGACCTGCAGCTTCAGACTCCGAAATAAAAATCAGCAAAATGTTCACAGGACTATCCCCTACAATGACATTTGAATGCCATTTTCCCGAACTACATCTGATATCACTCTAGAGGATCACTATACGAGGTCATAACTCCAATCCTAAGCACGTTTTCATTTTAGAATTTAAATCTGCAGGGTCGATTTCACTAGCACACAGATTATGAGAAAAAACATTCAACCCAAGAACTCATGCATTCTCCTTGTTAAAGAATCTGAAGATCTTTAAACTCGACACAAAACTTTCTGAGATTCGTTGTTCTACAACCAACTAGAAGTATCTGAAACCACAATGAAACGAAAACAAAGTTCTACATTGTTTGAAGATCCAATATATTCGGGGGATCCTTGTAACCCGACACCGCCTACCTTCCTCACTTTGTTTCTGTCTGTTTCCATTCCAATCCACCCACATTTATCCATCCTTGTTAACTGAAAAGTCCATGGGAGAAAGAGACGATCTATAGACAGAGTGCCAGGCAGGCAGGAAAAGAATGAGAATGTCGCCGTTGTTTCCGATGAATATCTCCGTTCGAGATCGGCGTCCACATTCACCTCATCTTGAAAGTCGTGTCGTGTGTTTCTCTCCTTTTCTTCATGCCTATCCCTCCTATCGTCCTCATTCCATCCAATAAACTTTTATGGTCCTCTCACTCTCCAAAAACTTCCAAATGAGTTACCGGGATTGCTCACACGGGCTCTTCTTCGCACCGCCGGAATAATCAAATTCTCGCCCGATAGCACTTCGCCCACTATTTTTTTGTCACTATGTGTAACTCGTCTGGCTCCGCCCATTTCCACCACGTCATCAACATCTTGGATTACGTCTACCGTTTGGCAACTCTTCTCGTTCCATATGTGTTTCAACATCATTTCACTTTTCCTTGCAAAAAGTCCATCCATTCCTCGCCAAAACATCCCCCTCTTTTCCTTGCCGTCCCCTTCCACTTCTCGTTGGCCATCTCGTTCTCTCCTCAATCTAATTTTTTGTGTCCATCATCACCGCCAGAGAGAAACCGCTGCCATCATCTCGCATTGCTGAAATTCAGGTGGCTGTATTGTTTCTTTTCTCTCATCCGCCCACCTGTAGCATGAGAATCATTCGGATTGGAATTTCGAGAAATGGATTTCGGAAGAGAATAGAAAAAAAGCCCTGTCTGATTCTTCTTGGTGCTTGAAAGTCTGTCTCTATAGAGTTTCAGCTGTAAGATTGAGATTTTTGGAAAACGTTATGTTTGCCTACCATTTTTAATCAAAGATCCATTCAGGGTTCATTGAGGTTCTTATTTTTTGAAATTCACTTTCTGTTCTTACTTTGAAACTCTGATTTTTTTTGAGACAGACTCTCAGAATCTCAAGAAGAAAAATCTCAGAATCTCAAAAAAATCTCAAGAATCTCAGAAGAAAACATACAATTTTTGGTTACTGACCTGAGCTTTTCACTTTTCACATATTTTTTGCTAATCCGATCCGATACCGTCTCAAGTTCGGAGCGCGCGATGACTCCAAAAGATTCAAATTCGGCGCGCTCCTTTCCGCCTCCTCCCCAAAGCATCCAACGAAAAGAGAAAACCCGTTTCGAACACACACGCATACCCGAGATAGAGAAGACGTTGAAAGACGATGCTGATAGGGGATACACGGACGAGACGGCAGACAAACACAGAAGACTGTCGAAGACTTGGATCATCATCTATCCCACCGTCGTTTTTCTATGATGGGTGTTCCATCATCGTCGATCCTTCTGTCGTGTTCTGTCTTCTCGTCACATGTTCCAATTACAATTTCAAAAACGATGCTCTTCGACCTACTTCATTTATCTCTCTTTCACCAAAAATCTCGTGCTCCACAGTTGCAAACCTTGGTTGAATAATGACCTTGTTCTCTTCTGCTCTTCCACTTCCCTTCCTCTTCAATTCCAATTTCTTTCGTTTTTCAGTTCGACACTGCCAGTTTGGAAGAGGACCGCAAGAAGATGTTGTACGGTAAGTCTTATGAGATCTTAACCAAAGCAGAAGCTATTTCACCTTGCAAATACAATTATATGGAAAATGACAAAGTGCAAAAATACGAAAAAAAAGAGATAAGAGATAATAGAAGCAGCGCCCCTCAACGGATAGTACGCCACGGTTATTCGCCGTCTTCTCGCCGCCTCTCGTGTCTTTTTTCAACGTCGCGCCTCCACAATAATCACAATTTATCATCCTCCTCCTCCTCCTATCCTACAATCTCAGTACATTATAGCCCCTTGTTCTAGTTTTCTTAATGTTTCCAGATCCAATTGTTAGTTTTTTGGTCTAGAAATAGGGCTCTAAACCAAGGGGATCCAAAAACTGAAGACTTTGTGTTTTGTGACCGATCCATTTTTGAGATCTGTGCCAATTTGGTAAACTTCCAAATTTCAATTATTGTTGTATGTTCTATGCCCTAGCTAAGGGGTTGTTGTTGATTTCGGGCGACAGTCACCACAATAATTAATTAATTTTCAAAATGAAATTTCGGTCTTATCTTCTTCCTGAATGGGACAGAACTGGTTCCTCTGGTTCTCGAGAGCCTTCACCTTACCAATCACCACTGACGTCATTGAAATTAGTCTTCAAAGTTCTTCTATTTCTTCGCTTTTTTTTCGTTTCTTTGCTTGTTTCTCCATGCCACTCCAAACACGCAAACACAGCAAAATCGAGTTATCGTCATCCTGAAAAGTAGTGGTGTTGGGATGGGGCGGGGAGAAAGGCAAAACAGCGGAGAAGAGGGGGAAGAAAACAAGGCTCGGCGAGCTCCAATCGAAGGGCTCCAATTGGAAGAGAGTCATCATTCTATGAAGGCGCGACGTCAGAAGATTATGCACTTTCTCGGTCACTCGTTCCCGTCTTTTGTTCAATCCAAACGCTCTGTTTTAGAGTCCTTCCATTCTATATCTATACGAAACTATTTCTACGGTTCACAAGGTATACTGTAGATGTGCTTGTTTGTGTGCACGTAGGCGGCGAACCGATGTCGATTCGATTAGGTGCTCTCTCAGAAGCTTCTACTCCTAAACACCCAACCGACGTTATCTATCGATTCGTTTTCAGAGGAGCCGATCTCTTTGGAAGAAGCCGCTCTGAACGCCAACGACGTGATGGTGGCACCGAGTCGGAAGTCGTATGTGCACGGCTGCTCGACAGTTCCATTGCTCTTTGAAACTGTTGGAGATCGGCTTCGTTCGGCTGTCGACCAGGTTCCCGATAAGGAATTTCTAATTTTCAAGAGGGAGGGAATCAGAAAGACTTATTCGCAAGTCGCCACCGATGTGAGTTGAAATATTCAAATCTTGACTGAATCTTCCAGTTTCCAGGCAGAGAACCTGGCTTGCGGGCTCCTTCACTTGGGTTTGAATAAAGGAGATCGTATTGGAATCTGGGGACCAAACACATATGAGTGGACAACCACGCAATTCGCAACAGCTTTAGCCGGAATGGTTCTAGTGAGTGGATCTTAGATGAATGACAAATTCTCTATTCTCCGATTCTAGGTCAACATCAACCCATCATATCAATCAGAAGAACTTCGCTACGCTATCGAGAAAGTAGGAATCAGAGCACTCATCACACCGCCAGGATTCAAAAAGTCCAACTATTATCAGAGCATCAAGGTGAGTGATATTTTGTGTAGCAAAATGAGAATCCCCGAGTTTCAGGATATTCTACCAGAAGTCACACTTAAAGAGCCTGGAAAGAGTGGAATCAGCTCGCGAAACTTCACCTGCTTCCAGCATTTGATTATGTTTGACGAAGAAGATAAAATCTATCCGTGAGTTTTATAACGGAAGCAACCGTGTTCCTCTTATAAACCAGCACCTCCATCCCGTCCCTTCGGCCAAATTTTCTTCATGTGAAAGTTATGAGAAACAAACCAACTAACAAAATGTTTAGCACAACGTGTGGACCATTTTGTTAGCTGACCACTTTTTGATAGCTGTTACAGGAACCGATATTAATATGATCAAAGTGACGGAAAAGGACGCCAGTCTATTAGAGGAAATACGGTAGACGTGACCGTTTCAAACTGGCTTAAATTTATGAGATCTCATAACTCGATTTCAGAGGAGCTTGGAAATACACGGATGTAATGAAAATGGGAACGGAAGAAGACAGACATCAACTATCAAAGATCGAAAGAGAAACTCAACCAGACGATTCTTTGAACATCCAGTATACAAGTGGTACTACTGGACAGCCAAAAGGAGCCACTCTTACTCATCACAATGTCCTCAACAACGCTTTCTTCGTTGGTCTCCGTGCTGGATACAGTGAAAAGAAGACCATCATCTGCATTCCGAACCCTCTCTATCATTGTTTCGGATGTGTAATGGGAGTGTTGGCTGCTCTGACTCATCTTCAAACTTGTGTCTTCCCAGCTCCATCTTTTGATGCTCTTGCCGCTCTTAAAGCGATTCATGAGGAGAAGTGTACTGCTCTCTACGGTACTCCAACCATGTTCATCGACATGATCAATCATCCAGAGTACAACAACTACAACTACGACTCCATCAGAAGTGGTTTCATCGCTGGAGCTCCATGCCCCATCACTCTGTGCCGTCGACTAGTGCAAGACATGCACATGACTGACATGCAAGTATGCTACGGAACAACTGAAACATCTCCAGTATCCTTCATGTCCACTCGTGACGATCCACCAGAACAAAGGATCAAATCAGTCGGACACATTATGGACCACTTGGAAGCTGCTATTGTGGATAAGAGGAACTGCATTGTTCCACGTGGCGTCAAGGGAGAAGTCATCGTTCGTGGATACTCAGTCATGCGTTGTTACTGGAACAGTGAAGAACAGACGAAGAAAGAAATCACTCAAGATAGATGGTACCACACTGGAGATATCGCCGTGATGCACGATAATGGAACTATCTCGATTGTGGGACGATCGAAGGATATGATCGTTCGTGGAGGAGAGAATATCTATCCAACTGAAGTTGAGCAGTTCTTGTTCAAGCACCAGTCTGTAGAAGATGTACATGTGAGTTTCATTCGTTGAAAACTTGAGAGCTGAAGTTTCTGATTTCAGATTGTCGGAGTGCCAGATGAACGATTTGGAGAGGTGGTTTGTGCTTGGGTCAGATTGCATGAGAGTGCCGAAGGAAAGACAACAGAAGAAGATATCAAGGCTTGGTGCAAGGGAAAGGTGAGACTCTTTTTTGTGACGGATGTTATTATTCGGAATTTCAGATTGCTCACTTCAAAATTCCTCGCTACATTCTCTTCAAGAAGGAGCACCAATTCCCACTCACCGTCACCGGAAAGGTGAAAAAGTTCGAGATTCGCGAAATGTCCAAGATCGAACTTGGCCTCCAACAAGTCGTTTCTCACTTCTCCGAGCTTTAAGTGTCTCTATATACTATCCAGCTCGTCGCTTTTCTCGCCTGACACATTCCAATTGCGTGTATATTTCGATTTAATTTCGCATACCATCTTTTTTTGTCCGTTTTCGTTTCCTCCCTTCTTTTGTCACTCCATAATTTTCAGCAGAGTGACTAACGAGTTTTCATGTTCATTTTTCATTATATGACATCTTTTCCCCTAAAAAACGGCATCAGTTTATAGCATAGTGCCTTAGTTTCCTCCACACCGCCACCTGAATATACTCCATCGTTCCCAATCTTTTTCTTTTGTTCTTCAATTACTTATGTTTTTGAAATTTTCGACGCTTTACTCATCTTCCCATCGCTTTCGCTTTTGCGCGAGATAAATAAATCTTTCATCGAATGAAAATATGATTTTATTACTTATCCAGATGTCAAATATGGACAGCAATTATTAGTTGGTGAACAGTAGGTGTTGTCGGGGCACTGGCCATTCACACATGGTCCTGAAACAGACGAAGATACTTAGAAAATACTCTAAACTTCACAACTCACCGATAGAAGTTCCATATGAGCATCTGCAGCATACGTTATTGTCTGTACACATGTATCCAGAGCCGCAAAGGTTTCCAGATCTACAGTATCCTCCAGACGTTTCGCGACCTCCACAAACTGGGTTGGGATTCACTGGAGATCTAGTGGTGGTTGGAGGAAGTGTTGGCTCATAGTTTGGAACTCTGCAACATCCGTTGATGCATCTCCAGTTACTGCGAATCTGCTGGCAGTAGCTGGAAGTGCTGCATGTGGCTGTGTTGCAATTGTTACAGGTGCTACATCCATTGTTACATGCTAAAATGGATGATTAACACGGACCTAATGTAGCACATGACTTACGTGACAGACTAAGATATTGGTTCGGGAAGTTCCCACACAAGTAATAAACCTGCCGCTTTCCTCGTGAAACCGCTACTTCAGTGCTTTCTTCGCTGATACTCGTCGACTTGACGTTGGCAGATACAAGTGGGAAAATAACAAGAAGAACTGCCACTCTCATCTTTAGCTCTTTTCGTTTTCAACAACCAAGTTTTTCACTCCTTTTATACCATCGTTGCCCCCGTGCACACTTGTATACCTTCACTGCCAATCTTGTTGTCATTGTTTGCCGTTTGAGTTCAAGACGCGACCAGCACAGTGTGTAAGTATAGGTTATTTGAGTTTTTGGGTGGTGTCTGTTGCTCGAAATACTCTCCTCTCACACTTTTCGTATTTTGTCCGAGATTCGGTAATTGTGTAAATACAACGTATAGGCTAACTAGCTGAGGGAATAAGATCACGATGGGCGGAGTGAAAAGAAATTCCACAGATGACTCTGGAGAACTTTGTTGGGACGATTTTCTACTCCCATTTGTCAGAAGATCGAAGTGCCAGGAGGTGTATAAATATCGAGTATTTGTAGAATGATCCGTTTTGATTAAACAGTGACGTGATCTAAATGGACATATTAGACCAAATGAAAACTTGAGCTCGTGTCAAAAAATCATCGAACTTTTCACAAGTTGGAAAAATACCTCAGTGCCTCAGGGAGCATTCATAACTTTGGAGGTTTCCGATATTGGAAAAACATTGAGCTAAACTTCCAGATGATAGTAGCTACAAAATACAGAAACAAGTTTCAAATCCTTTCTTTCTGATTGTACCCATCACATACTGAAGTGTCATATCTCCGTTCACAACAATCCCTGGATTCATCTGAGATGTAACCTAACTTGTGACAAAAGCTGGCCGAGGTCTGACCTGAAGCCTAACCCCGTCCTTCTGACCAGTATTTAACGATCCAAGTTTTTCCTGATGATTTATTTTTTTCATGTATTTACACTATGCTTCTCTATGTTCCATTTTCGAGATCACCTAAATCTGTCCAAACTCGTTCCTAATTAGACAACAAAAAAAAAAAGAATTTATTAATCTATAACCATATTAGCAAAGAGAACAAGAAGGCAGGAGAAAGAGAGAAGTGGGTCGAATTAAAGAGAATTGGGATCAACTATATCACAGAAATTGTTTGCACTTTTAGAAGTTGATAAAAGTGATAAGCAATGCTGAAAAACTCTAGAACGTTTTAAGGAAAAGAGAGAAAGAGAGATCTCAAATCGGGGTGTTGAAAGAAAGACGAAGCGAAGTGGGTAGTGTGATGTGATAATTGGGCGAGAAAGAGGAAGAGAATACCAAAAGATGAGAAACGAAGGTTTCAAATTTCAGTTCCAGTCTCGGTCGAGATCGGAGTGGCCGAGTCGTAGACGGTGTCGTTGTCACGTGGCACATTCTGAAGGTGACAGTGACGTTCCAGGGTTCCGGCACCGCAATCACAGAAGAATCTGAAAATTTAGAAGTTAGATGTAGAACTTCAACCATTCGAATCTTACCTATCGAATCGCACAAGTTCTACAGTATGTCCACGATGGCAATGTTTGATGCAGTTGTAGCAGATTGCATTGCGTTCAGTTGTGTTGCACGTGGTGCATCTGAAATCGGAAAGTTTGGGTTAGTCGGAAATTCTACTGAAAGTGAACGCTAACCTAAAGAAGTTGTGCATTGGAAAACTGTTGTTGCTGCTCACTTTGAAGAGGCATTGTCCGGATTTGATGGCTCGTCCAATCGTATCGTGGTTGTCATAAATGTGATTGTTCTTTTGAACGGGATTGACTCCAGTAGCCACACAAAGCCCTGAAACAGATTAAGAATATGAAAAAGCTACAAACATCCGAACAATCGGAAGAGGAAGTGAATGACATCACTTATCTTTTTCAATCTCCGATTTTTTAATGGTTTAATCTAATATGATAAGAGACGTCAATGATTCCTCACCTCCATACTTATTCCTGAACAATTGATTTTCTTCCAATGTTGCCGTTGCACCATTTGTGATCTCTATTCCAGCAGACTTTCCGTCGAAAACTCGATTTCTTCGAAGGATTGGATTTGATTCCGTCGAGATGAGTACACCTGCTTGAGCATTTCGGAAGATTTCGTTATCCTCGAGAAGACCTTTTCCACGGTTGAAAATACAGACTCCGCCGTCTCTTCCATCATAAATCTTGTTTCTTCGAAGTGTCGGCTCACTGTCAGTTTTGATCCAGACACCCGCCATCGCGTTGTCGAAAATTTCGTTGTCTTCCAGACATCCTTTTCCTCCGTTGTAGACCAAAACACCTCCATTCTGACCTCCCCAAATCTTATTTCTCGTGATTTTCGGGTTGGATCCAGTTCGAATTTGAACTCCCGAATACAAATGATTGAAGATATCATTTTCTTCTAGAAGACCGTGTCCTTGGTCGTAGAAGTAGACTCCAACCTGAAAGAAAAGTTGCAGAAACAATTCAAAGATCAGCAACCGTACCTGTTTTCCAGAATGGATTCTATTCTTTCTCAGAATAGGACTGGAACCAGTGGTAACCCAGATACCAGCTAAAGTGTTTCCATACACTTCGTTCTCCTCAATCAATCCCTTTCCTTTCTCATGAACGTAGATTCCTCCGTGAAGTCCATCGTGGATCTTATTCAGTCGGACAATCGGGTCGGATTGAGAACGGATCTGAATTCCAGCCAACGCATTTCCATAGATGTTGTTCTGTTCGATGAGCCCTCGTCCTTCTCCAAAAATGTAGACTCCTCCTTGCTGTCCGGTGAAAATCTCATTCTTCCGAATTGTTGGGTCTGAGTGAGAAGTGATCCAGATTCCTGCATACGCATTCGCATAGATTCGATTCTCCATAAACTGGCCACGCCCTCTCTCATGAACATAGATGCCTCCAGTATAGCCGTGATGCACTTCGCATCGAATCACAACCGGATTCGCTGAATTTTTCACCTCGATACCCGATATCCGATTTGAGTGGATATTGCACTTTTCAAAGTACCCTTGGCCGTGTCTGAAAATTATTGGTTTTTTTACACTATTGGAAAAGATGAAACATACTCAAATGTGAATACACCGACATCCTTTCCAGAATGAATAGTACATTTTCTGAAGTACGGATTGGCATGATTCTTGACCCAGACTCCAGCCAAAGTGTTACGGGCGATCTCACAATGTTCATAGTGTCCGGTGGCGTTATCAGTGATGTAGATCCCCACATTCTCACAATCCAGCACGGTGCAATACTTGAACTGAAAACTTTTACCAGTGAAATACTAATTTCAAAATTCGAGAAACTCACCTTCGGAGCAGCTCCCTTCTTCACACAAACAGCCGCACCATTGCCAACTTTTGATGTGATATCGCATCTCTCAATGTACGGCATCGCGTCTTTGTCGGTCACCAGAATCGAATAAAAATGATTGATTTGAGGTACTTGTTGAGCAATCTGTGCTTGCTGTTGCTGTATCCTTGCTTGTGGATCAGCGCGAAACCGAACAGTGATGAAACCAAAGTAGGCGTTTGCACTCCCATCCTGGAACGTCAGTGCCGTGTTTCGGCTTCCCTCGAGGACGACAGAAGAGGTGATATCCCGTGAATCACTTGCTCCGATGATCTGTACATCATTGTTGATAATAATGCTGTCGATTGGCTCATGGACTCCAGAGTGCAAGAAGATCAGCTTCTCTCTGTATTCGTCCTCCTCCAAGAACGTCTGGGCCTGCTCAATCTGATCGAAACAACGATAATTGATGGCTCGAAAATTCTTTCGAGGTTCCTTCATAACGTGCACTCCATGATGAAGTTGTCGATGTGACTCCTTCCATGGATTACAATCTCTCCAACGATTCTGCTCTCGGAATTCGAATTTGGCATGAGATGGATGGAAGAGGGGGATCTGGTAGTCGTACAGACTCCGATACAACTCTTTCCAGATTTCATGACTATTCGAGATTTGATTGAATCGATATGATACAGAACTGCAGGCAAGGAGCGATTTGTCGGGAAGAAACGAGAACACTTTGAGAAGAAGTTCATCCGGAAGATCGTTGATGTCCTTCTCGTCTCCATCCGTCTCCATATTCTCAATGTTGACGACGGTTTCCACTTCCGTCTCATCGTCTTCGATTGAGAAACTGAAAAAGAAATTTAATCAAAATTTTGGTTGCATTATAATTTTTCTGGTTTATGTCCACTTCCACAACCTCATTGCATATTTTAATGGTCTCAACGACGTAATAACCCACTCTTTTCTAGCCTCTCCAGGTGAAAAACACTCCAGCTTGAACTTCTTCATTGTTGGCTGAGGTGTCTCATCAGCTGTTGCAGCTGTAATCGGAAAACACAAATCCTCATCTTTTGTGCAACAAGGCCGACGTTTTCGTAGGGAATATCTGTAAATACGGCAGGGATTAGCAACTAAAACTGTGCTCGTGGGATATCCATGAAATCATGTTTTATTGTTTTCTGCAATATAAACTCACGGATAAGAAGCTTGCGATGAATACAATCCAAGACTCGGATTGTCTATATCGGATCTACCAGATGGTGAATATCGGATTGGCGTCCCGCCCTCAGAAGATTCCAATGACTCGAAAGTGTGTTGTGGTGGAGAATTCGAGTCTTCTTGAGAATAGCTGGGCGATTGTTGAGATGAATCATCCAGCACCTGTTGAGGTGTTGGAGGATGGAAGAATGGAGACGACGAGGACGATGACATCTCCTCCGGTCCCATCGACGACGACATCGTTCCTTCTGAAGCCACGCACGACGACGCGGAAACGTTGCTTCGAGTTGAGCGACGTGTCACACGTTGATTAGCTGGCGTCGGATTTCGGATAGCTGAAAATATGGAAAGTGTTATGAAAAGAGAGAAGAGGATAAATAATTCAGGCATTTATAGTGACGCATAATCCAAACCAAATGACGGAGGAGAAAAACATGGTTAGCTTCAGTTTTTAGTCTTGGGAATTTTCGTTTGAAAAAGATTTGCATCAATTCGAAGATATTTTGACACTGATTTGAAGGGCCCCACCCGTGGAGGAAAAAAGTGACATTGAGAAACACCAAGAAACGCATGTATGTATAGTGAGTTAGTGAGTGCTAGAGGGAGAGAGAGCGGGAGCAATAGAGAATGCCCCCACGTCCAGGACTTGAAAATGTGTAGGGGGAAAACGGGGAGAGACTCAGAAAGACGAAAACGAGGAAAAAGAATGACAGAAACGGACAAAAATGCCGGTTCTTCCTTTCTGTTGAGTGGACGGAAGAGGACAAATGAACAGTGGAGAGAGGGATGATGATGATGGGAATGATACTGATGGATGAGAAAAACGAACGGACGACACTACAGAACCTGTCTGGAATGGAATAAATGACCTCGTTGTAACCAACGATTTTCTGCAGGAAAAGATGGATGAGAAGAGAATGTGATGGGAAAGAGTTGATGCACTTTCTGGAAAGTCACGAGTTATCAACAGATTTTTTTTGAACTAGGAATTTTCTTTTCCAGAATCGGGTTCGAGAATTCTGGGAAGCATTTTCACAGATATGTGAGAAATTTGAATTCCTAGAACTAAAACTAATTCTGAGCAGAAGAGGTTTTTAGGAAAAATGGAAGGATGTTTGCTCGAATGAAATGGCATCCGACAGCCAACAAGCTGAAATACATGTCCATTTCAAAAATCTATTTCTCGTGAGGAGAATCCGATTGGTGACGTCTTCAGTATAATCGGCATCTCATATCTATATTTGTGAATTTTCTCCGCTTTTCTCGTTTTGGAAAACCAATATCCAAAATCGAAAAATCCTAGTATTGTTCAGTTCTAGAACGAGTTTTTAGTAGACACGTCGACATGTTTTTGAAGAAGATGAACTCGAGAAAAACGACGAAAATGGGGGATGAATTATGCTCATCGACGAAAAAGCGGAAAACAGAGACAGAATAACAAGAAACAGAAGTGAAGAAGGCGTTGGAAAGAAGAAGTATGAGAATTGGTAAATGGAGGGGAAGAATGAGGAAAGTGGAAGAAGCCGTCGAAAGAAGTGTCCTTTCAGACTCTACCGAGGACTTTCATCTTCTTCTTTTTCAGCCATAATAAATGCAGTCAGAAATAAGAAATTGGTTAACAAAAATGCGGAAGTGTTCTTCGGGATGAGTGTAAGCATCTCAACCCACCAACAAACTATTGTGAATGTGTGCCCCGTGTTTTCTCCGTTTCTTTTTTTGTAAATAGACATGAGGAAGCAAATGAGACGAAGAAAAAACAGCAGGAAGTTCCTGGATTGGATAAGCTTTTCGAGGAGAGAGCATTGAATATGAATGATATCGAGTGCACTATGTGTCAAAATGGAGTTATACTCGAGACTTGACTGAAGTCTCTTGCAAGGCTTCGGCTTTTATTCTGAGTCACAAAGGAAATTAGGATTCTGGCGGCACTAAGAGTTATTGGGAAAGGACCCCTCGAGGCTTTATGAAACATTTCGAATACCGAAAAGTTGTGATCGAAATGATGACATTTTTGGGGACTTTCGGCCAAATTTGAGGAGCTTAAAATGACTTTCATTGACCAGATTTTTTTGACATTTTGTGGGCGTATTGAATAACTCGAAATATTTATTTTAGAATTGACCACTATAACTAAAATTGAGTCAGTAACAGTAGAGGACAAAATAATAATAGATAGTGATTTTGATGCTCAAAATTAGCACTTTGGGGGCGTGCCACTAAACGTTACGTAGCTGACTAGATTCAGATTATATTGAAAGGTTGTCAACTACAAAAACAATGAATCCGAGTTTATCAAAACGTCCTCGAAATTTCAGAAAAATCGGGTTGTTGGATAGCGCAAGAATACCAATTGCGCACTCTTTTTGGCTAGCACGGTACACCCAAACTCGACTTCAGAAATAGAAGGAGAGTCATGAAAACTTGAAATTGTTGTCTTCCGAATATGAAATTCATGAAAAATGAGGAGAAGAAAGGAAGATTAGCATGAGAAAATGGGGAAAAGGAAGACGAAGAAAGAGCCACATTCGGTCTCTTCGAAATTGCTCTCCATTTCCCCGTTTTTTTTTCTTTGTGTTCGTCAAAAAAGTCTCAAGCCTCGTCTCTCTACCAAGAACGAGGTTTTCGGCCGAAGAAGAAAAATGATACGAGTTTCGAAACGACACACATGGAGACATATACAAATCGGGATCGTAAACTATACAAAGGAGTATGTATGCGAAGTGTGTCATGAGAAAAATTATTGGAAAAGCTGAGAGAAGAAGATGGAAGGGGAAGAGAGGGAAACTTGAAATTCGTGACTGGACGGGGAAATATAAGGAAACAAAAACAATTCTAGGCTGTTTTTCTGCAGAAGCTCAAACATCGATCAACCGATCGAAGCATCTAACTGATCACGTGGTCGGCCAATTTATGGATGAGACTGGTTCCGAACATTCCCATGGCGACACAAACAAATGAATTACATCATCACAAACTTCAATGAAAAAAGACGAAACCAAAATGAAGATTGATGTTTTTTGAAGGGCTGGAAGCGGAAGAATTTCCAATTACGAATCGGAAAGAGAGAAATCTAGGAAGACGGATGAGAAGTTAGGGGAGAGATTGGCCGACTACATATTGTTAAGAAGTGGAACACGAAGAAAGACCAGACAGCTGGCTGAGAGCTAATATCAGCTGAGAGAAGACAACATTATTGTGCAACTGGCGACGGAAGAGGTGTAATGTATTAATATATCAAAGATGAGATGAAGAAGTGACGGCAAAGCGATTGTCAATGTGTGACTGACCTATTGACATATTTTATTAGTTAAGATCAAGGAAGGAAAAAGAAACATTGGTCGGTCTTGTTTTGGGAGAGGGAGGAACTGGAATCTCACTTGGGGAGAACAACAATTTCGAAGGAAACCAAAAACAAAGAACCTGGAACGAGTGCACTTTTTCGTGGGGTCCTCCCTCGGGCCGCCAGACCGTCGTGCCAGTGTTAGTGGGAACACAGAAGTACAACACGACGTTGGTACGTACCCTCAATTGTCTCCTAACTTTCCATACACTCTCGTTGTCCCCGATGCAACCAGGTACCTGGTGTTGGGGGGCGACGAGATGGCCTCGGAGACGGCGTTGACGAAGATGACGGACCGAGCGAGAGGCGAGAATCGTCGAATTCTCCCGGAGGTATCTCTCTCGGGAGAAGAAGGGTTCCTTCTGTCTCTTGTGAAAACTTTCGAGATGCTTTGGTGACTGTGCGCGCGCCAAACAGAAGGAGGGAAAAAGGGACACATATAATACCGTGTCCTCTATGTTCTTGTCTCTGTTTCTCTCTATCTTATTTGGGTCATTGTTTGGATGATGCGCGCATGTCCGTCTGCGCTCTCCTCGATTCATTTCGCGCCTCCATGTCCCAATTCGATATCTGCGCAATGAATAACCAAAGAAGCCAGGAGAGGAAGACAACGAGGAATTACACAATGAACACATCACGGAGGAAATTATGAGTGCTTCTTCTTCTCCCTCTTCACAAGAAGACTTATTGAGGTAATTGTTTCATGTCGAATTTTCGAAATATTTCGTTCGTTTCCCCACATTGGAATTCACTACAAATGAATTTTCTATGATGACCTAAGGTTTTGATCTAATTCGATAAGAGGGACGATGATGAAACATGGAATGTGAGAATAACGGGATGGGTTGTGATCGGATGGATGGCAGAATGTGTCTGTGACGTGGCAGAATCTGGTTATCTCAAGATGAAAAGAAGGATGAAGGAGAGGAAGAAGTCATAAAAGTTTATGATTCCAGGAAGTAGAAGAAGGATGACTGTGTGAGCGGACGAATCATTTAATCAATAGAATGTCGCACGAGGGATGTTGAAACAGTCCAGAAATGGAGAAGTAGTGTCCAAAAATAGAAATCGTGGGATAGAGAAAAGGTGCGTAAACATAAATTTCACAAAAGCAGAATCGGTGTTTACAGAAGCGTAGATGTATTTTCTTCACCATACAGTTCTGTTCAGCACGACGGTACGTCCAAAATGCCTTTGGCCAGTTTTTGAATGGCCAACACAGAGAGTGTCCACTGTACGATGGATGGTTGACGACTTCAAAGAAAGTCGCCGAGAGATCGAGAGAATCAGACAGTGAGACAGACAGACAGAAGGACAGGAGTATTGGAAGAAGGAGGAAAATAGAAACATGTAGCAAAAGAGGAAAATGAGGGCAAGAAGCAGAATTGAAACTGGATTGTTGGGCCTATATGACGAGAGAGAGAGAGAGGTGGGGCGTGGATCCATTGGTGTCAAAATGGAGGGAACGAAATTGGGGGAGAAGAATGAAACTAACTGAGGAGAATGGGGTAGCACCGGCTCAATTGGTTTGTGGAAAGAGCAAGCCGTGCCAGGGTCACTGTTTGCACACCCCACTTTTTTGAGTTATATCAGAGACAGAAGATCGGGTGTCTTTTTGGTCTTTAGAACAAGACAACGAATGGTTAACACGGTTGCCAGGGTTGGGAATCTAGGGATGTCAGACTTGAAGAAATTTAGGTCTTAAATCTGCGAGAACATTTTTTACGATTCTCGGTAATGATGTTTTATGGAGCAATCAGCAAAGCCCAAGCTCAACTGCTCTGTTAACAGATCTGTTCAGAGGGCTTGTTCTATTGAACCTCGGATGGGAAATTGGAAAAAAGTGCACTTTGGATAGGCCGCTATTTTGTTAGATGTAATGCTGGCCGAAAGGTATGAACTTTGGTTATTTCTCGTGCATAGTGGTCAACTTTGAGTAGCTGGAAAGTATGTTTCAATCACCTTTTTTGTGAGCCTATCGAGCGGCTCTAGATCTTCATTGTCGTAATTGATAATTTTTTATTGAAATCCCAACCAAGTCAGGTATGTTGCGTAAAATCACGCTACTTCAAAATTCGGCTCATTTCAGTGAAAACTTTGAACTTTTTCGAAGTCGGATGACGGGAACATACGTTTTTAAATTTTGACCGTTTTGAACTAAAAATCACCAAATTCACTCCTTTTCACCACTGTCACAGAGTATTTATCTGCACTATGTTCCTTTGAAAATCGGAAGAAAATTGATTCGAAAATTCTATACTCATTACATTAAAATAGGCTGGTGTTTGATGCTCTATGAAAAATAAGTCATTACGAATTCTTTCCCAAAAAACAAGAACAGAGAAACGAGAACGACGAAAATTCGAAACATAAAAAGAGAACAGAGAGGAAATGGAGGAAAAGCCGGAAGTAGTTCATTTTTTCGATTCACACACTGCCAAACTCCACTCCGCTCAATTTTTTGATGACTCTCTCTCCTCTCTATTGAAATGTCTCAAGTTACTTGGTAAGAAAAATTGGGGTTGGGGAGTCAAAATGAGATGAGCCAACACAGGGCCCAAATGCACACGGGGGTCACCCGCAAACAGGCAACAATACCATTTATTATTGTTGTTCCCTTTTCCTCTCTGAAGAGGTGCGGAGGGGGACCAGTGGATGGTCGGGCCATTAGTCGGTGCCGGGGTGCAACGCAGTCTCGACCTTTGTCGTCTTGTACCAAAACAGATAACAACTTGATGGATGAAATATGTTATTGATGAACTTCTTTCAGACGGGTAGTGATGATGAGGAATTAGAAAAGTTCGAAGCTCGTGATTAACAATTATAAACCGAGCAATCCCCAGTGATTAAGTATACTTCCTTGAGCTGTGAAAAACATGTTTACTCTTACTCATTTTGAAATGAACATAGCTAATAAGCAAGCTCTAAAAAAATACGTAAGTATGACTTTTGCAGAAGGAAATTTGTGTATTGAGCGTCACAGGAAAAGGGTGTTTATTATCAACTCGTCGGGTTGTTGATTCAGAAAAACAAAGGAGATCATTTATGCGAGAAGATCATCCTAATTTTAGTTTTCGTGCCTCTCCTCTAGTCTTCAAAGTGTCAAGATCAACACAAACATGATGTGAGAGAGAGAATGGGTTGAGGTTATCGGGATGGACGGAATGGATACATCGGGAAGATAGTATATGTGAATTCGGCGGGTCAACAGAGGTCAGTGTCATTTCATAGACACACGATTAGCTTATGATGATCGAACACCGCTCTATACATATCAAACGACTTACCGAACTTCCGGGCTGACGAAGATCCTCTTCTCTGAAGTTTCGGAGAAAGATGGGCGGCTCTCGTTGTGACGAGACACGGCCGCGAACCCAGAAGCACGTCATCTGCTGTCGCCGTCGTCTCTTCCGACATTGTTCGGTTTCTGGAATTGTTCGAGTTGAAGAACAAAGTGAGAATATCGAACGAACAAAAAAGCGAAAGATCGAGAAATTATAGACTAAACAGTGAATGCCAAAAAAGGTATGAAATTTGGTGATTTTCACTGCAAAATGGTAAACTTTGAGCAATTGAAAAAGTATTTGCAATCGCTATCTTTTCGGCCAGCACATGTGGCGATCAGGTAGCTAGTCTGGCGAAATTTGTTGAATGTAATGTTTTCAAAGTACATCACAAAAATACGACTTCATTAAACTCATGTAGTGATAAATGGATTCACTCAGTCAGGGCTTTCAAAAAAATTCTTTTCGCTCTAAGCACAAATCAAAAACGATGCAAATGTGAAAAAAAGAAAAGTGAAAGGAGAGCTAAAATACCGACGACTCGGATGACAATCTACCCTCCTATCGGTTTCCCTGAATACCCAATAAGTCACGAGAAAACGATGGAGACTGAAACGGAGTGAAGAACGACGTGGAAATGGGAAAATGCTTTTATCAGTTATCGAATTCAATGATGATGATAAGTTTCGGGGTCGTCGATAAAATGTGACGAGCCGGTCATAGGGAAAAGTTATATGATACGACTTTCGGATTTGTTTAGAGGGAGAAATATATGGAAGCGGGAGGGGGAGAAAAAGAGATGAGCTCTTGAAAAGAAAGCAGAATAAAATATATGACTCGCGGGTGGTAAGGATTATTATATTTTTGAAGGCGTCATGATCAGAAAGCTCTAGAATGCATCTGTCTTTTTTCTCAAAAAAAAAAAACCAAGTAATTAGGTGAGTGAGTAGGAGGCTGACGGATTGGAAAACGAGGTGTCATTATAGAGGAATGCGGTAACAGTATCAGACCCAAAATGTGTGAACGTATTGAGAGGAAAAACAGGAATGGTATTCGAACTGTACTTTTATCGAACCGTATAATCTAGAACACTGAACGAGTCTCTGTTCACCACCGCCATCTACCCCGACAAAAAGGCGAAATGAAACCGGACGGATTTGGGAGAAGGAGATGAAAAAGAAGGAAGAGTTTCAAATTCACACCACTTTTCGCGGGTTTTTCTAACAGGTGATAGAAATCTTTAGGAGGGTCAAGCATTTATGTGTTTCATTCATATCCCAGAAAGAGTAGGTGTCCTTCTTTCGATTGAAGAAGATAAGTATCAAAAAGGGCGCGGCGCGCGGAGCAATCGCGGAACAGAACAGTACGTTCGTTTCTTCCTTCCTTCCATCCAATACAATTTCTCTCTCATCGATTCATATTTGCATTTCGGACACGCACGCGCCTTTGCTGACCGCACAGATTGTTGTATATTGTCTACTATTTTGGGAGATGCTCCGAAAGAGCCCGCGAGATCAAGAGACGACGAGAACGAGGGCGGTGAACTTTGAAACTCGCCGAAACCTCCGATGTTTCAAGACATTGTGACGTAATCAGTGGGGAGAGCAACTGACAGGAATTAGAAGCTGAGAATGGGAATAGGAAGAGAGAGTCTAGTGAATGGGCGATTAATTATTGTTATGAAGAAAGTGATGACTCAGGTGGAAAAAAGTAAAGTAGTGTTTTGATAAGTAGAGCCAGCCGCACATAAACCATTGGTATTATCAGCTGACCATGATGCAGTAAAAGAGAGAATAATATGTTAGATTCCGAGCAAAAATTGTGTCAATGATTCTGAAGTAGTTTCCGTTGAAAGTACATTTTTTGAAATTCTTGTAACCAAAGCTTAAGAGTCTAGCTTTTGCATCTCTTTTCCATTGAATTTAGCTCAAGATTGAAGTGAACTCTCCTAGATTTTTTCGTGCTGTAACTACGCCAGCTCTGGTGAATGAGGTTAGGAAAGTTACGAGAGAATTGAAGCTCCTATTTTCGTACTGCTACTTTCACCAAATCGATTTCAGTTTCTGTAAGAACTATCGAAAAGTGGTCAACTAAAAAAAATGTTCATGACATCATGAGCAACAGTTTTGCATTTAGTCAGTATTTGGTATCGCTCACAACAACCGAGATAAGTTTGGTCCAAGTGACGATACGGACTCTTTTACAAGATTCTCTTCTTTCTTCAACACAAACTATTTCCAACTTCGCACAAAACGCAAGGAATACGTTTTCCAGCACCATTTGTTGTCACGATCAAACACGGTCAGAAAAAAAGTTGCATATGCTGATGTAATCGTTCTGGAAGAAGCAATGAATAGCAGCAGCATTTCTCCTCCCAACCATCCGTTCGTCGTTTCCATTCGTCTGCTTCTCCCAAATCTTAATTGTGTGTTTCTCTCACTCTCAAGTCATGTCTCCACACATATTTTCCTCGCAAAAACCCTCAAACGATTTGCACTTCACATACACACACACAGAAAATCTTTTGTGCGATGACTGAGAGACAACGACGCGACAATTCGACCTACAAACCGTCGGATCCTGAGGGAGGGAAAAACGGAAGAGGAACCCATCGACAGGTTCATAATGAGGAAAATGAGGAGAGGCGTCCTAGAAACACCTTTTTTTCGAGAAGTGTTTGGTCTTCGAGGTTTTTCCAGATAGTGCGAACTGATAATGACGAAATTTGATGTGCTCTTGATTTGGTGCAAATCGAAACCAATCAGTGATTGTTTTCCGGACTTGGTTCCTTCCCCAAAAAGTCCATAGTTCACTGGAGAGACAAAACAAACCAATCGAAGATAGGAGGAAGAGAACAATATATTGAACACAAAATGAGAGAGACAATAAGCGACTTGATACCTGTTATGCTGCCTTTATTACTTGTACTTCTACTTTCACAATACACAAAAAGTGTGGATCTCGAGTTCTATTTGAATACTGTGAGTTATTCAAATATGTGGAAGTGATCAGGTTGTGTAGGTTTTGTTGTTCTTTCCAAAATTGATGACAAGAAAGATAAGAACACTCTAGTCACCTAAACATATGTATTTTTGCTAAAAATCGAGTCCTCGCAATTCCAGCCAGAAGTGATAAAGTCCTGGGGTTACCCTGTCGAAGTTCACAATGTCACCACCAAAGACGGCTACATTTTACAACTCCACCGTATCCCGCATGGCAGAGACGACCCATCTGATTCTCTTCAGCCACGACCTGTAATATTTCTACAGCACGGATTTCTTTGCTCCAGTTTCGATTGGGTCGCCAATTTGCCTCATCAGAGTGCTGGATTCGTGTTCGCTGACGCCGGTTTTGATGTGTGGTTGGGCAATTTCCGCGGCAATACGTACAGTCGAAAACACGTCTCGCTGAATCCAGACAGAGATCAAGCGTTCTGGGATTGGAGGTGAGACGGATGAAAAAGTTTTTTATTTCTAGGGAAAGACTTTGTTTCAGTTGGGATCAAATATCAGAATATGATCTACCAGCGATGATCTCGGGGGCCCTGGAAATCAGCGGACGAGAATCTCTCTATTATACGGGATTCTCAATGGGATCGTTGACAATGTTTGCTAAACTCTCCGTGGATCCATCTTTCAGTCGCTACGTAAGAGTTTGTGCCCGTTTGGAAAAGTGTGTTTTCTGTGTTTTCTTATCATTCGATTTCAGATCAAAAAGTACTTTGCCCTTGCTCCAGTTGGCACGATCAAACATGCCAGAGGAGTTTTCTCGTTTCTCGGAAGACATTTTGGAGCGGATTATAACAATTATGTGAGCAAATATGGATCGGATGAACTCTTCGGAAGTTCTTGGCTATTCAAGAAAGTGGTCAAGTATACGTGTGGACTGTTTGATACTCTCGAGGAACTTTGTTCAGACATCACTATGCTTTTTGTTGGAACTTCCAGCGAGAACTGGAATCAGACGAGAGTGCCAGTATACCTCGCTCATACTCCAGCAGGATCATCCAGTAATGTCATGGCTCACTTGGATCAGATGTTCTCGTATGGTGGAACGCCTGCTTTCGATATGGGGGAAGAGAAGAACCTGAAAATGTATGGACAGAAACTGCCACCGCAATACAACTTCACCAGTATTTCAAACGTTTCCATTCATTTATTTTGGAGTGATGATGATTGGCTGTCGACGAAACAAGACTTGCAAGAAACACTGTTTGCGCAACTGAATCCTCGAGTCGTTCAGGTATCAATTTTATTGTTCGTATAAAATTCTTCGATCTTTTTTCTTCATTCAATGTTTATTTTTCAGGGAAGCTACCACATTCCCAACTACAATCATCTCCATTTCATCTGGGGTACGAATGCTGCTGACAAAATTTACAAGCGAATAATTGACATTGTTGCTGTTGATGTGAACTAATGAAAAAAAGTTTCAAAAAAAAAACTAAAAGAGATTCGATCAGGATGAGATTCGAACTCACGCGGGGAAACCCCAATGGATTAGCAGTCCATCGCCTTAACCACTCGGCCACCTGATCACGAAAGCACCATCGTTCAGTATGTGTACACATCAAGACTCTATTTCTCTCAAAACGCGCCCTTCTCTCTCGAACACCAAGAGCGGAGAATAAGGGGAACCCGTGTGTATCTGTGCTTACTTGTGAGTGTGTATAACGAAGAAGAAGGCTTCTGTATGTAGAGCTTTTGGCTAGACATGAAACGTGTTTCTTTACTATGCGAAGTGCTCATAAAAAACGAAACGAATGGAGATGGTCTCGAGACGGAGGATTTTCAAACGGTCTTCTTCTCCAGTCCTTCATGCATTCCTGAGAAGACGCCGAGGAGAGGAGCACACCAAAAAGCACTGCCGATTCGGGAAGGATAAACCATAAAAAACTTGCGTGGCTCTTTTTTCTTTGTCTCCTGTTCAAACTTCAACTTTTTTCCACTTCTTTCCACTTTTGTGATTAGTCAAAATGGCTCGAAAAGCGGGAGGACTCGCTGCGATCATGTCGGGGCAACCAGTGGTAGTGGTGAAGAAGAGAAGTGTATTCTGGAGACTTCGTCACGTAAGGACGGCTTTCATTCGTTGAAATGAATTCGGCTTTGCAGTTAACCAGACAAGGCGGACTTCATGTTGGCTTGATATTTGTATGCATACTGTATGTTCATTTCGGTGCATTGTTTTTCATGTACTATGAGAGCCCGGAAGAGGTGAGAGAGCATCCAGATTTTCATAGAAGAGATTTTTCTTTAGGAACGAATTCACAGGAAAGTTTCGAAGAAGTTCGAAGATTTAAGACGAGAGTTTCTGGAGGACGTTGAACGTGTGAAGATGGAAGATGCATCAGATGAATGGAGAGTGAATGATTCAACGTCGAGGCTTATCGATGACTACTCAAAACATCTCTTCCAACTTTTCAAGGATCCAGTAACCTCTTTTCTCGGATTTCTGAGCCCACCCGTAAAACTGCTTCCAGGTGGCTGCCAACATGTTCGACTGTCTCTTCTATTCCAAATCCAACTACACCCCTCTCTGGACAACTGATTCCTCACTTCTCTTCACTGCAACTACCATCATTCCTGTCGGCAAGTCGCATTTCTTATTCAGTGATGTCAGCATCTTGTTGTTTTTGAAGGATATGGATACATTGCTCCATTGACATCAACGGGAAGACTTGTTCTCTGTCTGTATGCTGCTTGCGGGATTCCTTTGGCTCTCGTCATGATGTCAGATGTTGGCAAGTTTTTTGCCGATGCCTTCGTCAAGTTTTTCCATGAGGTGAAAGAGTCTTACATCAGAAGAAAGGATTGCTAGTCGAGTTTCAGAACATCACGGCGTTCATGGTGGTTTTACTGTTTCTCCTCGTCGCGTACTCGATGATCGGAGGAATCGCATACTCCAAAATCACCGGCGTACCAATGATCGAAGGGATATACTTCAGTATCATAACAATATTTACAATCGGATACGGAGATATAAGGTTCGGATATCGAAACATAAAATTTCACAACTGAATGTGTTTCAGTCCAGCTGTTCCCGTCTACGTTGTCATTATCTTCATAGTTTTTGGAGTTGCATTGGTAACTATAGCTAGTGAGTGAACTCTGCGATATTTGATATATCAAAACTATTTTTCAGTCGATGTAGTGGCAGCCAACATAATTCATCACATTCATTACATGGGTCGACAAGTGGGAAAAGCCAGGGTTATCGCGGACAAAATGCTCAGTGTGAGTTATCCGGAAATTGGGGTGGGGCAGAGTCTGAGGGCGATGCATGTGACATTTCCGTTGATCTGTCTTTCGAAAGCTTCAATAATTTGAACTGCAACATCTATGAGGTCGTCTTTGACAATAGTGCACAAAGTGTGGAAAATTTCAAGGTCAGGTTTTCGAGCACAAGCGGCCTGAAATCATTCAAATTATTTTTGGGAAAGGTTAGAAAACAACTTACGTCTGCGAAAGCAGTCAAATCAGTTCTGGTGACCATTTCGATACTTTTGAGATGAGTTTCCACGATATTCACCACGAACTGACATCCGTTACATATAAGGGTAGCTGCAGGGTCGTCCTGGAAACATTTCAATACTCTCGCCCTTTTAAAGAACTCACTCTCAAAATCGAAACACCTTGAGACGAAGTAAGAACTAGAATGAGAATAAGAGCTGTACGGAGCATACTGAAACTGAACTGAAACCATTGTCATATCTTCTGTTTTTATGTTGACTTTTGTTGTTTTGTTCTGCCTTCAGCTTACTGAGCTCTTAATCATCTTCATTATCAATAGACAGTATTGTCGACTCTCAACTGTTTTTCAACTTCAAAGTACTACTTCCACTATAAGCTCCATGTTTGTACAGTGACGGAAACGTTTGGTTGTAGCCATTGGGCGACCAAGAATTTCAAAAATGTTTTTGACACAAGTTTTAACAAATGGCAACATGCAGAAATGACAATTTTTAAAAATATTCTCGAGAATCACACAGACATTTTCAGTAAGCCCTCAGTTCAAAAGTTCGTTTGAAACTCGAAAGTTGCACTATAGCTGTTGGAACAACTAACGAACTCGTTTTATTCATGAGAAAAAAGTTTATCCATTCAGAATTCCTGTTCAGAAAAGTAAAAATTCATTGGAATTAGCAAGCAGACAGCGAATGGCATGTAGTTGCAGGGTCTACATTTTGCTTAAGATAATCTAAAAACTTGTTGATTCCATCCACGACGTCATTTTTGGCAATTTCGCAGACGAGTTTCAAGATTTCTATATTTGGTGCGATTTTGCATACATGCTGAAATGGAATAGTTTTTGTTACTTCAAGTTCTTCTAGCTCGACTCACGTCAATCAGCCCTGTCAGTTGGTCTCGACTAATAGATTCCACCAGTGCTACATTTTTCTGAATCAATCCGAAAACCTCTTGGCACACGTTGCAGAATACTTTGCAGTTTGAAGCAGGGGGAACTGTTTCGGCAGAGCATGTTGCTAGGCATAAGAGAAGAATGAACAGTGTGAACAACTTCATTTTTGAAAAAGTGAAGAACTCGGTATAGATTGGAAGCACGACTTCATTATATACTTTATGGTTTTTGATGTTATGAAGTGAGCAGACGTCACGCTGTTATTCAATACGTACAAGTTGGGAAGATAGTGCACAATTTGTTTTTGGAGACAGGTGAGGGCTCCAAAACTTTGAGACAGTAACTTTAATTTGATTGGTGGTTGATAGAAGAACTTAAATCAAATTCCTGAAACTTCAGAATCTTCATCAATCAATTTTCAAATTTACTGAGTTGTTTATCTCGTAGAGCCAATGCTTGCTGCCAATATAGTGCACTCTCCATAGATCAGATAGCTCGAAGTTTTCACTTTTTTATTTTAAACTTTCTGAGAACCAATAAAACAAAACGATATTAACTCAAAATAACTGTCGATTGAAAATGGGGAAGCTAAACTTAAACGGTCTTTCTGTGCAGTGTTCAGTAGAAGCTCTTCCCATCACAAACACGCAAGTATCCACAAAGAACTTTTGGACTTGTCTGATCCTTGAATCCTCTTATCAGAGTGATCAGAGCATCCACTAGATCGTCCTGGAGCACTACACACAATGCCTTGACTATTGGGATATCAGTTGGAGCAGCTTTGCACACGTTCTGAAACAGATATTCTAACTTCATTGTTGAGATAAAAGAATCTCACATTAATCAAAGATGCAAGATTGTTTTGAGTGATAGACTCCAGAACGGAAAGCTGAGATTGGACCAGTGAAAGACCGCTGTTGCATAGGTCACAGAGGATGTTGGGAGGGTTGGAAGAATTCCCAGGTTGAACTGTTTGACAGTTTCCGATTGTGACGATGAGGAAGAAAATGTAGAAGTTCTGAAGCATTTTTGATGTCTGTGTTTGTACCAGAGGTCTGACGGTAACTTTTATAGTAACATTTCAGTCAAAAATACAGCTAGTAAAACATGACTGTTTTCATGTTTTGTTTAAATTATGTAAGTGGATACAGCTGCAAAGACGAAAGAATGGGAACAAATCGGATCTCCATAATTTCAGATGGCCCAAAAGATCAGCATCAACCGTGGACTTGGTCTCGGAATGGCACAACTCGGAGCGTTTGCGCGGATGGGAATGATGATAAACGTAAGTGTGTCTGCGTCTCTCCTCACTGTTTACTCTGTTCTCTGACCGTTCTCCGCCGATTGCCGCATTTCCGCGATAGCGTGTCTGACCGTTATCGTTGACCAGTCTTCCATCCAAATATCTTTTCCTCTCTGTTCACATCTGAATGTGGGGGTATAGCTCAGTGGCAGAGCATTCGACTGCAGATCGAGAGGTCCCCGGTTCAACTCCGGGTGCCCCCTAGTTCTTTTTTACATTTTTCAAGTTCTAAACTTTTTCAAATGCTATTCCAGGTGAGCGCTATGGGTGCGACTGGAGGTGGAGAAGGACAAGCGAATGGAGATATTTTAGGTGAAGACGGAATAGAAATGAGTAGAAAATCAACGTGGAAAAGTAAAGATGAAATAAAGACAAGGAAAAGCACCGCATTCGAGCCTGACCTAGATTTCGATATGATAGATCTTCGACATCCGTCAGGTAGGTTCAAGTGCTGATAATTCAAGGTTAAAACCTTTTTGCAGGTTCCTCCCAATACTTGTATGGGTTTGGTTTCGACAACAACGTATTCGGATCAATCGACGCGCAAAGTGATGATGATTCAGTTTTTATGTGACACAAATTTTATTGGAAACCTTTCTAGAGCTATAACATCAAATAAAAACTAAAAACAAGAAACGCTAAGAAGCTGGTTGAGATTCCTCTAGTTAGGTTGGGATCATCTTCGAAACTGCCGTTGCAAAAGTCCTGAAAACGAAAATCAGAAAACTTGAGGAGAATAGGCTTACTCTAGAACAAGTGCATTTGATTTCCGCTGGAAGCGCGTCGTCACTTGTGATGTTCGAGAAGTCTATGCTCGAGCAAAGTGGCTGGAATGAGACATTTTTCACACTGCCAAATGAAGTATAGAATCTTACCACGTTCTGGTAAGAATCTTCCATAGCTTTCTCCAAGCATCCCTTCATCATGGTTGCCTTCTGATCCGGCTTATTTACGTTCTCGACCACCAATCGTATGTAGCAAGATGTCAGCGAGGGACAGATGTAATCGACGTACTCATCTTCAGAAAATCTAGTCTCATTTCATAAAGTCAAAACACACCTTTGTCGATTCCGAATTCCGCGACTCCTCCGAAACATTTGATCGAATGAGCATAGCTGAATAAGGAAGACACAATGAAGAGAAATAACAACATACTATTGAATGTGGTGTAAAATGTGAAAGTAGTTGTAATAGCTCGACACACAGATTGGAAAGTGAAACCAGTCGGATTAACACTTTCACAATACACCAAGGTACAGGTTGAATGGAAATTTCGGTTGGGTTTTCATGTTCAGAAGATTGAACCCAAATAGTTTTCACATTAAAAACAGTAAAATCCAATAGTCCACACGAAGAGATGGTTATCATTTGGACTAAATTCGGGAGGGCAAGGTTTTCATCCGACAAGAGGAGATCCATTGAAGATAAAGTCGTGGCGTTTCTTCCTTTTACTGTTCGTTAGAAATTGAGAAAAGTGGACTTTTTGAGTTCATATTTTTGTTTCAACGGCTTCAATGATTCCTCAAAACAGAGCGTCTCCCCCTGCTCCATGTCCTCGTATTGTTTTAGTCTTCATGCTACTTGGTCTCCTGGTTTTAGTATTCACATTGTGAGTTTTCATTGTAAGAGATTTTATCACTGTATGGTTATTGCAGGTACACAAACACACCCTCAGCTGAATACATCATGAGAATCAGTTCTCGGCTGAGATATCCCCTTTCAGATACAGGTGTTTCGAAAGAATCAGAATATGACCTGAACGAGTACAATGTGAAGACTTATAAGGGATACGTGACCATGCAGGAGCTGAATGAGAAGGTTTGCTTCTTTTTAGTTTGTCTCGAATGATTTGTTCTTCAGGTTTACAAACTTCTCGGCTACGAAATCGAGAAGCCAACTCTTCCAGTTCCAACGTTGCGAATGATCACTGAGCCAACTTGTGATCTAGTTTTCTCTGAATGGCTTCGAGTTTCTCAACAGGCTCAACCAGAATTTCCTCCAGAATACATCCCGACGTCTGAAAAAGATGCGTTCCTTCTTTTTGGATACGCAGCGTTGGGAACGGTAAGACACTGAGACTCCTCCTCCGGTGGAACCTTTCATAATCTAGGTCAAGGTGAAAACTACTTTACAGATTCTGATTATGGAATAAAAGCTAAATTTTCATGTGGTTCGAGTCATGGAATTGCCTTTTATAATAAAAACTTTCATATTTTCAGTGGTACATGAACGATAAGAACTCTGCATTTGGAGAGAAACCAAGAAACTGGGACAAGATTTCAGAGCTGATGGAGTATCCGAAAGAGAAGTTGGCCAATATGGCATACCACATCGAATCAGGTTGGTTTTTTTCTAGTTTCCATAGTTTCACTCACCTTCTGAACTGCTCTTCATTCCTCATAACCAATAGCACATTTTATGCTACAATTCAAAATTAGAAAATATTTATTCAGGTTTGTTGACTTGGCCAATGCTCGTGTTTGTCTTCTTTAATTGTTAGTCTATAGAATACTAAAAAGTTTCGAATAATGGGAATATGAAGATCAATACCAATCGAATTTTGATTTGTGTAATGATCCTAGAAATCGAAATTCGAATGGATTTCAGTTTCGATGTTTCATGCGATGGCTTCTCATCGACTCGACGGAAAGAGTGGTGTTGTGATTGGAAGTATGCAACCATGGGTGGAAGTGATGGCTTTGAAGAACGGTTTGGAGAGAGATCAACTTTTAAAATAATGATTGAACGTGTTTTAGGTGCTGAGAAGGTTTTAACAGTTGAGTATAACAAGTTGGAAATCCAAGAGCAGTTCAAGGATAGGATGTCTTCTATTTTTCCAACTAATTTTGTGAAGAACTGGCAAAAGTAAGTTTTACCCCTTGCAAACGGGTCAAAACGGGCCGGTGGATAAATTGGCTTAAAATTTAAGATATTAATTCAGACAGGTTGGGTATCAAATTATTGACCTCGACGAACACTATCTGACCTGAAGAATACGGATCAGTTTCAGCTTCAGAAAATGTTTCAGAAATACAAAACTAATGAAGCTTTTTAGCCTTGTCCACGGTTTGTTACGTATTCTTGAGCCTATTTCGTGCATGTGACATTAATCTTGTCGAGATCAATAATTTGAAACCAATCTGACTGAATGCCTTGTTTTGAAGCCAAGTTTCAGCCGGCTCGGCGGCGGCCAGCTTTGACCCTTTTGCAAGTGTAAAATGTATCTTCTTGATTTTTCAAAAAAAGTATTCTGAATTCAGTTATTCTGGCTCTTTCGACTTTGCTGCATCATTCTCCTCCATCGAGCATTCTGGACTTGGACGGTACGGAGATCCACTGGATCCAATCGGCGACTTGCGAGAGATGTTGAAGATCAAGTGTATTCTGAAGAAAGGAGGTAGTTATCAAACTTCTGACCTTTACACTTTCAATCTATTACAGGATTGCTGTTCCTTTCCTTCCCGTTGGGAACCGACGCAATCCAATACAATGCACACAGAATTTACGGGCCCGTCCGTCTCGCGATGATGTTTTATGGGTTCGAATGGTTGGACACGTTCTCCGGAGAACAAGAGAAACCTTTCGATTTGAATTCCCAGCGGCTCCATTCAAATGTTAAATTCGGCATGATACAACACACAATGGTATTGAGGAAACTTTGATTTCTATTGTTAAAGAAAACAGGCAATTTTTGGATTTGAATACTTTTGTTATTCGTGTGCTTCAGGAAATATACTTTTTTTGCTTTTCATAAAGATGTCTCATACTTTGTGTTTGGAATGGAAGTTAGAATAAGGTCAAGGATTCGAGAATTCAAATTGAGAAGTTTCGAGTTGTTTAGAGACAAGAGAGAACAATGCGCTCATGAAAAATGAGCGGGTTTCCAGGCAACCATTCTTTCGGCAACCACTTTATAATACAAGAAATCCTTGTTGTATTATATTTAGTTTTTGAAAATTCAAAAAATATATAATTGAGTTCGTTTCCTTCGAAACGTTCTGCGCACGTCCTGTTCTCAAAAAATGTGATTTTTTCATTTCTTCAACGTATCATTTCAACATTTTTCTTCGCCTTTCTTTTCAAACCAAGTTTACAGATATCCCTGCCAAATTCAATATGATACCGGTAACATTTTCATCTGATTTCAATTCTTTTAATTTGATTCATAGTGTTGGCTAAAAAAGTTTGAATTGTGGAGATTTGCGATGAAAAATGATCAACTTTGAGCAAATGAAAAGCATGTTCCAATTATCCGTTTCTCCTTCTTGTGGTTGAATATTTTTCCAAAAATTAAAATTGAGTTATTAATATCGTGCATACTCTCACGACTTCAAGATTCGGGTTCGTTTCAGTGCAACTTTGAAGTCTTTCTTGATTTTCTTGACGCAACACAACTGATTCTATTTTGATTATACAAAGAAAACGTTAGTTTCTACAAAAATGGTGATTTAAAGCTTTTAGAGAACTCGGTTAATTGGGGCATACTTTTTCAACTGCTCAAAGTTGACCATTTTGTACTGAAAATCCCCAAAGTTCATACCTTTTTAGCCGGTGCTGTTCATGATTCTCCTCTATTGACTTTTTCTGTGACTCGAATGCATCAAACTTCCTTTCAGCCCAGCCAAAACTACAATGCGAAACGAATTGTTCGTTTCTCTGTCAAAAACTCAATTAGGCTCCTCCCACTTCCTCCTTTTAATATTCTATTGTTATATGCAGATGTGCAAACAGAATGCACGTATCGTTTCCAGCTATTCTCTTTCAGGTAAAACTAACGAGGATGATCAACAGGGCACATTCCATTGTATTGCCGTCTCGAATCTACTCAATTCTTCTCTTCGTCGCCTTCTTTCTCATTGTCGTCACACTGTATGTTTTTTTAAATCGAATTTCGAATGATGTTTTGGACGCTGAAAACCTTTCAGACTGAACCAAGACAGAAATGCATCCAGAAACTTGACCGAGGCTCCATCAAAACTCAGAATACCGGAATCGTCGTCGGATCCAAAACTTCCAAGAGAATCAACTCTGAAGGAAATTAGTGTGAAGACTCACAAGGGAATGGTTTCACTGGACGAGTTGAATGAAAATGCTAGTTTTATTCTGAATGACGATTTTCAGACATTTGAAAAGTTTTCAGGTGTTCAAAAAGTTCGGCTATGAAATAATCCGTCCCAGTTTACCAGTTCCAACACTTCGAATGCTCAAAGAGCCAACATGTGAGGTGGTGTTCTCCGAATGGAAGAGAATCTCCGAACTACCACAGCCAGAGTATCCGCCGAAAGAGATTCCAGCGGATCGATTGGATGAGTTCCTTCTCTATAACTACACTGCGGTCAATTCGGTATTATCAAAATCCGAAATGTTTGAATGAAAACACTTTTCAGTGGTACATCAATGACAAAAACTCGGCGAAGGGAGAGAGACCAAGAAACTGGGATAAGCTCTCCGAATTGATCAAGTGGCCAAGACGGAAATTAGGAGGGTTGGCATACGGAACAGATGGAGGTGAGAAGACGCATTTGCCATTTATTTATACCGGATTTTTAGTTTCCATGTACGACGCCATGAAATATTACCATTTGGAAGGGAAGAGTGGAGTTGTCATCGGAAGTATGCAGCCATGGGTTGAAGTTTCAGCCCTTGTTCATGGTAAACTTGAGATCTTTTTCTCTCTCTCGTCCACATTACTCATGAGTTTCCAGGTGCCTCGAAAGTTCTGACAGTGGAATATAATGAACTGACGATTCAAGAGGAATTCAGAGATAGGATGTCTTCGATACTTCCACTCGATTTTGTGTCCAACTGGCAGACGTAAGTTAGACATTTTTATTTGGAAAGCATGATTGATTCAGCATTGACCGAGAATTCATTGATTCCTTGAACATTTCATTGAAACATGTTTGAACTCCTGCATAAAACAAGCTATTCAGCCGACATGATTGTTCAACTGTCAAAATGACATAATCTTTTTTCAGATACGCAGACAAATTTGACTTCGCTGCTTCGTTCT
Source organism: Caenorhabditis sp. 40 LS-2015 (assembly GCA_900536305.3). Lineage (NCBI taxonomy): Eukaryota > Metazoa > Nematoda > Chromadorea > Rhabditida > Rhabditidae > Caenorhabditis > Caenorhabditis tribulationis. Next base: position 101,958 of record LR544096.1, read on the forward strand.
CGTCCATCGAACATTCTGGATTAGGAAGATATGGAGATCCGATTGATCCGATTGGAGATCTCAGGGAGATGCTCAAGATAAAATGTATCCTGAAGCAAGGAGGTGAAAACGAACGATGAGATCCCAATTGAAAGTAACTTTTTCAGGTCTCCTGTTCCTCGGATTCCCATTGGGCACGGACGCCATCCAGTACAATGCTCATCGAATCTACGGATCCATTCGACTTGCCATGATGTTCTACGGATTCGAGTGGTTGGGGACATTCACCGGAGCAAACGAAGAGCCAAAGGATCTCACAGTGGAGCGGCTTCACTCTAGAGCCGTCTTGTCAATGACACAGAACACCATCGTCTTGAGAAAACTTTAGTTCATGACATTCATTTTGTGAAGCGTGTAGTTATTATTATTATTATTATTTCGATACGAGTAATTTTTCTAAAAAGATGTTGAATATGGATTGAATAATTGAAGAATTGAGATACTTTTTTTTATAACGGAACGAACTGGAAGGAAACAGGAAGCTTCTTTACCGCGGCACTGGGAAATTTCTAAATGCAGAATTCAGAAACAAGTTCTTTGCAAAGCAAGAGACTGGAAGTTTATTAAATGAGAGTTGACAGAGTTGATTTCCGATCAAAATGTGACGGTCAAAGTTACTAACTCAAAAAAAAAGCAGATAATAATCGAATTTTTCTTGACTAATTTTGATGTTTCTGATTTCGTGCAACAAAAAGAATACCTATTCTTGTCTCTCTACTCGAATCATGCATGTATTTTTTCTCCGTTCTGAACCATAAACTCTCCGTCCAACCAATACTAAACACTGCTTTCTCTCTTACCCCGCTTTCTCTCTCCAATCATTTTTCTTTTTGTTTCCACAATGCCACGATTTTGCCTATTGCTATTCATCTGCACTGTTATCATTGTTTTTTACCTGAATAAGGTGTAGGTGTCAAATCTTGGAAAACAATCATATGCTATTGAAAATCCATTCAGATATGTTTATGACAAAATCCAGTTTGGAAGAACGGCTTTATGGAATACGTATGGAGGTGGAGAGACTAGAACTATTTTCCAAGATCCGAATATTTACCTACGCCAAAATGTTCGAACTCATGTTGGAGACATTAGCTTCCTTGAGTTTAGGGAGGAAGTGAGTTCTAGGAGATTCATCTTGAAACATGTCACTGATTTTCAGCTCTACAAAAAGTACGGATACAATCTGACTATTCCTACTTACCCGTTTGTAACAGTGGTCTCGAAGTATGACATGAACTGTACATGGGTAATCAATGATAAAACCTAACTTTGTGATGATTTTGATGTTCAGGAGTTTTTGGATTGGTTGGAATTGCAGAAGAAACGAACGAACCGTCGTCCGAGAGCATTTCTTCCGGATGGTGGACAGAGAGATTTTCTGACAAATAAGTATAGTGGAGTTTCTTATGCAAGTTTCACAGCTTATCGTCTGCATAGAACCAATACTTTTCAGAAGTACACTGATGATCGAGGCAAGCTTAACATAACCTACAAGAGTTGGGAAAACATTGCCGATATTGTTACATGGCATGCTCGAGACGTTTTAAGATTGGTGGATGATATGTCGGGAAGTTAGTATAACATTCATCATTGTCTCTAAAATATGAGCTTTCAGTTTCCATGCACTGCGCGATGAAAAGTTATTACCTGACGGGGAAACGGGGTCTCGTTCTGGCGAGTGACCATCCGATAGTGGAAGTTCAAGCAATTCAAAATGGTAACTTTAGAAACAGAATTCTGCTAGCTGGTCTTGTTAATTCTCAGAAGTTCAACCAACCACTGTTCCGTTCATGTTATTTCAGGTGCTTCCCGGATCCTCTCCGTCGGACAGGTGGCTCGAGAGACCAACGATATATCGTCCATTTCTTTTGTTGAATTTGCGGAGAAATATCACAGGTTTGTTGACATTTTCGAAGACTGTTCAATGAGACAGATTGATTTCAGATACAGTCAGTCTTTTGATTTTGTGGCCACGTACGAAACGATCGGGAGTGTTGGTTTAGGGAGATATGGAGATGTGTTGGATGCATTTGGGGATCTTCAAATGATGGCAATGTTGGGATGTTCGTTGAAGAGAGGAGGATTGTTCTTTTTGGGAATTTCGATTGGAAGAGATGCTGTGATATTCAATCAGAAAAGAATATATGGTCATGCCAGGCTACCAATGCTAATTGCAGGTGAGGATTGAGGATACTGGGGAAGAAGTTCTATCTCAGTTTCTTATTGCAACTTTTGGCCGAGAATTGAGACTAGTTCGGCGCTGGGACCTTGGTCTGCTTTTCATCAGACGTTTCAGTTTTCGGCAAGCTAATTGTGTGAGGTTTGAAGTTAATTAGATAAGTAGTCGACATTATGCACTGTGACTGCTAGACTACACCTTTTGTGTGTTTTTCAAGCCGCAATCGAACAGAAAACGGCTGCGCTTACGAATAGGAAAGAATAATATCGTTGTGAGACAATTTTTGAGTGTTTGTTTTTGTATTTTCATACAGATTGCTAAGGTTGTAACTTCTACAGTTGAAAAAGCTATACGGGACCGTTTATAAACGGTCCCATATGGCTTTTTTATCCAATCCGTTCGAACTTTCTCTGGGATTGATAGGACGCATCGAAAGGAAATGTGATCTGCTTACGATAGGACCCATTAAGCCTTCATCAAGAGAAATGAGGAAGTGCAGATGCAGACTCAACTGATGGAATCCAGCTAGGAAGTACATTTTTCATAACATGTTTTTTTCTGGACATCCTCCCTGAAAAAAATCGTATGTATTGTAACTAGTCACAATGAGTCGTATGGCTCTGAAATCTCGAATCTTAAACAGCATTCTATCCCATCCTTCTGTCGTTGTGTTGTGTTGCGAATCTGCTTTCTTGATGTTTTGTTATTGAGTATTTCCAGTTGGCTGTTGCTTCGGTTGAAATTTCCCTTTCTCGTAAAAAAGGGAGAAACATACACAGTCCGAACGATTCACAAGATAACACTTATTTTCCAGGATACGAATGGATCGCGACATTTTCTGAGGACTTTGAAACATCGACGGAGATAACTGGACCAGAAATCGACAGATTGCATAAATTCGATCATCTGAAACGGACGTTGGTTCTGCGGAAACTTTAAACTATCAGCCATATTTTCTCTTCAATTTTCTACATTCATTTTCTTTCTGTGTGCGATCATCGAATAAATTTTCGTAGATTCGATAGTTACAAGAAAGACATGAGAAATAAGAGAGAGAGAGAGGAATGATTTTTCGGAAAGATACGGTTCGCGACATGAACTGTGGGCCGAAAGAGTCTTCCGAAGCTTTCTTGTTTCTTGGCAGATTATTAGGAGAGATATCTTCTCATGAGACACAGACAGACGGCCCATCGTGGCATTTTTCGATTCCGAATATGTCCACTGAATGAGTGTTCCGCCACCTGCACAAATAGTGCACGTTTATTCCAGAGCTAATCAATAGTTTTTGTTTGTTTGTTGTAACTTTTAAAATTTTAGATTTTAGAATACCAGTGTACCCAAAACCAATTTATTTCAGATCTTCATAGAAAACCCCGAACTCACTTTCAATCCTTTCTCTGTTGCCTTCATCCAGAGTCCTAGCAGAGTTGCGCGGAATTCAGAGCTAAGCATATAGAAAAATTCTAGAGCTGCAAGGAATTCTGACGTCCGTTCAACTTTTCACTTCCCACTTCAGTTTTTGAAAATTTACTAACAACTTCCGACTTCCAATATCCGTTTTCAAAACTTCACATCCCGAAACTCTGGTGCCTAGTCTGGCAACTTAGAAGACATGCCTGTTATACTCCCAGATGTCATTTGTGCTAATTCATAAACAATCGAACATCTGTGCCTACGTGGCGTAATGGCTAATGCTAGCATAGCTTCCTCTCGGATATTACGCAACACGATTCTCCCGAAACCATTTTTTTTGAATTCTTCATTGAAATCGGAAAACTGGATATCCACTTTCTGTTTATTGCCCTTTTTCTTTCCCTAGCTTGAACGCTTTTCTCTCAACTTTTCTAAAGAATGCAAGAATGCAACTCACATTTCAGAATGATTCTTCATTTATGCAAACTACAAAACATTCTCAGGATACTTGTAATGATCTCGTTGTTTGGCTTCATTTTTATTATAGATTATCAGGTGAGGATTTGGATATCTTATTTCCAGAGAAATAAGAAATTTCCGAATTTCAGCTTAAAAGTAAACAGAGGCAAGACGAGCTGAAAGTTTTGAGGAGGCAGTATTTAGCAGACGATCCTGAGGTGGGTCTTCGATCTCTTGAATTTTCAATTTGAACTTCATCTTCCAGGACGGACAAACCGTTGGCTATGAAGTTGTTGGAGATGAAATCAAGTATAATGCTGTTGAAAAACCAAAAATCGCAATTGTCAGTGTTCTTCGTTCTCTTGAACAGTCTAAGTTTTACGACATTGCGATCAGTAGGTTCTTCAAAGTTTAGAAGTTTCCGAAAACCCCATAAATTCCAGGCACTGTGAAATGCTATGCGAAAATCCAAGGCTACCACTACATTCTAGCCGTGGAGAAAGATTTTGATTGTTACCAGAAAGATGTTGGTTTTTGACCGCCTAGATGAAGCAGATAATCATTGGCTTTTGTTACAGCAATTTTTCCGGCGGCACTGTATAATCGCAAAAATCCTGCCGAATTTCGACGCCGTGTTATTTCTAGATGCCGATATCGGTGTTGTTTATCCAAAGAGACGAATCGAGGAATACATGTACCAGAACTTTGATGTCATTTTCTACGATCGATTTTATAATTGGGAGATTATGGCAGGGTCTTATTTGGTCATGAATACTCCGTATGCGATCAAATTTTTGTTGGATTTTGCCAATTATGAGAACACTCTGCCGGACAGTTTTCATGGAACTGATAATGGAGCACTTCATGTAAGTTTTTTTTCAAAGATATATGTTCATTACCTGTACAAACTTTGTATTACTAAGTTCTTACGTAGTTCTCCCTATACCTGATGATCTACTCACGTTTCACCTGTAGAATCGAAATCTAAAACATTTCAGTTCTTCATTGCCGAACGATTTTTCCCTGAAGAAATGTACACGATCGATTTGTGCCGTCAACCGTACAAATACTCTCGAGACTTCGACGACGTCTTCACTTATGAAGCGTGTCTACGCGGGATCCTCGGCGCGAGAACCGAATTCGATCGTGTCAAAATCTTGAAGAAGGGAACTGGCTGGGCACGAGACAGCTGGCTAACCGATGGAGTCTGGAACAAGGAAATCGGAGACTTTATGCTCCATTCGTGGAAGACGAGCCAGCTACAAACGATTCCGAACCGGCGGATCAAACCGGTGAAGACTTCAATGTACGAGTGGTTCAATCCGCTTATCGGTGCTATTCATCTCGACAAATGTCATCCGAAAAACATGTCGTGGAACTATGATGAACGGTTGCTAGGGGATTCTGAAGAAATGATGACAAGTTTGACAGAGTACAGGAATAAGGTGACGAAGCAGCAGTTCCATTTCTTCTATAGGATGAAGTCATTCGTGTGATACATTTACTATTTCATTACGGTTTGTGTCTCTAAGTTTGTCTCAATGCGTTACGGGTGAAGATTTCATGTGTAGTCATTGTCTGCAGAATAAATTTTTTGAAAACGAGCGATATTGTCATTGGCAACAAAAGAACAACACAATAGAAAAGAAGCACGGAGAGGAAATAAGCTTAAGCGCATTCGTAACCAAGGAAAATTTCAAGATCTCGTTTGAATGGAGGGTACAACCTGGAGCATTCGTCATTGTTTCTTGCTGGTCTTGTATCAAACAAACATTTGATACTGAGCGTCTTCACCAGGTTCTTATCTCTATTTGACATATTGATTTTATCTGTAACTCAATGACATTTCAGTTCTTCCGTACTCATCACAGAACACGATCACATATCCCGCTTATTTCTTTGCCGACTCAAAACAATGCTTCCAAATCGAATTAATTGACACAGCTTGCCTCGGAATTCCAAAAACGGAAAGCAGAAAATTCGTTGTGTCGAAGAAGTGATTAATGTTCAAACAGGAACAATAGGAGCCCGACAGAGTACAACATGTCCTCCTGGAGATTGTGAGTTTTAAAGTGTTTTTTTATAATTCGGCAATTTTGTCAGAAGATATTCATTGGTGCCTGGTGTTGAGAGAAAATACAATTTCGCTTGGATTTTTCTGATCGTGTTTTTGGCATGTTTTGTGTATACAAGTATTGTGTTAGTTTTTGATACGGTGAGTTTCATAAGAAATGGTTATTTTCGATGATCAAAAGATTTAGATACCAGAAGGAAGTCTCGTTTTTAACACGGAAGAGCTGAGAAGGAGGTTTGTGCTCAATGGAAGTGTGAGTCTTCATTCTTGCTTCAAAAGTCTAGTGTCTTAAAATTTTTAGCTCAGTGATCTGGTCAACTTCAAATTGTTTGGGACAAATGAAACGGAGCCACCACAAGACTATAAGAGAATAGCGATTGTTATGATTGTAACAAATGACACGAAGCCAGAATACTATGACATTGCGATTCGTGAGTTGATTTCAAATTTAAGTACGATTTTTCGCATTTTAGAAACAATTCGATGTTATTGCAAAATTCATGACTATGAGTTCGTGTTAGCTGTGGATTCAGACTTCAACTGTTCTCATGAAGATGTTAGTTTTCACATGGGAATTCTCAAATTTCAAAAGCTCCCTATTCCAGAAGTTTTTCCGCCGACACTGTGCTGCTGCGAAAATCCTCCCACTTTTCGACACGATTCTATTTCTCGATGCTGACATTGGAATCGTGAATCCAAACAGAAAGATTGAGGAGTTCATGGACGACGGAAAAGATATTATTTTCTATGATCGGTTTTACAACTGGGAAATCATGGCAGGATCTTATATTGCTCGAAACACCCAGTACGCAATAGATTTGCTCAATGGTAATTTCACTTTTTCAAAAAAAAGCAAAGAGGAGATTCCTCCAGAAAGGAGGTTTCGTCGGGTTCTCCAATGACACTTTGTCTCGTAATTTGGATTCGAGCGATGAGTTATGACTTCGCAAAAATAAAAAGGGCAGTCAAATGAAATAATTTTAAAAGTCCACCTTTTATATCTAATGATATTATTAGACTAATATTGTCAGACTTCTACTCTGTGAGCTCATAACTCGAATCACATGAGAACTTTGCACAAATTTTATTCAAGAATCCGAATCTATGGAGTTAATTTTACCATGCCCCAGATTACGAGAAAATTTCAACCATTTTTTCTTTTTGTTCCGAAAAATTAATCATAACCATCTGACCGAATTTTCCCTCATCATACAGTATCTGTTCAAAGTTAACTTATAGAATTTGCCGACTATGAATTCAAACTGCCAAAAAGTTTTCACGGAACAGACAACGGAGCTCTTCATGTGAGTCTGACGATCCTAAAAGTTTTTGCAAGTCATTTTCAGATCTTCCTAGCGGAAAAATTGTTTCCAAACGCTCTAATCGAGACTAATATCTGCAAGGGTGTCTACAGCAAGTCAACAGGATTCGAAGATCTATTCACTTATGAGGCATGTGTCAGAGCCATCTTCGGAGCAGGCACTGATTTCGGAAAAGTCAGGATCATGAAAAAAGTGGGAGCTCTGTGATAACTTCTCAATATGAAAAATAGTTTCAGGGAACCGGGTGGGCGAGAGATGGTTGGTTGACTTCAATGTTGTGGCATCCTGATCTAGATTTTATGTTTCATGGATGGAAGACTAATCAATTGAGAGAAACTCCAGATGTTGGAATTAAGTGAGTTTTCATACTGTAAACCAAAACAATCCGTTTCGAAATTCAGGCCAGAGCAAATGGGAAGAAGTCATTGGTACAACCCATTAATCGGTCCCATAGACCTCAAAAAATGTAGCCCTCAGAACAGAACGTGGTCCTATGATCCAAGACTACGGGGAAACAAGGAAGATATTCAGAATAGTCTTCGGAAGTTTGAAGTGGAAGTTGCTGTGCAACAGGTGTACTCCTACTGTAGAATGACGGAAATGATGCTTCGGTGATGATTCAAAGCGTGTATGTACATTTGACATAATCCTTATTTACAGAACTAATAAAACTGTCACAACGTAGAGCTTGCAAAAAGAATTTATTGGATGTTTAAAACTTTACAGGTGTAAACAAGAAAATATGTACACAAAATGTCACAGGTGGATTCCAACCGAGTTAAAACTTTTCCTGAAAAACGATATCTTGCCCTTTGGCATGCTCCACGATCCACTTGATGATGAGATCTTTGGAGCTGTTTGGTGCCACCTTCACCGTCCATTCCAAGTTGTGATCTCTGTTCATTCGAGCTCCCTCTCTTGATTCTCCCACTTCGTTATCTGGATCAACAGATGGCTCGTAAGGAGCCACATCTGGCGCTGCCAGCTTGACCCGAATTTTCTCATCGGTACTACGTGGAACATGATGTTTGATAGTGAGAAACACCGGTTGTCCACTTCTGGTGTTCTTCACCGAGATGGTTTGCTCTGTGACATGAGCAGAGTGTTTAGTGATGTAACCAGCCTCTTCGTGGAACTTTTTGGCAGGCTTGTATTCGATACGAATGCCAGTGTCGACACCCAACGAGCATGTGAACTTCTCTCCAGGAGACACGTTCTTCATATGACTCTGAAAAAATTATCAGGCAAATTGAATGGACAGTGACTCTCCATACCTTCGCGACAAAAGCAGCATCCAGAAAGATCGAAGTGTCACCGGCAAGAAATGGGAGAGTAGATGTGTTCACAGTGGAAGCGGTCAAAAACGCAACGGCAGTTTTGGAAGGAACGCTTTCATGAATCAGAGACGGTGTCAAAACAACCGTTCCAATAGTCACTTTGTGATCATCCGTCCCATTTGGAAGAGTTGTTTTGCGAGCAATCTTGAACTCAGTGCTCAATGCTTTCTCAGTAACTTTCATTGGTGGTGGTGGAGCCATCGGTGCAGGTGGCGGCGGTGGAGCAGACTGCTGTTGCATTTGCATTTGCGGGCCTCTACGGAGAGAGGGTGCACTCCTCAAAGCAAATTCTGAATCATGATGATGTGGTCGGTGAACAGGACGTTTATAAAAGTAGGCATCGAGGGTTCCGAGTTCAGGAATACGTCCTCCAAGAGATGACTGAGCAGTGGACAGCACTGCTGGAAACTCGTTCCAGTCTTCTCCGCAGCGGTTGGTGAGCTTCCCGTAGTAAGTGACGGTCATCGAGGGTTTTTCAGTATCGACACGAATGTCATAGGACGGTTGCCAACCACAATTGAACACTTGGTAAGTAATGTCGACTTGTGCATTTCCCTCTTCAAACGCTTCTAGGGTAATGATGACAGAGCTGAGCAAGTTACAGTATATTTCAGCTGATCAAGCGAAAACTTACCGTGATTTTCTTGTCTGACCAAAATTGGCATTTCTGCTAATTTCATCCTGAATTTTTCCCTCCATTTCAGCGATCCTTGCGAGCTCTTGTTCGGTTTCTCGCAACTTCAACTTCAATGTTTCTGATTCTGCCTCGCGGAAATCGAACAGATTCTGAAGTCCATTGAGATATTGTTGATCGATGACAATACTTCCAGAATCTTTCGGTGGATTTATTACTGTTTTCCCGATATCCGCAACAGTTCTATCCAATCCATCAATTTTTCTCGCGAGGATACCTTTGCGATCTTCCTCAATCTTCCGGGCACTTGCATATCTTTCAAGTTCTTTTCTCAACTCGGCTATCTACATAGTTAATTCTGAGAAAGCATAGATTCATTGACACCCAACCTTTGAAGTATCCGTTTCTCCTATCCGAACAAAAACATCTTTCTCCGTCACATCACAAATCGTTGCATTGCCGCGACCGTCAACTCGAACCGAATCGCTTTGGAGACAAGTTGAAAAATTCTGAAATCTCAAAACTTGATTTGTCTGCTGATTTCAAGAGGTCACCTTCAATCGCACTTCATTGATTCCAGCTTTCACTGAAATCGGAACAATCCTCTTGACTTCGGCACGATCACTCAAAATCGTGATGTTGCTGATTTCCTGGTCGCGAATGTCGAATTCGTGAATAGTTGTCATCTGAATTGAGCGATTAGTTTGATAAACTAAGATAGAAAGAACAACTGAAAAGATAACAACCGTATGAACGGATGAAAAATGGGAACAATGGGGTTTTGAAGGGAAAACATTGACACATTTATTGAGGAATTATGTTGAAGTAGTTTCTTTCTTTTGAAGCATTGACATCATCCTTAAAACTTCTCTTGATATTGTACAGTTTCTTCCTTTGGATGCTCCACTACATATTTGATAACCAGATCCTGCGAAGAGTTCGGAGCCAACTTGACAGTCCATTCCAAGTTGTTGCTCGAATTGAATCTGGCTCCATCTGATGGTTCTGCATTCTCTGCACCACTAGTGCCTTTTTCTGCCTCATATGGAGTAGCAGCTGGAGCAACTAGTTTCACCCGAATCTTTTCTTCGGTGCTACGTGGAACGTGATGTTTGATGGTGAGCAGAACGGACTGTTCCTTTCGAGTATTCTTGACGGAGATAGTCTGCTCAGTGACATTTGCAGAGTGTTTTGTGATGTATCCTCCTTCCTCGTGATACTTCTTCGCTGGTTTGTACTCGACGCGAATCGCTGTATCCACTCCGAGTGAACAGCTGAATCTCTCTCCTGGAGACACGTTCTTGAGGTGACTCTGAAAGTTTGGGTTGATTCATGTTTTGAATAAGTGAAGGGTGTCTCACCTTTGCGACGAACGCGTTGTTGAGATACACAGAAGAGTCTCCGGACAAGAAGGCCAGATCGGAAGTGTTGACTGCCGATGCAGTAAGGAAGGCTGCCGCGTTCTTGCTTGGAACAGACTCGTGGACGAGTTTCGGGGAAAGAGTTACGTTTCCGACAGTGACTTTGTGATCGTTGGTTCCGTGAGGAATAGTTGCATGTCTCACGATTTTGAACTCAGTGCTCAACGTATTCTGCGTGATTTCAGAAGCAACAGCCACTGCCATCGGGGGTGGCGGGGGAGCACCGCCGAAACCCAATGTACCGCTTTGCTGAGGCATCGCAGTTGCAGTGCAACCGAACAAGCCGGATTGGCGGACCATCATTTGTGGTTGTGGCGCGGGTACATATTGGTGTCTGAACATTGCTTCGAGTGTTCCCAGATCCGGAATCTTTCCTCCGAGACACGGCTGAGCAGTGGAGAGAACGAGGGGAGCATCGGTCCAATCTTCATTCGTCTGTTGTCTGATCTTCCCGAAATAAGTGATGTTCATCGACGGTTTCTCGGTGTTCACTCTGATATCATATGATGGAGACCATCCTGCATTGTGAACTTGATAGATGATATCCAACTCAGCATCACACTCCTCGGAACATTCTAGAATGATTGTGGCAGCTCTGCAAAGGATGGTTTACTGTCACAAATCAAGTAATCGTACTCACTGTGAAATGAACTCTTGATGGCTTTTGATCTGGAGCTGGTTCAGTTCTTGCTCAAGTTTTCTCACTTTTTCGTTTTGATCTTTATGCTCACTCTCGATTGTTCGAAGTTCTAAAACATGTGCTCAGTTTTCGTAATTGTTATATCTGACTCACTCCCTCTATACGATTCCGAGTTTTTTCCATAGAAGTCGAAAAAGTTCTTGAGACTCGTCAATGTTCCGTCATTTAGGGAAACACATCCGTCTTTTGGAGGGTTGACCAGTCCACTTCCAACTTGTCCAAACACGTTGTCCAGGTTCTCAATACTCTTCTGGATCACACATCCACGATCCTCGATAGTTTGGAGACGTCCTTTTTCTTCTTGTAGGCTGGCACGAAGGATAGCAATCTTAAAGTCAAGTTTCAACGCACCACTTCATTCCCCAACAAACCTTTGGAGAATCCGACTCGTTCTTGATGACGGAAACATTCTTCACAACTACATCATGAATCACAGCTTTTCCTCTTCCCTCAACTCTCATCGATCCGGATATTAGGTTGGCGGAGAGATTCTGGAAATATTCAACTGAAAGGAGCTGCTTAGTTCGAAGGAAGCTCACTTTCAGAACGACTTCATTAACTCCCTCTTTCAACGGAACCTTGACAAGTCGACACACTTCAGCTCGATCCGTGAAAACTTTCACTTGACTGATGATCTGATCTCGAATCTCGAGCTCATGGGTTGTAGTAGTGGCGGTCATTTCTGGAAAAATCCTAGTCTGGATATAGAGAAAAATGAACAAAGTGAGGTTTACGGAAGATCTCAACAAAAGTATCCTGTAACTGAGACATATATTGTACTATAGGAAAAATAAAAGTGTTTGGTTCACTATTCTTTGATTGAGGGAAGAGAGGTCCAGACGGAGCAACCTAAAATCATATTTCAAGTTGTATACCGTATTTCCTCTAATATACGGTATACGGTTATATACCGGCACCCCGTATCGTCACTTGGACAAAATTAATCTTGGTTCCTGTAATAGTTATGAAAAGGTGTTCAACTAGCAAAATGTTGAACACAACGTGCTTGAGCGCTTTGTTCAGATGGAATAAAAGAATACTCCGTGACCGAGTATTTCACCTCTTCCATTTGACCAAATGCATTACATTATAAGCGGAGCACAGACTTCCTGTTAAAATGTCTCTAACAGTGGAGAATCATGATTTTAAGACCTTAAATATCACTATTTTCCACGGAAAACTATGCTTTTATATACTCTCCAGCACAATTCGAAAAGTTTCGACCATTGAAACAGCCAACAACACGTCACTCTTCTTCCATGAGACTGGTAAAATCAAAAGAAAGCATTTGAATATTTCGCTGATTTTCGAAATATTCATGCAACGTAAATAGCAATAACTGATATCAACGCGAGTTTGGCCAGTCTTTTATAGGTGGAATGGACCGACGTTTCGCAATTTGTTTGTGTTGACTCATTTCGAAATAGGCACTTGGGAGTGAGAGATAGAGAAAAAGAAGAATGTTTCGAAAAACAACGGAAGGGTCGTTTCTCGAGAAAGATGGAGTTCAAGCTCCTTGAATATTCCATTGGACAGGGAAAATCTGAAAGAAAGAAAAAAAAAAGTTGAATTCGAAGATAACACTGAAGATAAAATGTTTCTGTGATATTTATTGCTGTGTCAGCAACCTTTAGAATGTCAAGGTTAGCAGAAAAAGATGGGCGAACAAAAAAAAAAGAAAACAGATAAGAACACGAGTATTACCTGAATAGGGATTCAAATTTTACAATTATAAAACAGAACGGGGTGGTAACATGAGAACAATCTAGAAGCTTTGATGGGAAAAAAATATGAAAAAAAACTAGCGGTAAAGAAGAACTATTTTGAATGGTTAGGATTATAGAACCGGTCGTCGTTGTATTTGGGCGACACCACCAGTTTTCGTTCGAACGAAATACTTTTTGGCATCTGGATAACCGGGCATCGGGCGGTCGTAAGACGGGACTCTGGAATAAATTATTTAAAAAGGTATTGTCAATTCAGGAAAATCTCGAAAATAAATTTTCAAGAAGCTTGGCACGAACTCGGTTATAGTCTACTCCCACTTTGGAGCTTTCAAGTGGCGCCCCGATTTTGAGCCGGACGATAGATCAAATCGCGGTGCCATTGCAATTAGTGAAGACTTCATGGCAAAATTGCCGAAGGAATGAGCCTAAATATCACCAGGTTCGCGCCAACTTCTCAACCAATTTTTTTTTCGAGGTTTTTTCTAAATCGACAATAACATTTAAAATGTAAAACTTACGGAACTCGAGCTCTATTCACTCTAAGATACTTCCCGTCGGCAGTTTTTATGACTCGTTGAGTCGTTCCAGGCGTCGTTCGCACGGCATAAAACTTTCTTTCGGCTGTAGATCCACTCATCGCATCTTCCTCTTGCTTAACTTCAACCATTGGCTCATCCTTTGGTTCTTTTAGAGGCTGTGGCATTTCTTGCCGTAGAGCAATTGGTCTCGGGTATGGAGATGGTCGGTGGTCTACTGCTGCGTAAACTTTCTGTGGTGGAAGAGGTCGTCGGAGTTTTGCGACTTCATCTCTGAAGCTTGTTCTTGTTTGATTGAACATCTGGGGCCGTCGTTGTGTTGGAACGAAACTGAAACACATTTGAATGACAATCTTCACTAACGAATGGTGCAAACGGGGGATGGCGCTTCGGTATATGACGGTAATCATTGAAAAGGAGAGGTTCTGAAACGTTCTCTAGGCCTTCTGAAGTCGAGTTATGAACTGTTGAAATTTGCATTTTCTGTACTCAATAAGGGGTAAAGTACTGCGCGCTGCCAAACGCAAACTTCAGAAGCTCTTAGCTCGACTCCTGGATGTTTTATGTAGATTTAAAAAACGTGAGTATACGTTTCAGAACCTCCTCTTTCTAACGATACCCGTCATCTACCCAAGTTCCATCCCCTAGTAAGATATTGATCCTTACAATCGATTATTCTGTGCAGGAGGTGGTAGTCTTGGTTGCCGATCGGGAGCTCTGGGTTCGCCGGCTGCAAGACCCTTATGGTCGATCGGTGTATACCACAGGTCTTCGTTTTGAGTGTGTTCTTTCTTTCGTTTAACACAAATCGTTTTGCTCATCACGTCACCTTTCGGTCTAAAAATGGAGGAATTTGACTTCTACTGAATCACAAAAATACTCACCGAAAGTCGACAAGGTCACTTGCCGCCAGAAGTAAAGTCTTCTGGTGAGGAAGTTTCATTTCCTGAAGTGCATAAGTGAGAAGTCCATATTCGCTGGAAAGCAGATTCGATAACGAATACATTGAAAAAAAAATTCAAATTTTAGAGTGCAAACTTACCCAAGATAGAAGGCGGCATCAATAGAGTACACGGGTATCAGGAAAAGCTCCTTCGCCAGTTTTGCCAATTTAGGGAATCGTTTTTCGTGCCGATACCAGAAATCCATGACATCCGATTCGATTCCAGAGACTCGCCCGATTGCGTAAATGTAATCCTTGATTTCTTTCTGAAATTTCACACAAAATTCATGAACACAACCTCTCCACAACTCACAGTAACTGTTTCATTATGCTGATACGAAGTTCTGAGACGCTCAGTGACATTAATTCCAGTTTTCTGTTCCCGGACGGCTGTAATAATACATTGAATAGGCATCTGACGATGAGAATTATGAGAACAATTACCTAACAACGTAGAAATGTCTCTTCCGATAGATTCCCACTCTTTTGCAGAGAACACGGTATCAGAATACTTTCGTGGATGAAGGAACAGAGCAAATCTATGCGAATCGGATTCATGGACAAATGGTAATAGGAGTCGGTTGAAGATCACATTCACTGTATCTATGACTTGAGGGATATTTGATTGTCCCAATTCTCTATTTATATCCATGATGGCTGGGATGACATCGGCGATCGTCGTATTCGACTCGAGTAGCTGAAAAACTCAATTTGAAGACCCTGCTTAAGAAGTTTCACACACTGATTTCATATTATTCTTGATAACAGTGAGAAGATGTTGAAGGTACAGAACTTCGACGTTCTCTCCAGGCGCTATATACTTCACAGAAGAATTGCTCTGTTGCACGAAGTCACTGAACAGTCGATGCTGAAAAGTCTCGATTTTCGAATTGCTGCGATTTTGAAGCCTACCATATGACAACACTTTGTGACCATATCCAAAGTGCTGTACCAGTGCGTGCCGTCGATTTCCGGGTACTCTCCATAGGTGCGTTTTCGGATGAGATACGCTTTGAAGCGACCCCAAACAATGCGATTCGTTGGGAATTTCGTTATGAAGTCGCGTAACTTCTGTAGTGGTCCAGCGAATATCGGATGTTTGATGAGAGCCTCGGCGAATTTGTTGAGGTTTTCAGTGAAGCAGATATTTCTGGAAAACGAATCCAATGACATTTTTTTCGCGCTGCGAAAACTCACACTTGTTTGAAAGACCCTATCGTGTCGAGAGCTTCTTCGTGATCCACTGACCCAGATACAACCGACGTGATTGGTGCTCGAATTCCAGCCTCTTCCATTGCGTTTCTCACTGTGCACATTATCGAAGAAACAATCGGTCTAAGATGAAACTTTAATTCTCTTTTCAGCCGCTTCAAAACTCACTCAGTCATTTCGAACTCGCGTAGAAAAATGGACCTCGCTTTCTTTTTGTTTAGAAGGTAATGCACGGTGAATGCCAAATAGTTTCGGTTGTTGAATGATGTCGTGTCAAATGTTACTGACACAGGTCCAGAAGTAATGTTGGACTTTTTGGCCTGAAATTTCTGAACTTAAAGCATTTTTCAAGAAGAACCTTACCGATTTCAAAGCAACCATTCCGTTCATATACTCGTAAAGAGTATCTACAGACGGAAGAGCATACGAAGAATTCATATTGAAACAGAGCATTTCCAGATTTCGATCTCGCACGGTTTCCAGTGGAAGCCCGTTTTTGATTAGGAATTCGCAAAGTTGGAGATTCGCTTGATCTGCGGTCTTATTCGACATTTTGGTGAATTCTTT
Source organism: Caenorhabditis sp. 40 LS-2015 (assembly GCA_900536305.3). Classification (NCBI taxonomy): domain Eukaryota; kingdom Metazoa; phylum Nematoda; class Chromadorea; order Rhabditida; family Rhabditidae; genus Caenorhabditis; species Caenorhabditis tribulationis. The sequence goes on from LR544096.1 coordinate 118,521, forward strand.
AGGTGCCGAATTTCTGAAAACGGTATATGAATGGTATGAAAGATTGGAATATAACTTACGAGCGCCCAGTTCCGATGAAATTCTCAATAACATCACAATGCCTATTCTGCAAATGAAGACGGACGGACCGAGTATCCCCAGTGTTAGAAAATTGCGCCGGACACATTCCACACTCGAATCTCACCTCTCCACTGATATTGGTACTAGTTTTCACACAGAATGTCATTATTTGATTATCCGATAAATCTGGATAACTCAATGGAATACTCGCATGATGCGGCATCGGTGGCTTCCCAATGCGAAGTCTAGGTGGAATGAAATAGTTGGCACTGGACGTCGATGGCTGCTGATCCATACCATAGTTCACTTGATCCTCACACACCCCGTAACTATTATCCTCCAATTCGAAACCCATTCCATAATCTTCCTCGTTATCTGCTTCTAGTTTTGGTGCGACCCAATCTTCTACTTCATGATGTTCTGACTGGACTTCTTGTGAATACTCTTCAGATGTTAAGTTTTGTGAGAAAGTCGATTGTGTTGAAGAGGAATTGACAGGATTCTAGAATTTTCAGTATAAGAAATCAAAATTAACTTTGTGAACATACTCGTTTCGGAACACTTCTCTCCTCAAGATGAGTCTTGCAAACGAATTGGTCACCGCCTCTGGATAGTGGGATTTGCAAATCGTACTGGAGAATCCAATCGTTGAGAATCACTTCACTTTTTGGTAATAAAATCATGCTGGTCTTCTCCAACATCACACCACAGTGAACGCAAAGGTATTTCATGATGATCTGAAAAAATTCTTTGTGCAAAACTACGTTTTTCAATCGGAAGGAATAGAAAACAATATTGTTCCAAAAAAACGATTGCGATTGAACATTCAAAAAAGTAACTAGACCAAATTTTTGTATCCCTGAACCTCCGAAAATTTTCTATAGATCCGCAAACACCGCGCCGCATTTTTTCGGACAAGGGGGTGTCTAGCGACAGAAATAAGTGAGAAAGGGCCTAGAATATGCGAAGAAAACGTTCGAAATTCAACATTTAGGTTTTTTTTAAGGGAACTTTCTGAACATTATTTGATCAGAAAATATAATTTTAAAACGGTGGCGAAGGCAATACGATACGCGCAATCCGCAAACACCGATGATGGTGAATGCACAAATGATGTGCAGGCACCGCGTGAGTGCTACTGTATGTCGTGGTGGTTGCGCGCGACCTTATTGATTGAAGTATTATAAAACGAAATTGTCTCTGGAAAAAATCTTAGAATAAATAATAAAGTGAAAGAATTTTCACAAGTCATTGAAAATTTTAGAAATTTTCAGATATTTGAATTCAGCTTGCGAAGTCTTCCGGATACAAAAAAACACTCCAAGGATCGAAAAAAATTCAATTGACGGGGATAAGCGAAAAAAAAAACTATGGGAAATCTGAAACAGTTTCTGCCAGAGAATAGTTTTACCGCGATTGTAATGTCGACGGGGTATTGTCCCATTAGACGCGTTTTGTTGGTCCGCAAACACAGTTTCTGTTATCTGCAGACGCAAGATACCGTAGTACCGTATTAAAAAGAGAGAATGGATAGTAAAGGCAACATTACAGATAACCATACTTACCGAATTCCGAGCCGCTAAGAGAACCGGCCCGTAATTTCGTAAGTATGCGGGTAACGGATGAAAAAGAGATCGAATTATTTCAAGAGTACGCTCTATCGGGAGTGAGCCGAAAAAATCGGGAGCTTCGAAAATCGCTCATCTTTGGAACCAAATCCGACCGTCTTTAAATAATTTCAATCTTTGAGAAAAAATTCGAAATCAAATAAACATCGATCAGAAAATTCGGAATGGAAACAGTAACGGTAGCTTGAAGACGTGTGCATCGAAACTAGTTTGGGGTCGAACAGATTGGTTGTCCGCAAGAAATTGTTGTTCCTTTAACTCAGTTTCGATTTTTCTGAACATTTTTTTTTGAAAACCAAGGCCTGATGTTTGTGTATTTTCAGTTTACCAAGTCCAGCATATGTCGTGAAACTACCAATCTCGTTCTGTTTCAATTATTATCAGGTTCGCGACATGCTTTTCAACAAACTTACTTTCGAGGCTTTCCTGAATTGACAATAGACAGACATTCATTCACCGGGCCACTGAAACATGAGACAGAAATGAAAATAAGAAAATTAAAGTGCTAGACTATCTGAAATAGACCGGATCAAACAGGCACAGTTAGTTGTAGGTTAGGTTTTCATTAAGATCCACCAAATCGACATCTTTAATGTAGAAAAAGTACGATAGATCACAAGTTTATTAGCAAAATGATTGTAGCAGAAGTGGACTTAAAAACATAAACATTATTTTCAAATGATCTTAACAGTACATTTACAGTCTATTTGAAAAGTAAAACACAAACAAGAATTAAATTGATCTGGAAAACCTGAAAACAAAGTTAGGAAGTCTGAAATCATCATTGATTATACTTTCAGCGATCTTACTTGTAATTCCAAAAGGTGATTCTCTGTTTGTACTGTCATTTTCCATTTGGCAATTTTATTCCATGTCCTCGTTTTTCTCTCCTTTCTCACGATTTCAAATCGTAAATAAAAAAAATAAATTCAGGTCCTATCTCCAGCCAGCAGAACCTCCAATTTCTTCTTTGTTCCAATTTCAAGCTCATTCTGTTTCAGCTTGAAACCGCAACTTTGAACTTTTGGTACTTCATCATTCTGAAAAACCAAGTTCAATTTCTGCGTGAGTAATACTTTTCAGGATGACGAAATTTAGCCCTATCAGTTTCCAAGTGTACATCAAGTCACAAAACCCTTCGGATATTCGTTTTTGCTCCGATAATGTCAAGTTTTGTTTATTGCCATGTACCAGTTTCTGAATTAGCATAAATCAAACAACCAAATGCACCTAATGATGTGTTTCAATCTTTTTCTGAGTTGATCGCACTGAAAATCAAACATCTGATTCTGCTCTTCCACTCCTTCCATTTCAAAATTTGCGTCAGAAGTCACGTTGTGAACAGGAATTAAAGAATCAACAGTTCAACCACATATTGATAATCAAAAAAGAGTTTCTCGAATTCCTGGTGCCGATTCCTATCGAGAGTAAGAAGGACTGGGAAGAATGAAGAATGGAGATGAAGAAGTAAACAGTTTTGATAACGAGGTGGAAATCGGACGATGTATGAGCAAATTGGAATTGAACTCTGGCTAGAAACTACGCACTAAACTATGTTTTCTATTGGGTGCTGGCTTTAAGAGATTAATGTCATTTAAGCTCTTCGGTTTCAGACAAAGAATGGAGTGTTAGAACTTTTGAAATCTGAAAAAAAGAGAACAAGAAGAATAACATAGATGTACAAAGTATTTATGGTCTACGCATTCAGATCTGAATCAAGTGCATTGATCGACTATAACAAGGCATTAAGTGAATTTATTATTGGACTGTGATTTGCAGATTTCATCTATCATGTTCCATGATTCATAGCTTCAAAAAACCTTCTTCGCAACTCTGATAAAAACTTGTATTGGATAGAATTGTGTACAGTACTATCAGTACCGTTCAAAAGCACGTAGATTTCGATAATTTCGAGTGCAACACAGTCCATTTTGAAAACTTGAATGGAGTTCCCAGAGTTTTGAGTTTTTTTTCAGTTATTTTCTGTCAGTTTCAATATTTTTGGATAATTTTTCTTCAATGCGAGCTAACTTTATTGACAGCGGTCCACAGAAAAAGATTTTACAAAAAAAATTGAAGATCTACAGTTGCTCGATGCATCCACCAATTTTCAGAGAAATCTACTGGCTTCAAGTACTTGTCTCAAACTTGACTGTTTTCCAGTAAAAATTACCCAAATTGGTACACTTTTGAACGATACGGTACTCGTTGAGCCTCCATTCAACACAGAAGGTTTGAACATTGCTTTCAGGTTAAACTTTCTATCATTTTTCCAACTTTGATCTCACAAGGCTGCAATTTCCCATGTGATTATATAACTAATTACACCTACAAAGGGCATAAGGAACAATCAGTCATACAACAAAAGTAGTACTTTAAGTTGAAAACCTTCTCTATTTCCGTTCATACACTTTACCCGCACTTTCCTTTTCGACTCCACAGATAACTTTCACAGAACCATCCACCTCTTCCAACTCTCCCCTTATCAGTGTTGCACGAGATCATTGTGCTCAACTTCGGGCGCCGCGTCACATGACTCTCTCCTAATTAGACAGTCTTTTTGAGATGGCGCACTACCAGGTACTGCAATTTCTTTCTCCTTCTTCCCGGATTCCTCTGATAACAGTTTAACAAAACGCTTCGAACTGATAACAAGTCCGGTATAAAAGAGGAGCGGAGCGCTGGAAACTTCAGCATTTGCTCTATCTGCTCCATTCTGAACATGGTGAGTTTCTAGCTTCTTCCTTAGAATTACATATAATTTTATTGTTTCAGAAGTACGTTGTCTTCGCTTCCCTGTTGGCTCTTGCCACTGGACTCGTCATCCCAGTTGTTCCAAAGACTCAAGAAGCCATCACTGAGTATGTGAACTCGAAGCAATCCCTCTGGAAGGCCGAGATTCCAACCGGAATCTCCCTCGAGCAAGTCAAGAAGCGTCTCATGAGAACCGAATTCGTTGCCCCACACACTCCAGATGTTGAGGTTGTCAAGCACGACATCCAAGAAGACACCATCCCAACTTCCTTCGATGCCCGTACCCAATGGCCAAACTGTGTCTCCATCAACAACATCCGTGACCAATCCGACTGTGGATCCTGCTGGGCATTCGCCGCCGCTGAAGCCGCTTCCGACCGTTTCTGCATTGCTTCCAACGGAGCCGTTAACACCCTCCTCTCCGCCGAAGACGTTCTCTCCTGCTGCTCCAACTGTGGATACGGATGTGAGGGAGGATATCCAATCAACGCCTGGAAGTACCTTGTCAAGAGTGGATTCTGTACCGGAGGATCGTACGAGGCTCAATTTGGATGCAAGCCATACTCCCTTGCCCCATGCGGTGAGACCGTCGGAAATGTCACCTGGCCAGCATGCCCAGATGATGGATACAACACCCCATCCTGTGTCAACAAGTGCACCAACGCCAAGTACAACATCGCCTACACCGCCGATAAGCATTTCGGAAGCACCGCCTACGCCGTCGGAAAGAAGGTTGCTCAAATCCAAGCCGAAATCTTGGCTCATGGACCAGTCGAGGCCGCTTTCACCGTCTACGAGGACTTCTACCAATACAAGACCGGAGTCTACGTTCACACCACTGGACAAGAGCTCGGAGGACACGCCATCAGAATCCTCGGATGGGGAGTCGACAACGGAACTCCATACTGGTTGGTCGCCAACTCATGGAACGTCAACTGGGGAGAGAACGGATACTTCCGTATCATCCGTGGAACCAACGAGTGCGGAATCGAGCATGCTGTTGTCGGAGGAATCCCAAAGGTTTAAATTATTGTCCTTTTTTGAATATGCACTGAACATACTGACATATCATACGTGTATATAGATATGAATAATGAATGATTATGAAATGAGAAACAATTGCGTCGTGTTGTCTAATTGAGTGAGGAAGCGTTTTATGCCTTATGCTGCAATGATCAGTTCCAATCGAAAGTTGGAATTTTCATGAAACTGTATCGGAAATTATATACGCCATATGCTTCTTGGTGTATTAGTTGTTCATCGAACTTCGATTTGTAGCACTTTCCGCAAAGAATACAAAAGTATAATTCCTTTTCTTCTGAGGAATTATTGAGATTTTGCGGTTGTGACTGATCCAGGCGGATCACTCGAACGTACAGTACCGTGCAGTAAGATATCAGAGTTCGATTATCGCGTCACGATACTTTTTACAACTCGCTGGACTCTGGACTCTGACTATATTCAATATAGATCTGTTACAAAAATGAAGATCTGAAGTTGCTTAACAAGTTCACCAGTTTCCAGAAAAATCGGAAGGTTAGGAACGTTGATTCAAATCGTATATCTTACTGCGCGGTACTGTATATCACAAGGAATAAGACAACTGTACATAATACAACTAGCAATCTGCTGCAATCGTTGTGATCCAAATGTCTACACTGAACTCTGACTCCCGACTAGATTCGGAAACTTTAGTTGCTCGAAACATTTCATTTCATAAACAGCTTATCGTACTTTTTCGTGACGCAAATTCTTTTTATTCCTTTGTGGAATCAAAAAAGATCAGAATCTCTCATTTCGGAAGGTATCAGTGGAGCTGATAACACCCAGTACATCACACAAAAGAAAAAATCTGAAAATAAGTTTTCTTTGTTTGAAAAGTCTAAAAATAGAATCAAATTTTCAAAAAAAAGGAGGAGGACCATACGAGAGAAATACAAACCAAAAACTCCATTTGGATGTTTGGGAACATTGGCTCCGAATGGCTACAATGTGCCGACGATGCTACCGGCGCACACATAGTTTCCTGGAAGATACAGATCACATTTTGTGCGCAAAGTGACCGCCGGGTGAAGAAGAGAGAAAACAAACACGGAAAAGTTGGAATCGTGTTGTATTGGCTCATTTTTGTCGCGATCTACAACTCTTTGCCCAGCTGAGCTTATTTTCTAGGCGCTAGACGTTTTCTTCTCACCATTTTTTTATGTTCCGATTGATCCGATACCGTCTGGTAGACTGATCAGATGTTCTCGTAATGATTCATTTGGGATAGAGAACGGAACTGATACCTGTCTCGTTGATAGCGTTTCGGAGTAGTCTCTGTTATGTGTTGTGACCATTTTGGGACATCGTATCAGTATCTAGATCAGTCATGATTCATTTGGCAGAAAAAAAAACAACTTTTTGATGCAAAAAAGAGAAAACAACAGAAAAGGTTACTCATAGGTGATTGGTTCAACACCAATAAGGTTCTGAACAATAACAACGTGGTTCCAATTCATCACTTTTTGAGGAATAGAAACGGTTACGACAAGTGAAATACCGGAAGTGGAAGTGACAATCAGTAGTCGGAAATGAAGATTTGGATGATTGATGCTTTATGAATTGTCACCGCTGCTTATGTCTCAATGACGACACGGTTCTAGATTAAGATCGGTTTGATATGTGGCCGGAACGTTTGAATGTTGAACAACAGATGTTTTCTAGTTTGGAGAGCTGAGTAAAGAACAGCATCAGTAATTGTGTAGCAAGTTCAATTCTGAACACTGAAAACGTTTTACTTCTATTCGACATTCAGCGAAGTCGTGAAAAAACACTAAAAATTATGTATGTGCTTGGGATTTCGAATTGAGTTACTGTAATTCTTCTAATTGACCGGCATTCCTCTTCCCGTCACTTTGATCAAATTTATCTCGGTTCCATAATAGTTATGAAAAAGTTGTCCACAAAAAGTTTTGAACACAACATGAGGAGCGTTTTGTTAGTTGGCAACTATTTGATTATCCATTACAGTATCCGAGATAAACATGGTCGAAGTGGAGATATGCCTTTATAACAGGACTTGTAATCAAGAAAATAATTACTCAGGGTAATTTAAATCAACATCATTTATAGTGTTTCTAACTCTACAGTCTCATTCAGATCCCTTATATTCATTGCCAGACCAAGTCGATCAAACATTTTCATTTTGCAAAGCTCTGCGCAAAAAACGACTGCCGTCCATTTCCTCATTCTCTCTTTCTTGTTCACACAAATGTCTTGTGAGCACTTTTTTGTTGCAAAGGCTACAGCTTAGAGATCAGAATCTATCTTTTCTAACGGAGGTAGAGTGTTCAAACGGTCTTGACGTACATTTCGCTTTTAAACTCACCTAGTTCTATTTTTAGGTGATTAGTGTTCCCTCTCCTACGTGGCACATACGCATATAGTACTCAAAAGTCACAGTTCGGGAGCCACGCGGAGGGCCGAGATTTTCGTAGTTTCTCGCCACAATGTAAAATAGAGAAGTGACCTGAATGAGAGACAGGAAGAAGAGAATAGGATGGCGCGAAAGAGAGTGCTCTTTGTACTCGACTGTTGTTTGATTCGTTGTTTCGCCCATGTTTATTTATGTTCGGATAAACATCAAAACTCATTCGAACAGGAGGCAGCCAACTTGAAAGAACATCGACATGGATGGGGGGAGAATCGAAAGATCGCACGTGCTTTGTGCTCATAATCACTCAGAGAACCGTGCTCTTTTGTTTGGAGAACAATTAGTTCCGATGCTCCCGAAAAGCATGACACACTTCCGTGGGAACGAGATTCGGAGAGATAACAAAACGATACAACTTGACTGCATTCACAACAAGTATTCCCACCTTTTGAAGACTTGTTTCGTATTGTGTTGAGCTTTTTTTAAAACTCACTAACATCCGAAGTTCCTTGGAACTAACTAACTTCACTATGAAATGCTACCGTATTCCTTTGTTCAATGAACGGTCGAATCAGGAATCACTTCGATTGATCGTGATTATAGCTTGACCGTGATTTGACTTCATCTTTAATCAGCAAGCTGATACTGTAACCCAAACCACGTACCGACTAATAGGGGGATTCGGCCCGACAGATCATTTGACGGAAGTACAATTATTATAAATTCGCAGTCTGTTGGCACTCTTTTAAAGGCGCATGACGTTACTTAGAAGGATATCTCGCCACGATTCGGCATTTTTTCCGTCTGAAAAATATGTGAAATCTTAAAACTTTTGATGGCGCACATTTTTCAGACCGAAAAAATGTCTAATCGCGTCGAGATATCCTTTTAGGTAACGTCATGCGCCTTTAAAAGTGTGCCAACAGACTGCGAATTTATAATATTAATATTTCGAATTTAACACTTTGGTTTATTGATGTCGAAAATTCAACGCCACAAAAACTGATTAATTAAATAACTCAAAACACGAATGTTCTCAAAATCAAACATAGGAAACCGTTTATCAAAAGTTTAGGGTTTAGTGAGCTAGAAATGTTTTGTGTCCTCCACGAAATCGGAACGACTGAACATTTTCATATCCTCTTATCAAAAAAGGTCTTGTCCTAACAGTAGCAACATTTTATCGTAGTTTGTACGTGTCATTCTTTCTCTTCAAAAGTATCGGCGGTCTCCGTGTGAAATGTTTTACACGAGGTTGTTTGCATGATTTAGTCGTTAGCCGAATTGTTTTTACCAGAAGACACAATTACGGGGGAAAATCGTAAAGTATCAGAAAGAACAGTTCCGATCAATCTTGTTCTGGGAATAGCTCAACTGATGGGAAATTGAAAGAAAAGAGTCATTACTCATTGTCAAAATATGGAAAGAACATCAAGAATCTCTTTACGGGATCGTGCAGATCGATCGGTTTGTAGTGAAGTAGAGGCCCTAGATTTTACAGCTGAAAAATATTAAAAATTTGTAGGAAGATGTTTTGTGAATCTGTATTTTGCTCAAGAGGTGAATTTGGTTGCTTGGGTGGTTTGAAGTTTTCTCATAATCTGGGTCGAGGGAAACTGAAGCGTACAGATTTGGAATATAAAACTGAAGTCGACAAATGCTCAATTACTACGATTGTCGGATTTCAAACTTGAGCATTATGCACAGTGTGCTGGATTTAGAGAAATGCAAGCGCGCTCCATTGAGACGATTTTTAGGCTGGGGAACAAAACGAATTTTTTCCTAGCTTTTGAACTTTTTTTCCGGTTTTTTCTACATTCTGTGAGGATAGTAGAAGAGTTCACCGTCTTTTGGTGTCGAAAAAACAGAAAAACATTTTGTCCAGAGCGAGAAAAACTTTGAAAATTTGAAGGCGGAAGGGGCGGTTCGTTGGAGCGTGATTACATTTCTCTAAATCCAGCACACTGTGATTATGTTAATTTATATAAGAGAACTGAATCTGCAGAATTGATTATACTTCCAACCAGACTATGAGGAAACTTCCGACTTGCCGAGGTAGATTCTTGTTAGAAGGTAAAAATATCACTGATTCTTTAAAGTCTCAATTCTCAAAAATCGGGTTAGCCAAACTGCACATAAAAACATAATTCATTTTTCGAAAGTCTCATTCTGAACGAGTTGGTCAAAGTTTTATTTTGTTCTCTAGCACTCGTCCAGGGAAATTGCAATGAATCATAACTAAGGTTTGAATTCAGAAAAACTTTCGAACCAAAGTTTCAAGAAACGTTCGCAACAAGCCACATAGTTTGAACTGTCTGTTACTGATATAACAAAAAAGGAATTGCCCCGTCCGTGATAATAACAATTCCTCTTTCACTTTTGCCGGTCTCCATGTCCTATATCATGAGTCAACGGTCGCCCCAAGATAAGAAACATCGGGCCCAAACACATTAACGAATCATCTTCAGGGTCGGAGGCGGGTCTTGTCAAAACGTTTGCAGCATTTGGCAAAGATTCGATGGTGGCAATGAAGATGCAAAGATGTGGACGCGATGGAAGAAGGTGACATTCGAGAAGAGACGCAGACTAATCAGATGACATTAGTCTTTTTCGGAACTATCGGAAGTCCAATTCGCCGAACGCAGGTCGCAAACGAAACGGTGCTCGTAGGGGGCCGAGTAGCAATTGACAGTTAGAGATTGACAATTTGTGAAGAAACGCAGACACATTGGATAAGAAGGTCGCAAAGAGACAGACATGTTTCGAATTAGGTGGTGGGAGATCGCTTGCCTCCATATATAAAGTAGCTCAACATTTTCGATCCGAAATTCCAAGTCATTCCGTTTTGGTCAACCGGAGAAAATTCTATTTTGAAATTCTGAATGATCCAAGATGTACTCCTATACTCTGGAAAATGGGCGTACTCTATGGATTATGTGAATAATTTTGTAACTTGGTTTTGTAGGAATCAGAAGATTTGTTGAATGTCAACGGTACATCCTGATTCTGAGCTTCCACTACTAACATCTTTCCATTTTTATACATCTCGAAACCACAAAACCATTCCTTTTAATACAGTCTAGTGAGAAGTGAACACTTCAAATGTTACTGTAAGAATTCCTTCCAGATAATTGACAACTGTCACTCTCTCTCCTTTTCCTGTCAGCTTCTTCCTTCCGCAACTAGACTATCTGTTTTAAGAGTGGACGATTCGATTGTTTGCAGCGCAATTTCTTTTTTCTTTCGATCAGCGTAACGATCAGAGAACACGTCGCCCGTGTCGTCGTCTGGGGACGTCATCTGAGAGAAGGAGAGAATAACGAAAGTGTTTCTCTTTTGATCTTTTCTTCTAAAAAATGAACACAAAATTTATGTGATAAGTTTTGTGATTTGGGTAGACGGATGTGCTTATCATATACTCGCATGTAGGTACGTTTTGAACCTTCTAATAAGTTAAATACCGTAATGAACATTTGATCTATATGATTCTCTTTCTCATTCTTTTTTGCCCCTTTGTCTTGTTTCTCTGGTAAATATCTTTTAGAAAGACAACACCCAAATTGGAAGAATCTAGAATTCACATTTTCAGACTACCCATGATGTCCGATAAATTATGTCTGGTTTGCAAGAAGGCTTCAAATGGGATGCATTTCGGTGCATTGACCTGTAGAGCATGTGCAGCATTCTTCCGAAGAGCTACCGTACTCAAGTTACAGTACAAGTGCAAGCAAGGAAATTCGCAATGCAATATTGATGGACGTGGAAGGTAAGGTTTATGGAAACCGAAACAAAAATCCCAACATGTACTTCCAGGTACGTTTGTCGTCAGTGTCGACTGAAAAAGTGCAAAGCGATTGGGATGAACGAAGAAAGTAAGAGTCTCTTATAAGTTTTCCAAGCAGAATTGAACCTTATTGCAGAGGTTCAACTGGACTATGATCCGACGTATTCGTTCCGTGGATTGATGGAAGATAGTGGAAGTGTTAGTTTGATCAGTTATCATCAGCCTCTAATCGTACCTTTTCAGGATGAATGTTCCACTCCAACGGGAAGTCCAGCCCAATCCGAGTATAGTCCAACCAATTTGAGTCGCAAGAGTTCGGTGGAGTCTCCTGGACTGGATCCCAACTTTTTGTTCACGTTCTCCCCAAAGGTTCCGGATAAGCCAAACATGGTCATTGACTTCAGCAAACTGGTGAAGAAGATTGAGACTTGTTTCTCGGTGAGTTATTGTATTCTCAAAATAAGTGAAACTTCCATAATTTTACAGGTGAAAACCTTGAAAGATGAATCTGAGTTGGAGGCGCTGACAGCCTCGTTGGACACTTACAGGCAGGGGCAGAAACCTCAGAATGAAGTGACGGTAAGAAACATTTTCGAGTTCAAAAATTACAAAAAACTTTTAGTTCATGGAAAAAGTAGATGTGACCACTACTGTGGAATGGTTGAATGATAGAATCTACAAGTACTCTTGTTGGTTCGCTTCGTCGAAGTCTCTAATGTCTCTTCCCTTGGATCAGAAGATGCAGGTTTTCAAATCTTCGTGGAATGTGGTCAGGACTTTTGAAAGACTGGAACTGTCCGTCAAGGTTTTTGAAGAAGATGTGTACAAAGCTGGGGTAAGAGTTCGTCAATGAGAGGATAAGTCTAACTTCAAGTTTTTCAGTGTATGGTTTTGACCGATGATTGTGCGATGCAGTGGGATAAAACATATGTTGATCTCGCATCGATCACAGAGTTGACTAACCAGTACTTCAACAAGTGAGTTTGTAGCCTATTTGATGATGTTCTTACTCTGTACTTTCAGATTGTTTGAGCCATTCATGACTCGATACATTGACGAAGTAGCCCGGCCACTCCTTGATCTCAAACCAACATCCGAAGAAGTTGTATTCTGCATGGTTCATCTCATCGGACTGGATGGTTCGTCATTTTGTCCTCAAAGCCCTTTATCGTCTGTTCCTTTCAGATGCTGAACTGACAACAGAGACTCGAGAAGTATGTGAACAAATGAGAGCGGATATCGCAGATCAAATGCACACATACTACACGAACCAAACTGACATTAAAATGTACTCTCATCGTCTTCTGATCCTGATGAAACTGGTCAAATCTATGAAGGTGTGGTGTAGTCCTTGCAGTCAAGTACCTTACTTGAATTTTTGCAGAGAATCTCTCGAGAAAAGTCAAAGATCAAAGAACTCATCTGGCTCTTCGACATCTATCATGCAGATATCTCCGAGCCATACTTCTTCGAAATGTTTTGACCCCAAAAAATGACACCAATTCATGATGATAATTATTTTATATACGAGTTTTTCAAATACGAGTCTCTTTTCTTTGCTGGAAATCAAAGTTACATAAAATATTTTTTGATGATATCGTTGACAAGAACGTCTCTTGGAACCTGAAGATGGTCCCCATCAACTGCCAAAAACTGAAGTCGTCCGCTTTCATGAAGTTTTTTCAGTCCGATTCTATCCTCCAGATACAAATCAGTCTCATTCATTGGAAGAATTGTATCAATGTCTTTGTCCTTGTAAAAACCAAACCACTGGAAAATGAGAAGTTGAGAGAGAGAAATTTGAACTGTCTCACCGATGACTCCTTCGGAACTACCATGTGATCCTGATTGAACTTTACAAGTAGCATGTTCTTCAGACTGAGAAGATTGCGTTTGTACGTCGGATTGTTTTTCTGAACAGGATTCTTTGGTCTAGTGATATCGATACGACCCGCTATCTTATCTTACGTTTTCATTGTTAATATCGGCAAGGAAAATGGATTTCTTCTTGTACTCTTCCGGATAATTCGGATCATGCCAGTATTGCGCCTGGACAACCCTGGAAAGTTGACCGGTCAGGGATTCTCAGAATTCGTCTCACCTTTTCTGAACGAATGGGAGATAGGCTCCCATATCAATCAACTTCCTCATACTGTTGCACATTACATTGTCACCGATACAGTATGGAGCACCGAATACTCCTTGATGTTGACCACCGACGGATACCAAGTTCTTCATTGGAGGATTGGGACACCTTTGCGCCACGGCTCTCCTAAAAGTTCCAAAGATAATATACAACTAATATACAGGGTGGCTCATAAGTATAGGACGTTTCTATTTGCTTCCCATTTTCCGAAAATCAGTTTTTCTGTCAAAATGACTTTATCAATACGATGACTGCATGCCAAAATTTTAGTTCCGCCAAAAAAATCCTGAGCCAGAGCCCCCGGCTTGGACACAGGCCCTCAAACGTCGGTCGGAGAAAATGGCTGTGCGGCGGCAGTCATCTGCATCTTTATCGTTTCATATCTCTCGAAGGACTACTTCCAGAATGTCGGGAGAGATGTAAAAGATAGCTGAGATCTTGCTCTACAAAAGTTCAGTTACTCGAAACGCCATTGGATTAAGACCCTGCAAGAAAGCAAGCTAGATGTCATTGCGTTGGGGAACTGGAAAATGAGCAAAAACACAGCTTTAGTAGATTTTGAGCCGTAGGACGGCCCCCACTTTTTCCAACGGACAAGAAACCGATCATCAATGTGCTGTGTGGCACAGGGCAATACATTAACCATTAGAACCGTCGTTTGGAATACCTCACGATCGATTCTGACACTTTTTTTCCATTGAAAACTAAGGAACTTTACCGGTAGCTTTGATACTAGCTCCAATCATGAAAATTCCAGAAAAAGGTCGGTTTGACATGAGAACATGTTTGGGGGGCTTGTTGTCACTTGTTTTGAATAATTGCCCCTAACCTTGATGGTTTGGAAAAGATTCAATGATGAAAACGTGTGGACAATCCAGATAACGTCTGACAAACGCCGCACGTGAAAGAAGCGCATAAATTTTTTGCGTCCTTCGAATTGGCTGGGCTTGGATGAATCAATGAGGAGTTTTCCATAAAATATCTTGATACACCAGATATGAACGTACATTTTGACCACTTTTCGAACCATTGGGCGAGCTCAGCAACGATGTTTTTCAGACTAAAACAAAAATTTCGTTTTTTTCGACACTCGATCATTTGACGAATTGAACGGCTGTTCACAATGAAATTTGGTTTTCTTTTTGCTTTTATTAGATGCCTTATACCTTTATGAGTACGATAGACACATTTCGGACCAACGATGAAGTGATTACCAGCTGTTGAAATCATCGATAGATGTTGCCCTTTTCTTGGGGAAGCTCCCAATGGTGGTTGGGTATGGAGAAGCTCTCATAGTTAAAATCAAAGGGAAGAATGGGTGCAAATGTCATTATTTGCTGCTTATATATATTTCAGGCTTTCGAAAAACTTTGAAATTTTTGGAAAATATCATTTGGCACTGTTCCAGCAAGCCTCCGAAAAAACGTCCTATACTTATGAGCCACCCTGTAATACCAGAGGGGCACGCCCCTCTGGGGCCCTGCGGGCCAACGTGAAATTTTTGAAAATGTGCGAATTAATTCCGTGAACTCGTCACTCTCCTCTTTCATAACTGAAAATACAGATTGATAAGGTTTTTACGACCTCGTGACCTCATTTTTTGATGAATCGAAAATCGAAAAAGACGGGCATCATTTAGATCCTATTTCTGATAACCTGTGAAAATTTAGGGAGATTTGGTCCAGTGGGGACTTCGCTAGGGCGGGATATACGACACAAACAGACACACACACACACACAGAATTTTGCGTTTGTTAATAGTAAAGATGTATACGAAATATACAACTTACAGAAATTGGGCTCCTTGAGAAAATCCAATAGCATTGTATCCATTTTTGAGTTCCGGATCGTTCTTGATTTTTATACAAGCCATGTAGACCAGCTCGTTGACATTGGCGAAGAATCCATGCTCAATATCTTTTGTGATGCTTCCTCCTAACTCCAGACTATGCACGTAGACTCCCGGAACTTCCTCCTGAATCAGCTTTTTCACGGATCCCATAGACATCGGGTTGCAGCAGCAGTCTCCTGAAAATATTGCTAAATTTTTGGAACTTCTGTCAAAAAACTAGCCCATTCCGTGCCACATAACAATCGGAACTTGTTTCGTGCCATTTCTGAAAAGAACATCTGCTTGTGACGTGGCGAATAGTAGAGGAAATACGAGAAGGAAGGGGAGTAGAGCAGTCATTCGATGGAAGAATGATGGGCGAAAGGAATGGGACCAGATGGAATGGACAGAGGTCACCTGCTCGATTAGATAAGATGAGAAGAGAGAAAGAGAGCAATGTGGGGTGATCGTGGTTTATTATTGATTTGCAGGGTCCATTGAAAACAACTGCTGAGAGGACCTCGAGTACCAGAAGTGTTTGATTTTGGAACGATGGTCTTGGCACGAAGGATGAATCCAAAATGCTCGCTCTCATGTCACCTAATGGATGAATACCACACATGCTACAAGCCGACTGGGCCTAAATCAGAACTTACCTTCACAAAGTGTTTGTCCTGACCCTCACCGATCCGGGTCGAGACCAAATAGAGTCGAAAATAGTAACTCTCATGGAAACCAAGTTCTGTCTTATTCAAAGTTCTACTAAAACTTGAAATAACTTTTGAAAAGAGCCAGTATTTAAGAATACAAATCGGGTGACTCAAAGACTCAAATAGACCACCCAGATTTGGGATAATCAGATCAAAACTTAAATGAAACCAAGGTAACACAACCTGGAAAGAGCTAAATCCTGAAAAATTTCTCTTTATGTATCAAACAAGGTTTTGAAAAATTGAATAAAGTCCAAGTGAATCAGAGTCCGACTCTATTTCCAGCTATCTATAATCACCTCTTACTTGAATTGAATTCCACTTCCTTCATCTTAAGCATAGGCTCAGCTTCCTAGAATCTTGAGATCAACAGATTAGGAAGAAAATCTTTCATCTCAAATAAAGAACGTTTTCTTCTAATGCAGGTGTCAGTTTCTCTACGTTATTTAGAAATTTCAATTTTAAACTACTCTCCATTTCAGAAAGACGACACTTTATAAAAAAAGTTTCATCGAATTAGACGCATCGAGATTCCCGGGAAAACATGAAGACGACACCAGCATTTAATCGAATCGATTTCAGTTCTCTTCTCTGGCAGAACTGAAACTTCTCAACGGTTTCATATTCAGAATGTGTTCTGCTTCATGAATCACGGAACGTCATTTTTGATGCTGTGCTCGAGCTTTTTCGAATGTTCCCAGATGGAGCAAAAACATGCATGAAGTGAGCCGAAAATCATGTGATAATCAGCGCATGAAAGCACCTTGGTCTCTAGTGGCAACACTTTTCTTTTCTCGTGTTATTCCATATTTCTGCCTACTTTTCTTCGAATTGTGTATGGATGTCCTCTGAGGACATAGATCTTCTGATATTAAGAATCACAAACTATCACAATTTCTTGTTTGTTCCGATGATCCCGTTTGTTCCAGTAAATAAGATAATACAAAACATTCGAAATGTTCAAAACAGAGCAGAAGTCAGAAAATAACAGGCTTCTTTGTGTTGCTCATTAGATTGTATCAGGGAATGTTTGACTATAAAATGATGATTTTGAGAAGTATAAGTACTCTTGATGAACTGAAAGCGTCCTAGCCGTCTGCCCGTTATTAGTTGATGCACTTTCCTTGTAATATATCAAAATGGATGCTTCTAGAATTCCAGCCAATTTGAATAAGAAATGTCAAGAGCGAAAATAACGTTTTCATCCTGCTCAATTCCCAATTCCAATTTTCCAAGATGTGTGGAGCTCCCCTCCGGGGGACCCTCTCAAGTATTCATATGTCCGCTATTGTTATTGCCATTTGAACTTTTCTACTCCTCTGTCTCCATTTTCAGCCCCAACCCGTCTTCTTTCTACTTCTTCTTCGGAAGAACTGCTCCCCGACGTCTTCTTGTTTACCACTACTTGTCCTCTATCCTAGTTTCTTTCCCCACACACACACACTTTCCTCTCTCTCTCCCTTCGGTTTCTCTTCGCTCTCTCTTATTTTTGGTTCCTCCCTCGTTTTCAGCCTATATCTCTTTTTTTGCTTCTGAATCTGTCGCCACGGCGGGAGCGCTCCAAGCTTCTACGCCTTCTGGAGTACGTCGTCGTGCTCGTTTTACATGAATTCTCAGAAGAGGCCAATCAGACAAGGGGCGAAGCACTTTTGATTAGGGTTGCCTGGATCTTAATTTTTTTTTCAATTACTTTTTCTATAGATTTCGTTTTGTTTGAGATGACAAGAAGTACCAAATGTCTGTCCTAGTTTTTTGTTTTCACAGGAATCGTCAGGATGTTCATTTCAGCCGAGTTACTGTATCTAATCGCTCAAATCATGTTTTTTATGAATAAATTGAGTCTCCTGGGACTCCTGACCCTCATCAATTCCGCTCATCCCTCGTTTTAGACACTTTTCACACATCCGTTTCAAAATGTTCTCTTACAAAAAAAACTCCGAAAAAGTTCGTTTCATGTCTCTTCTGAGCACAAAACTCGTTCGATCCGATTATGTTCTTCTCTCTTTCTTTAGTAAAGCGTTTCTAATAAATTTAATTTCCAAAAAGCCTCCGATGTTTGGTTTATCCTGCGCGGGTTTCCCTTCGTCTCTCCCCCTTCACAGACGCCGTGATAATTTTCCAGTGTCTCGGATTTGTCCTCTTCGACGTTCTGTAATGTTTGCTCGTGTAGCAGCCTGATCATAAATTCTGCTCTTTTCTGATGTCTTTTCAAAAGACTCCCTCCCCCTCGACATAATTGAAAATAAATCCACGTCATTTGGTCTGCTGGAAAGACACCCCATAATTTGTAATCTTTGAATACCCTGCTCTTTTTCATCTGCAAAATTGACATTTATCATTTATTCGTTTATCTTCGCCACCTCATGATTTATTTCTCCAGCTAATGCTCTTTTCTAGTCCTGATTCCTTGAATCCCCATTGGGAACATACTAGAGAGGATACACTCGTGGCCTAGAAGGTGTGATAGGATTAACTTTCTAGCCTTGATATATTTGTAAGGTTGATGAGAATATTTATTTATTTCTAAATTTCAATTTTTTTTGTTTTTCAATTTTTATTTCAGAACCACAGTCTGCAATGTTGATTTTACCCTGACTCAGATTATAAGAAGTCACTTTGTTAAAAATCTTTGAAATTCTTCAGAAACTTAACCTAACTGAAGATCGAGATGAAGTTCCCCAACAGTTTTCCAGTGAAGGATACCTGTCTTGAGAAGAAGTCATGTTCCCGAAAAAACCTCTCGTGCCTGACATTCAAAGACATTTTCCCTAGACATGTCACCTGCTTTCCGAACGAGATAATACTCTGTTGATTTGCCACTGATTTCATATTTTTGCCGCTCGAATAGAAGTCGTAGGCTGGCATTCAAATCTCATTAGTGTGAACTTTGAGTTTGTCCTAATTACTGGAATGTACGATTTCAGAGACCATTTCTGTGTTTTCTCTGAATTTTGTGTTGTTCATTTCCTCTTTTTCCACACATGCACGTCATGAATTCTTTTAGCACTCATTCGAAGTCTAGTCTTGAATCTTCTCGGAACTCTTTCTCTCTCTCCTTCTCTTTTTGGCTGCAATTCTCCTTTCTCGTTCTTTTCATTTCTCTTCTTTTGGCTTGTCCGTCCTTCTCTTCTCCGTCACTAGACTGACCAGTCTTCTGATATTCTTTCTCTCTCTCATCTCTTTCTCCAAAAGTGCGTGGTTCTGTCGGCTGAAACCAAATGAGCCGACCGGTGTATATGTGCCTCGTGAGCTCTGAGTATGTATGTAGGCTCCAACACTTTCTCCGCACGTTTGCTTCTATTTTCATTTTGGTTGAGAAGAAGTTTGCAAAATAACGCGAGATATCGCACGGATGCTCTTCTTGGCATCAAAAATTGTTGTCCCCAAATGAAGGAGTAGAAGACGTTAAAAAAGAGAATAAGAAGACTGAGAAAAATGGGTAGAAGCGGCGACGGCGCAGCGCTCTCTCGACGAATTAATTAGAGATAGGAGCAGGAGAAAAAACGAGAGAGAGAGAGGGAAAAGAGAGGCTCTCGGTTTGAGCTTTCCGTTTTTTCCTTTAACAGAATCTTTGCAACTTTTCCCCTTTTCCCTTCTTCTCCTAAAGTGTACCTTCTCTTACATATTCTCTTCTCGTCGTCATTCAAAATGTCAAATGTCTGCTTCCACCCGGGAAAAAACACCAGAATTAGGTTTTGCTAGAAGGAGACAGAACGACCGCAGGTGGTTTCGTCTTATTTTGTTACCACCCATGAGCCCTGCAGTTAGAGGTAAATAAAGAAGAATTGGCATTTTGATGTGCCTGATTTTTCCAGCAGGTACCGTAATCTGGTTGTTGTTCACTTTTCGAGATTTCAGACGTCGTAAGAAAGAGAAAATCAGCTGGGCAGTGTGTTAGTGATATCATTAGGCCATGGATTTTCTCTCCATGTTTTTCTTATAAAGTGTTTTTGTGATGGTGTTCCGGTCGTCATCATCTTTGATTCCAGCGTTGGAGTGCTTCACAACATTAGTAAGTGGTCAAATATTATGAGTGCGTAAATTTCGATTCGGAGGGAATTAGAATTCCCAGTTCCTTTCCGTTTTGTAACAGTTTTGGACGGAATTCCGTCTCTCCCCGTCTGTTAGTTTCTTTCTCCGATTTCTCATCTACTTCCATTGGGCATAGTCATTCCTTAAAACATAAGAATTCAAACTTCCGCGTGAAGTTTTGAGTAAACGGACGCCTGAATCCCTCAAACACTTAGATTCTAAGAATACGAGTATCCGATTTCCGACTTCCATTTCCCACAATTTCCGTCTTTTTTTTCCGTCTGCCGAAACTTCAGAGTCCCCCTAACACTGATGTGTCGTTCCGAAACATTTCTCCTTCTTATCAAAAAATCAAATAATTTTGGCAACTTATCTCTAGTCTAAAAAACCAATTTCCTCAATCAAGTTAATCCAGTCTAAAGCTCAACCCTCTTGCAAACCTATTTTCCAACCCCGCATACTTTTTTATTCATGTTCCTCTCTCCATCTCCCAACATCCGGCTTGTCATCACCAATCACATGCCGGATTCATAGGCTCTTCCGAAAATGCCTTATTTTCCCCTCTCTCGTTCATAATGCTCCGTTCCTATTTCCCGATCTTCCTTCCCTTGTATATCCCTCCAGTAATCCTTCTCATCTCTTGCTCCTTCACTAATCTTCCCTCGACTATCCGCATATCTCTTCTTCTTCTTTTCCCCTTCCTTTCGTCTTCTCCTTCTACTACTACTTCCCTCTATTTTTCATCATATTTTGTCACATTTTAATTTTGCAGAAATGCTTCCAAACTTCAATTGAACTCGGAGAGGTACGATGCGGAAGCGAGGACTGTGGAGGGAGTTGTTGATCCTTTTCCACGTCGCCCTTGTGTCTTCGATTCTTCCCAATGAGACTTTCGATTTGACTCGGTACTATGAGGATCGACTGGATATTCAGAATAGCAGAAATGCTGATTCTGGAAGGTCGTATTATGTAGCAGCTGCGACGGTAAGTGAAAAACTGTTCATTTGACGCCGTTTAACACGGCTTTCGAAAATTTCGAAAAGCAAATAATCCTCTTCATATTTTAGCGGGAAGAAGCAATCGACAAGTTTTCAATCATATCTGCTAACTGTTCCTTACTCGATGATGTCGAAGAATATGTCTGCCGAGAAAACGAAACATTTTGCAAGTACTCCAATGCACCCGCATTCAAAACTTACAAGTTTTCTCAAAACACTTGTGAATGTAATGTAGACTATTGTGATAGTGATGCCAATTCTACATCGGGCATGATTCTCTACCCAGGATGTTTCTGCGAGCATAAAGGTATACTGTTGCACTAGACACCTCGACCAAGTATTGTTCATTAAGGAAAACAATGTGATCTCGAAGGTAACAGCTGTCCTCAGTGGACACAACAAAGTGATCATCAAGCATTGGAGTTTCGGATATTCTCTACAAATTTTTCTAATTTCAGTAAGAATCGTCATTTGTTTCCTGGTGAGAAATCTGTCTATTTTTAGATAAAATCATCCAAGCCGGATCACGAGACGCTCTACTGAATCGAAAAACAGTTTCCATGATCAGCAGTTCATTCTTCCGGCAGAGTGGCTTTAACGTAAGATTAGGGGACGAGAGAAAGCCTAATCAGTAACTGATTCCAGTGCTCTCTTCATTTCACACATCACTTCACCCATCAGTCAACGTCATCTCGACTTATTGTGAGAGCTTTGTTGGCAAGCGGGGAAAGGAAAACTCTGTATGAGTACAATGACAAACCGAACAAGGCCAAGTGAGTCTTTCGAATCTTCTGGGATCGCAGTATCTTCCCCGTTTGCAGATGGAAGCCAACTGTCGTAGG
Source organism: Caenorhabditis sp. 40 LS-2015 (assembly GCA_900536305.3). Taxonomy (NCBI): domain Eukaryota; kingdom Metazoa; phylum Nematoda; class Chromadorea; order Rhabditida; family Rhabditidae; genus Caenorhabditis; species Caenorhabditis tribulationis. The sequence continues at coordinate 140,721 of LR544096.1, forward strand.
GATCGGATCGTTCTCTGAACCCTTCAAGATCTCCATCGACTGTGAAACCGGATCGGCACCAAAGAAAAGGAAGAAGAACGAAGAGAGAAAAGTGTTTGCCTGTGGTCTAGTGAACATCAAGTTCAATGATTGTATGGGTGAGTGACCAGAGAAGCAGACAACTGTATGCAATCGAGAACACGAGCAAAATGCGGGGGTATAGCTCAGTGGCAGAGCATTCGACTGCAGATCGAGAGGTCCCCGGTTCAACTCCGGGTGCCCCCTAGTTCTTTTTACTTTTTTTTGCTTTTCAGATATTAGGAATCCAGTTGAGCAATGCTCTCGTGGTGATCAATTCTTGTGCTCGACCGCTTCGAACACGAAATGCTTGACAGATGCTCAATGTGATTTGAGAACGGATTGCAGTGACGCTTCAGATGAAATGGATTGTGGTTAGTTTGGGAAAACTTCGAGACATTTTGACAGGGAAAACTTCAGGTTCTGTGGTTGGAACAATGTGCGGTTTCGACCGCTCTGATGGTTTTTGTGATGGATGGCTTCAAACAACAAGAATAATTGGTTCCGTACAGAATCCATTCGAGCCAACTACAGTAGCTCCAGTTAACAGATTTGAAGAAACACCCAGTTATCTTCTCCGAAAAAGACAGCCGAACACAAAAATCAAAGAGGCTAGGAGAGGATCCGGCCAGATGCTTGTTTATGATTATGAAGAAATTAGTAAACTTTCAAGAAGACGTTCTGTTCTGCAATCACCTGCTTTTCCGAGAACTAATCCGGCGGCTTATGATCAAAAAAGCCCTATGTTTGATACGTGCACAGTAAGAACATGTTATTAGCGTTGATAAAATGACCTACGTTTCAGCTCCGCTTCTTTGTGTGCACTCGAACCTATCCAAGAACATGGGAAATATCAATTATCTCGAAAGCTGGAAATCCATTTGACAGTGGTAGAACTTTACTGTACGAGGGAAAGTATGACCCAGATCATGTGCATCAGTAAGTCTCAGTTTCTATGGGATGATTCCAGAATATTGCATTTTCAGAAAAATCTGTGAATGGGAACGAGTACTCATCACGATTCCTAGACAGAATGCCGGATTCCGTTTAGGAATTTTCGTGGATAATCTGCCACAAGACGGCAACTTCTTCGCTATTGACGATCTATCGTTTAGTCCGTCTTGTTTTGAGAAATGTAGGATTTGTGATAGCTTCATTTCATGAAAACAGATGTTTTTCAGCTATCAACCAATCCACATGGGAGATCCCAGATCTCACGATTTCCACCTGTGGTGCTTCCGGATCCACTCAACCTCCAAGTTGTGACGATGATCGGAAACTGGACGGACAAACTGGACACTTCCTGAAGGAAGACGGAAGTCAAGAGTGGACGGTTCCAGTTGATGGATTCTATCGCATCGATGCATGTGGTGCTGGTGGAGGATCGACGTCACTGACCAGTGGAGAGCCAGGAGACTGCATCACACTTCAGGTGAGAATCTGGAAATAGATAATGTTTCGAATATCACGTATCACACAGGTTCACCTGATGGAGAACATTGCACTTCGAATGATCGTCGGTCAAGTTGGAGAGACTGCATGCTTGACGGAGCAGGATGAAGAATTCCGCTTTGCTTCTTGTTCGAAATCTTCTCATATTGAGCAACGAGACGGAGGAGCAGGTGGTGGTGGAGCAACTCTGATCAAAGTTGAATCGGAGCAGTGGAATGTGGTCGTTGGTGGAGGGGCTGGAGCATCATGGAACGACGGCCATGAGGAGTTGGATAATGTTGGATATGGAGCATCTGTGATTCCATTGGATTACGATGAGAGATGCAATTTGACTTGCTCTTCAGTCTCTCAGACCGAGTTTGTGAAGAAAGACTCGCGTAGCAGGTGTCCCGGAGACAAAGACGATCATTCAACGGTCTACGGTGGATTTGGAGGTGGTGGCATCTCATGTGGATTCTTGGGTGGCAGTGGAGCAGGATATCGGGCAGGAAATCCATTCGGAATAGGAAGAGCACGAAGTGGAACTAGTAATGTTACTGATAATTTTTCAAAGGACGTCCTGTATTTCCAATCTAACAAAGTTGAAGAGGGCTACATCAAAATCAGTGAGCCCCATTGTGCAAGTTCCTTTATCGACTGTTTCGAATTTCAGAATTCTGCCGAAAACAATGCGCGAAACCATCAGTTTGTCGATTCCGCAAAGATTACTATGACGAAGAATACTGCGCTTGTCCAGATGGTTCTAACTTTACAGACACTCCTGAATCTTGTGGTTGGTTCTTATCTGAAAATTTCAGTCAAGATTGTTTCTTTTCAGCTTGCCCTCTCAGTTGTCCATCTACGTCGACATGCCAATACAGGAATTTCACTTTCGAACCGTTTTGTCTTTGCAACAACGGAAAATTTCTAGACGATCTGTCGATGGATTTTTGTGGTTTGTCTAGGTTAATCCTGCTCCTTCCACCTTGTCTTTCTTTAGAAGAATCTCAACCCTGGACATGGCACAACTATCTGCTTTTGATCATTGTGATCTGCACCATCATCGCATCTTCCGGAATCATTTTTTACTATCAGAAGAAGCAAAGTCAGATGTCAGAGAAGATTTTCGAACTGAAGCATTTGACAAAAACACAAGCGGTTAGAAAGTTTCATCTCATAGTATTTTTGAAACATCTCTTTTTCAGGAGTTGTACCAGGCGGGCTGCAGTTACGATGAAATGGTTTTCCATGGAAAAAAGAGAGACGAAGCTATAGCGAATCTACCTCATCTCCCCAGAGAATCAGTTTCACTTGGAACTCTTCTCGGGAAAGGACACTTTGGAGAAGTTTATTATGCTGAAGTCGACGGTGTCAGAATGGCAGTCAAGAAGATTTCAATGACTTTTGCAACTAGTAACGCTGCGCAAATGGATTTCTGTAATGAGGCACTTTGTATGGGGTGAGTTGCTATGCAGGGATGCCTTTATAGTTTGTAACTGTTTCCAGAACTTTCACCCATGAGAACATTGTTAATCTGATTGGAATAGACTTCAATGATGTACCATTCATGCTTGCTATCGAGTACATGGAAGGCGGAGACTTGCTCTCATTTGTCAAAGATTCCAGACCAAACGTAAGAAATATCACGGATAGATGAGTGGACAAACTTTCCTTTTCAGCATCAATCTCTGAATCCATTACATTTGACAATGAGCGACTTGGTAAAAATTTGTTGTGACGTGGCAGCTGGTTGTGAGCGTCTGGAAGAATTCAAATATGTACATAGAGATATTGCCGCGAGAAATATATTGCTGACAACAAGAGGAATGGATCGGGTGGCCAAGATTGCGGATTTCGGAATGGCTAAGGAGATCAAGAATGAGTTAGTGGAGTAATTTCGTTCATTTCATAATCATCCTTTTTTCAGCAATCTCTATTATCGTGTACACGGAAGAGCGGTGCTCCCTATAAAGTGGACTCCACCAGAAGCATTCATCGATGGGCTCTTCACAACACAATCCGATGTTTGGAGTTTTGGAATCCTTTGTTGGGAAGTGTTCTCTCTTGGAGTTATTCCATATCCAAACAGGAGAAACGAGGAAGTGATGTTGATGTTGACAGAAGGTGCCCGGTTGGAATACCCTTATGGAATACCAACGAAGGTCTACCGAATGATGAGGGCTTGCTGGAGAACTGCTCCTGACGAACGACCGTCGTTTGGGTCGATTGTAGCGAGTTTGAAAGAGATTCTCGATGATTCATCGTGTATTGGAATGCCATTCCCCATCCATCCAGCCGTTCGAGCAAGCTTTGCTCATTCCCAGTCGACACCAGTTTCAGTAGAAACTCCGATGACTGCAATGACAGAAGTCTCGCTGAACAGCGCGTTCACAGACGCCTCAACTGTGAAGATGTCCAGTTCCCAACAAGAAATGCAAGACAGAATTCAACGTAAGGAAAATAGAGTTAACCAAATGTTTCAGTATGAGTTTTCAGTGCACGAAATGATGTTGAAGCGAGAGCAACCGTACTCTTCGGACATGACCGCCTGCGTCGTGGACAGTCTTCGGAAAGATCTTGCCAGAGTTCAATATGAATCTGGAATGACATCGGTCCCGCAACCAGAATATTTATCACCTCAAAGTATTGATGAATCATCTCAGCTGATTCCAAGTAGCAACACTGTAATTGAACAAACTCCACCCACTTCTCTCATTGATCTCAATAGACTAGCAGTACAAAATACGGTGGGTTTTCTGAGACCTTTTAAGATTATGAACATGTTTTTTTCAGGGTCCAACACTTCATCGACCAGATTCTCTGAACTTCAACGATCCCTACAACAGTACAATTCCGCTACTTGAATGTCAAACCCGATAATGTATCTCTTCTTTTTTCTTGGTGTTTTTCAGGGTAACCTATAATACTCGGGTGCTTACATCTCTTTTCCAAATCTCCTTTTCTGTCATACTGTATATTTCCTTTCACATTCCAACAACCACTTTGCATATCCCCTCCCATCCCGGAACTGCAAAAACATACCCATTTTAGGTATCCCATTCTTTCTAACTGAATGTTATTTTTGTATAGAATTCGAATAGTTGTCTGTGTGAATAAACTGACTCGACTTTGTGAGCTCTTTTTCCATTTTCACATGTTCAAAGTCAAAACATTGTCGTGTTTTGAATGAGTCGTTCGTTTTCAGATGTGACTAATTCAATTAATCTTTGGGCAATTTGTGCAGGTGATCAATTTTCATTTTCAACAGACACTCTCCATTTTTCTAACAGAATCTTCATACTTTTCAGTATCTCTTGTCACATTAACCATACTTTTCACTCGGTCAGCTGGAAACGTGCAATTAGGACAACCTGTTTCGGTTCGACAATCTTGGACGTGCCGAAACAGAGAAAAACACAAAAGGTTCAATGTTCGTCAGACGAATTTCAGATATCAGAGGTTCATGGTGAAAGTGATGCAATCAATGTTCTCAATTCGTTTTTAGACTTGGCATTAAAGAATGTGTAAATAAAAACCACTCAGGTTAATCTAGAGATTACTTAAATCTTGTCCAGTTTGATGCAAATTCATATTCACATTTTAGTTGTTAAGCTAATAGCGAATGAGATTTGGTAACCTGTGGCTCACATTTTCGAAAACTGCCAGAAGTCAAGTTATGAGTTTGTGAAGTTTGTACCTTTTTCCTTCTAGGCCCAAAGTGGATCAGTCCTACAATTGCTTAGTAAGCCCTGATATGGATTTTCAGTAATCTAGCGTTTGAATTCAAGACTATTCTAAGACTCGTAAGATCTCTGAATATTCTTTCATCGTCACTTTCTAATGTGGCGTTCGAAACGACAAAAAAATACAAAAAAAGACATAGAGAGATGTTCGAAATAGAGGGAATTTTGCGTCTTTTTTGCAGAGTTTTCGGAAAATTTTACGTTAAATCAAACTCGAAAGACACGCAAAAGAAAACTAGCCTTAATTTAAAGTTTGATTTAACGTAAAATTTTCCGAAAACTATGAAAAAAAGACGCAAAATTCCCTCTATTTCGAACATCTCTTTGTGTCTTTTTTTGTATTTTTTTGTCGTTTCGAACATGCCATAAACCTATCAACAATATGTTCTCATTCCCAGAATTACGTTCTATTGAGCCGCATATCCCATTCAATAGTGCTAGTTTATTGTAGTGTGTACATATTTTCAGCAAAAAAAAAAACGAGAATCCGCAGAGATCCCTTTAGTCGCCTCAATTTCTACCATAATCCCCTCGCTCTGCAAACTTGCACACGAATCCGGTTGCTCATGAATTTAATTGGAGCAATTTTGCTATTTTTGAAAGAAAAAAAATGATGTTGGTAGGAGAGGCTCTTGGAATGCAAACCAAAGTTTTCCGGAAGATGAGTAAGAAATAAAAATTCAGAGATTGAAATTTGCTTCATGTTAGTGGGGGTACTGTATGAAAATCAGTAAGTAAGTTGAAAGTTGTAATTCTGGAATGTGAGGTAACAGAGATAAGTGAAACTCTACCTTCCGAGTTCCTCTCAATTACTTTTTTCGGTATTCTGTCTTCCGCCTTTCATTTTCCGCTAAACTGTTTCCTCATGCGATTTCCGCCATTCAAAAAATTTGATTCCGATCATTTCGAACCTCTTGAAATCGCAAGTAAAACTATTTCCAGAGAAAAAGCGTTCCTATTTCACTCGAGTTTAGAACTTCTCGTGCTCCAAAGGAATCTACACTATATTTTTGAGTAATGTCCTTGACACAATCCCTGTGGCCTGTCTAGCCTGAGAACAGTCCCCTTCAGCCCTTCGTCCCCTGTCCTTATTGTTTGTGCTCACAAAAATGTACGATTTCTTCTGAGACACTTTCTTAAGACAGACATCTATTCTGTGTTTTGATTTACTGATCTCCGATTCACTTCCTCCTCCCACTCCAGATCTATTTCCAAATTGTCTTCAATCAAATCCAAATTCCGATCGATCATTTCCAACACATGTGGACTTTCCTGCACACACCCACGAGACTTATAAAAGACAAAGAGTACTCTGAACCCTTCACATTCTGCAAATCCAATTCTGATTTGTTCATTTAACTGTTGTTGCTTTCATCAAATGTAATCCAGGTGCAATAGTCACTGCATAATTGATGGTGCTTGATCAGGGGTCTCTTTTCCAGAATGGACCTCATCGTTTTTTAATGTATTCTTTGGTAGGGTCTGGACATAATTGTTATGCTCATTTCATTCTACCTATCTTCGTGTTCTTTTCTCGAAATTTTGTTCCGGTTCTGGTTCATGCTGGAGTTTATCGAAAAAAAAACAGAGATGAGATCTTTGGCCTGACTCAGAGAAACGTATCTTGCACCTTTGCACATCATTTCCGTCAGTTGGCGTTTTTCGATTTATGAGATAGAAAAGTAGATATCATCTCTAAATCATTTTTCTAGTATTTTTGCTTCCGGTTGTTGTTATTTTTCACACTTCTCTGCGGGGGTAAAGTCTCTTATTTTTTCGCATAACTTTTTGATATTTCGTTTGCACATGAGTGGGGGAGTCATGCTAGATTCAAATTCAAAACCTATGAAGTTGGTGAGAAAAAAAAAGAAAATCAGGAAGTCTATCAATTTTTGGTCTTTTTCCCTTAAAAAAACAAGTACGTAACGCTTATCGGATTACGTTCAACGTTGCTTAGAGTGGTTAGTCATTAGTAAGAAAAAGAGGATTTCTTCGATCACCACGAAATAGATCAACAACGAAGCCTCATTTTCATCATCAGACATCAACGGGTTCCTTTTTGAAATGTTGAACGGACGCGAGAAAATGTAGGATTTCAATTCCTATTTACTACGAAATCTTACTATCAAATCTTCAAGCGTTCCATTTTCTAACAAGGAGATTCCTCGGCTGGTTGGGGCAAACTTATCCCCATAACCTGGGCTGAAGTAAAAACGACCCTTTCGATTCAGATTTCAAAGAGGAAATCGGGAAAATGCTTACGTGGTTCAAGTTAAGATTTCGCAAAGCTACCCCTTCGAATACAGTCAACCTCTGATAATGTCCGGTTTTCACCTTTGCTAGATGACAGTCAGTGTGTAGTCTCGAAAAAAGAGGAATTTTTCGAGATGAGAATTTTTCGAAAAAGTTTGTTTTGAATCCCATGAGAGTTTCGCCTATTTTTATTTTGGAGTCTAAATCTATGAGACCGATTTCACCTTGCACCGGATTATGGAAACAAAAAATCAACACAATCGCCTAGAAATATCTTTAACATCTGCTGACCGATCATTTTATGTCGATGTTTGTTGCTCTGAAAAATGAGCTAGATCTGTTGCTCATCATTCTTCAAAAACCGTTAAAGTACGAGATGAAGGTGATCAAAAACAAGTGGTCCTTGACTGGATTTCAGTCTGACTTTTAATGATGATTCGAAAAACATAAAGTTCTGAAAGATCATAATGTATGTAGGTCATTCTACAGCTCAAAGACTCTGAAACTCTGAGGCGTGAGATTTTATGTCTCCAGGCACACGTATGATCATTACCTAACTAGGAATATTTTCACGCCGAGCCAAAAATTCATTTTGGAACTCGATGACTAGGTTTTTTCAAGTTAGTCTTGAAGAGAATAACACTTTCAGATCTCAAGTGTTTTCGTTTTCTGCACCAGCGCCTCATTTTTTGAACTTTGGAACTCCCAACAGTCTTTTCGCTCCGTCGATGTCATCATTTGATTATGCAAATCATTTCTCGTTTTGTGTCCTCCGGGTACACTCTATTATTTGTGTCATTACTCCCCATTCAATACTTCTATTTTGCCGATTGTTTTGTCTGGGCACAATTTGAACCCCGCATTCAGGCTAACGTCCTTGTTTGTTTTTCCTGGAACCTAGAAATAACAAAAGAGGTCGTCTTCTCTAACGAACACGAATCGTCCCATGTTTTTTCTTCCAGACTGAGAAAAAAACAGTGCAAACGAAGGGATTACCTCATGTTGATGGACAGTGTTCGAAAGTCCGTCTAGGTGGCGAAAGGTGGTTAGGAATGAATGATTGGAAGCCATTCTTTTTTGTTGTTGTTTTTGAAATGTAGGATGGTCTAGAAAAAACCATAGAAAATGTTGAAAATATGACTACATAGACAATACAGTAAGATCCAAAAAGAGCCATCAGTGTTCAACAAGGATTGACTCACTCTCTCTCTCTGTTAAACTTCGCGCGCGCATTTTTAACACCTGTATTTTAGAAAGCCACGCTGACCACACTTATCTTGGTTCCTAACACAGATACCAAAAAGTAAGCAATCAAAAAATGTTCCCGACAGAATGAAAAAAATTTTCGCAGTAGACTAATGTTTCATATCTGTCGCAAGAACCGAGATAAATTTGGTTAAAGTATGGGTCAACTTCTATCCCAGGATGTATGATATATGTCTGGCCATAGAACACCCTCTCGCGTAACATACCAATATTCTTGAAACAATGTGTGGTGAATACCAATTGGGCCACTTTTACTACGAAACCCTCTCTGTTTAAAATTTCCAGAAGCTAGTCTAGTCAGAAAACTCAGAACCGCCGAGAATGCAGATGTCTGTTTATAGCCACATTGCAGACTCTATAAAAACTCAGATTTCTGTTTTGTGTCATTATGACATCCCCCTCCCGTTTTCGTTTAGTTCTTTCGTTTCACAAACCTTCGTTCATCTCTCTCTATTTGCATCCAAGTCCAAACGCGGGGTTAGGAGGTGTCCTCCTGTGTATTTTTATTTACTTCTTGATTCTCTCTTTTTTCGTGTCATCCCCTCGAAAAAACACGTTCATTCGGAAATTACGGATGAGAGAGAGAGAGAGAGAGTCTACGCCTTCTTTGAGTAATTTCCTCGTCTCCTCTGAAAGAACCTTTGGAAGTTGCGATGGCACGTAACGAGGTGTCATGGACTTTTTTGATGGGTTGTTTTTCTGGAAACCTTCATAACATGCCTTCTTGAAAACTCTGACTGTTCAGAAATGCATCTTAAGTGTTCATAACAGCTGTTTTGTGTTTTTATTGAAATGAGTCTCTAGTCTTTGTCCTCGCTCTTTAAAATACTTTGTAGACTTCGTCCCATGAGATACCGTAAATCCTGCATTCGAAGTTTTCCGTCACTCTGTCCACATTTATCTCGGCTTCTGTAACAGATTTCTAAAAATGGTGAGCTAAAAAAAATGTTTATGACATCATGAGATACATTTTTACATTTGGCAACATTTTGATATCTATAACTGGAACCAAGATAAATAAAATTTTAGTATAAAAATTGAATGGGATTGAGTGGTCTCAACCCGGAGAAAATTCTTATTGTTCATTTACATGTCAAGACACTTCCCATCAGACTGTCCTTTTCACATGAGATGCCGTTTCCTCGCACCTTTCTTTTTCTTCTGAAAACAAAAAAAATAATAAAAAATTTGTTGACAAGTTTTGAGGATTCAATGACTTCCTTTGTCTCTCTGCCCTCACGGATTCTCTCTCTCCCTATTCGTTTCCCGAAATTCTCGAAATCCGTTAGTGTGAAAAAAAGTTGGAGCTTCCGTTTTTTTTTTTCCAAACATCTCTCCGTGGGTTTATTTAGTTTCAAAATGAAGAACTCCCAAATGATTCATCCTTTTCGAAAATTTCACTACGCAAGTTTCAGCTCTCCCGAAAGTTCGATTCCAAGTTTCATGACATTTGAATCTTTTGAGAAAAAACTCCTGTTTTTCCTGGAAAACGCTTGCATTGTTTCGTTGTTCCTTCTTTCTCAAAACAGACAACTTGACTCTGAACTAGGATATCTCAAATTAGCTTCACTTTAGGAAAGTCACGTCTTCGGGAAGTCTTTTTGTTCCTTGAGTTAACTGGGTCAATCAAGAAAATTGAACTTTGGAGTGTCCTTCCGGGACTACCATTCTTCAATGATTCTCAAACAATCAGTAATTTCTGAAAATTTGAACTGTGCTCTTTTGAATGTCTGCACTTTTACTCTCTGGAACTCATTGCTCCTTTTCTGGAATTAGCGCAATTTCAAAAATATTCGTAACATCTTCCCGCTGAATAATTCCACTCCGTCTGGACTTTTTTTTTGCAAAAACGTGCTTTCACCCATATCAACCAATTTAGAAGTGTAAATCCGTCTAGGACTGCTTACTTTTGTCATTGAACATTTCTAGCGATTAGATTGACAATTGGTGGATACCATAGTACACGGATAATCCCGAAAGTGTTTTGAGCCCCTACAACCGACCCCCGCCTCTTGTTTGCATCTTCCCGAAAACGCCTTGGCGTTTTGTTGTGATGCTCTTTCCTCATATTCAATGAGCGTTTTTTGGATCTCTCCGTTCATTATTTTTCTCCGCTCTTCATTAATCATTTCCGAGGCAGGAATGCTCCTTTTGGAGTGTATGTGGGTGGTGTTCAATGTGACGCCGGGAGGTTCTTCTATAATAATCTCAGAACGTTTCACCTGTCTCAACGAGTCAATTATTTGATTTAGGTTGGAATCGGTTTGAGATTTGCGTATTCAAGATCTTACGTTTTCAAGCCTTCCACATTTTGTCCACTTACAGTACTAATCAAAAAGGTACTAGTTTGGGTGATTCTCAGTGCAAACTGATAAGTTTTGAGCAGTTCAATCCACCGATTTCCGCTTAAAGTCATGGATCTGTTGAACAACCCTGGCACTTCATTATTCTAGTTGACAACTTTTTTGTAAAATCACTGTCTAGTGAGTGATAATAAGGCAAAAGGTGACTCGACCTCAAATTTCAGATAATATCGGCGCTAATATCGAACTTTTTCCAGCCGCTTCTTTTTTTTCCCCCGTCATAACTATCTTGACAGTGATTGTTCGAAAAATTTTATCAACGATAAATCCATCGATTTCCACAGAATAATAGGCTCATCGGAAGATAGTTTTGCTACTGCTCAAAGCAGACCATATGAAAATCACCAAAGCGTATCCCTTTTTGGCGAGTATCTAGTCATTGCTTTTTGAATCTATCTCGATTCACCTTTCACTCCTACCTTCATCAGAAATACATCCTCCATTCTATGTAGTAACGAAAATCCAAAGGGTGGGTGTAACCAATGCACTCATAATGACAGAATAGATTTTCTAATCCGTGCACTCAGGAATACCCTGTAGGCGTAACCTCATCCCATTCCATAAACAATAGACGGAGCGACTACATTTGAGCACAAAACGTGATGAATGGAAGAGACATGAGATGGGTTAACTTGTTGGCCAACGTTTTCAAAATTGCTCTTTTCTTTCTTTTTTTTGCTGGAAAATTGATCCCTATAATTATCGTTGTGTAGTGTGAATGAAGTCGTCGTCACTTTTCTTGAAACTCCAAAAAATAGTTCTTTCCCGTTTTTAACTCTTGCGATTTTTGAAAAAACTTGCTTTTTGATCCGTTTCTTTCTCCTCCCCGTAAATTGTGTTTTTTTTCGTAACGTCTCCGTAAGGTCCGTAAAAACATGAGGGGGTCCGCTGTTGACGCCTATAAGTTATCTCATGCCCTTTGGATTCTGGAAACAGAATCCAAGAAGCTTAGCTGACCAGAAAGACTTTCAACTTCCGCGTGCTTTCTTGATGGTGTTTATGGAAAAGAAAAGCTGTGAAAAGCGAGAAAAACAAAAAATGAGGAACAAAGACTTTTTTCCCTATATTGTTCATTAGATGGCAGATTTTCTGGACGAGGTTCCTTATAACTTCTGGCTCTCTGATTTTTTTCGGATTCTGATTTCACACCCTATATAATAACTACTGGCATGATCGTTTGCCCTCGAAGACTACCTATGAAACATTTATGAATTTGCAAAGTTCCCAGCGAGTCTGGAATTTCAGGCTAGCAAAAACCTTTTTTAATATTCACTTATAGGAAAATCACGGGGATTGAAAACTAGCGATTAGCTTCAATTTTCAGTTTTCAAAATAGAATATAGTCATTAGTCCTAATGAAGAGATCTGAGATCTCGAAAATGGAATATTAATGCGCTTACATCAGGAGAGTTCCGATTAATACGTAGACAAGCGGAAGTTTAGGTGTTTTCTGACATCCGGACAAACAGATTCTCAGTTATGAAAACCATCAATATTACAATTTCTGCATAGCACAGAGATACTTAGCAGTGCTCATGTAAGCCATCTAAGTATCCGCTTAAATCTACTTTTCTATGTACTTCCTCTAAACTTCTGGACCTTTGTGTGAAGATCCTCAATTCCGTAGGGAGTTCTACTTTTTTCTCTCATTCTTCTCCAGTTTATCAATTGCTCTCATCTCTTTTTCTCTTTTTCCGTGCAGAAGAACACGTTCCAAATGTCTTCTCACATCATCTTCTAAACTTGGAAGCAAAAATGATTTCCGGGTGCAATTGAAGCCTTTGTTGATCTATTTGTATGCATGTTGAGCTGGAATTTGCACTCGATACGTTAAAGCAACAACCACCAATGAATTTCAACTTTCTTTTTCCTACTCAACCCATCACGTCACAAACTTCGACTTCATTACTTTTTCTTTCCTGGCGGTTCCTCCTCCTCCTTTTTTTCTTCTTCCCTAAACTCTAATCTTCCAGCAGCTGATTCAATGTTTTTCGACATGACACAGATCCAGTGTTCTCCAGTTTTGATCTCCTTAACTATATTCCCTGAGATCTCACTTCTTGCAGTTAGCATCTTATTATTTTCCTGCACATTACTTGATTTCTTCTGCATTGATTATGAATTCAAATTAACTTCGGATGTTCATTGCTTTTTGCTCATTGAAATCTCGACATTTTCAGATCTCTTAGTGCCACAGAATGGTACTTGACACGTCTTGGAATCGAACGACTATAGAATTTGGGCATAGGGTAAATTCTTCTCATCGGATATTCTTGAAAATCTGATTGACCTGAAAAACGTCCCAAATTTCAATGATCATCTTACAGGGAGTGACACCTGTACACGTGGCAGCTCTATTCATGGGAACAATTAATTGTCTTCTGAATGGCCTCATCTGGACAGCATTCCGCAGATCTCCTCAGTTACTGACAAAACATCATTTGTATTTGTTCTACGCATTTGCAGTAACGAATTTCTTTACAGGTAAAACAGTTTTAAAATTATTTTTTCTGTGACAAAACAGAACAAAAGTTCTTCAGTCTTCAGAATCGGCATTGTAGTGTAATCTGACACTCATTTTGTCTTGATGAAGATCCAAAATTACCTTCTTTCAGGATTCTTCACAATACCCACATACTTGAACTTGTTCCTTCGCAATAATCTGAACTGCCCCAGATGGTCGATTTTGATTGGATCAAGCTTCGAAATCGGACTCGACAAAATCCGACACATCATCACACTTTCCATAGCGGGAGAGAGAATCCACGCCCTCTTCTGGCCATCTGAGTACTTTTTCCTGGATCACAAAATGGTAAGGACACTGTTCTTGCTCATTCTCTCATAATTTCTATTTTTAGATCTCGCTGAAAATTTGCGCATTCTCAGTTGTTTGGGGCGTGGCCGACATGATATGGCTGATATTTGAGGACGATATTTTTATGGTGAGGATTCTGAAAATAGACTACGCAAATCGAACAAAGATTGCTAGCAACATCTGAAAATGAAATGGTAGTCAAATGTCAAATCAAAACGGCCGACCTATTTCCGTCAGGAACAGAGTGTTTGAGTGGAAAACAGGTGAAAAGAAATGTATGAATAATACGATCAAACACTTCTGACAAGACTACAAAACAGAAGACGGGATGGAATAAAAGTTGTACACTAGAGGTTCTGACAGTGTCGTCCTGAACATGGAGAAAGTTTCAGATCCGAATCCACTGCGTCACAACATCATCATCGGGACCCACCTTCCACCTCTACTTCCTTCTTTCCACGATTTTCTTCGGGGTCCTCCTATCACTCGCCTACTTTCTGTTTATCTGCAAGCTGTTTGTTCTGCGAGAGACCAGAGTCATCAATGTCAAGAAGCGGAGTCGAGAGAATTTCCAGCAGGTATACAATGTTATAGTCTTGAAAATGGGCTGACGACAGACAGGAAACTGACTTGGCTCCAGAGAAAGATGTTAAGTCAAGATGGAGCTCAAATCATAGACAATTTCTCTCTTCCCTATATGCTTCAGGCCGACTTCAGGTTTAATAGTGTGCCGTGGAACGGGTAGATCGATTGAAAAACTGTTTTTGACGAAATTTGGAATTCTAGCCCGGCTTGCGAACTTTCACTGGCTCGGTCAGAAGCATGTTCACAAATGAAACATTTTTCTATATTTTTTTTTTTCATTTTCAGGTCAACTCCCTAACAGTAATGGTCATTCTGCTGGTTGTAATCTTCAATGTTCTTCCGAGTCTACTCTATCTGTACGACATGGTCATCGGAGAAGTCCACTTCATGAAGTGGGGACCCATCGTGACCATCGGATACCATTGCTATGGATCTCTCTCCTTCTTCTTCTACAACTGTAGACATCGGGAGATTCGCGCCGCTTTGAAGTAAGTCGTCGTAAATTTCAAAGGAAATTTTCGAACTTTTTTTTTCAGCAAAATCGAATTCATTCGAGACTTCATCAACTGCGATAAGACGCAGAAGAGTAGCTCGAAGAGCGGGGATGCTAGTTTCAGCAACGTCGTGAAAGGAGTTCCGAATATGGTAAGTCGAGTTTTCCCGCCATATTTAATCGTTCCATTTTCCAGGTGGTCTCAAAACTAGGAGCTTCCAAGCCCTCTATCGTCGTCATAACGGACAGTAATGACAATGAAAGCGAGATATTTCTTTGACATCATTAAACATTTTCTTTTTCTGAACAATAATATTTATATTTTTTCCAATCTGCCTCTCACCCGAAAACCCCACCTCGTTTGATCTCCTTTGTGATTATCTGATTACTGATTAATCAAAATGACCATTTCTTCTTCTCACGGGTTCATTCCCATTTTCTCATTTCATTCCATATCTCATTGACTGTTTCAGTCGTTTCGTTCTCAATAAAAGAATATTTCTTGATTCTAGAGTGTAAAGTGAAAGGAACAAAAAAAGGGGAAGACAGGTCATTTGTCTTGTTTGGCCACTTTCTTCAATTTTTCTAATCGATTCTAGAAGTCAGTCATGTGCCGAGTGTTACTTCTTGTTCTCCTATTCGGAATCGTCGTCTCGCAGAAGAAGAATCCATGGAATGCTGAAACAGCTGATCAAAGACTTGATGAGGTGATAAAGAATGAATTCAAGGTGAGACAAAGTCAAGTATTGCATTCAATTTTCCATAGAGAATTTAGGCTAGAGATGCTGACAAAGATGGAAAAGTTTCACCGAAAGAAATCCGCGATTATTACGAAAAACATCCAGAGAAAATGAGCAAGGAAGGCCTGGATTTCATTGATAGAAACTTCAATAAACAAGGTGCAGCTGTAGATTTGACAGGTTCGTTGAAACTTCCTGTTCCATCTTCTTGTTGATTTTTCAGAATATCGAAAGCTGATAAAGGACTGGCTGACTGAGAAGGGAAGCGTCGAAAAGATTCTGGTCGGAGTATTCGGGACCAACACTAGTCATGTCCCAGCCACTAATGTGTGGCGTAAAACGACTGTTTCTCCTTGAAGCTTTCTCAATGTTAATTACTTTTATGAAACAAGAACGTTACCATACATGATGTATAAACCCCTGGAACCAATAAATTACGCGAAACAAATACATCCCGAATTTTAATAATTAGATCTTCGAAGACTTATGGGTTGTACCAGTCGAGGAAGAGTAGAGTGAAAGTCAGCACAACTATGCAGAACAAAAACCAGACGCGTTGGAAGGCGGAGTTGGTGATCGCTTTGCGGATCCACTCGTTTCCATCGATCAGATTTTCCGACGTATGTAATGCCAAATCGTTGATCAGATCGATGTCTCGCTCTTGGTCCATAATCTGAAAAGTTTGTTTCGAAAGGAATACATCGGTTTCTCGCAGATGTGCGGGTGAGATTAACAACACTTTACAGAAGAAGATTCCTCTCCGAAACGAGACAATAAACACAGAAACATCAGCTGCCAACATGTAGTCCACAATGATATCTATCGATTTAAAAAAAAGAGAAAAACGAAAGTATTGATGGTGAGCTGAGATATGGTGTTTTTTTTTCCATTTCCGTGGTTTACAAGGCTCAATGAAGATGAAAGAAACGCAATAGCTCAGCTGACCGTCTCAACTCACTCATATATTTTCAGCTTCTATTGTTTTCTACCGTTAGATCTCATTCTGATCGAAATTTAAGCAATTGAAAACTTTTTATGGTATGTTTCATTGCGGAGATAAAACGTCTTCCACAAATGTCCTCGCGTATTATCCGCTTATCCACATACCTTCTCTGAGAAAACTGATGACAACGATTGAATCTCTGAAATCTGCTGCTCCAATTTCTCGATTTCATCGTCTTGATCAGCCTTAACGAACTCCTGCTTGATTAGTGCGGTTTGCTGTTGAAATTGTTCCGCAAACTGTTCTCCTTGTTCACTCTTCCATCTCTCGTAACTATTACGAAGTTCATCTTGCTCTGCGTCATACCCAGCCACCACGCGCCGTCTATTGCGGACAGATTCTTGGAAGAGAATCGGTGATGCTCGATTCTCTTTCGGCTTCTCTCTCAGAACTTCATCGAACTCCAGCTCATCCCAACCGCCGCCTGCTTCCTCGATTTGGAAATCTTCCTTTTTGCTTGTAATGTCCTCAACCACTTCGAAATCGCTCTCGATTGATGTTTCCTTTGGCGGTGTGAATTGAAGACACGGATGTTTCGATGATAGCTCCTTCAGTTTACTGATCAAACTCGCTGAAATTTGCCAAATTTGAAACTAGAAACATTGAGAATATATTAACGATTGTATTCCACATCAGATCTGAAGAGCAGCTCATCGAGTCCATGGAGATATTTGAAGCGGTGTCCGTCTTGTTTTGCGGTCTTCACCTCATCAGCCAGAGAGCGATTTTTCACTTGCAATCGTTTCAAGTGCTCTTTTCTATAAGCATTTATCGATTAAACTGTCTAGATGTTTAATCTCACTTTAACAACGAAACGAAATCAACAGTCTCTTTGAGATAAACTCTCAAACCCTCTTGCACTCGAGTCAGATGTCCTCGTTCCGTCGCATTTCGTAATCCGTCACTGCTATTCACCCGATGGCCGAGCTGATTGATGAACGACTCGAATTGGGACAATTTCTGAAATTGGAACGATTCAGAAAACGTATTTAACATCACTCAAATAACCTCTTTGACTTCCGAATCGAAGCTCTCCCGCTCTACCGAACTCATTTTCGAGTAGGCCGGTGTGGCGAAGATGTAATCCTGAGAACGCTGTTCGAGCATTTTACGGAACAGGTACATTTCCGTGGCCAGCGGACGGACTACGTTCGAGATGTTGGTGTAGACTGAAGACGGTCGGTTCTCATCTCGACGGGAAACTCCTAAAACCTTTCGATGTGGATTTCCGATGCTCTGATTTACAATCGATTCGGATCAACTAAATTTTTCCGCTTTTCCATATTCTTACCCGGTTTCTCATTATGTCTTCTGAAATGTTTCTGTTCGATTGATGTGGCGAATGATCTGAACTGCTCGGAACGATCGAAACAAGGAGGTTTATCAATCGTCATTCTGTGAGACAGCGATTTTATATTTTTCAGAATTCTTTCTCTCCCATAAAAATAATTTCAGCTTGAAAATCTACAGAGTTCCTCATGTCCCGATCTCGTTATCAACACCATTTTATTCGCATCTAATATGAAATTTCCGGAGGAATGAGAAGGCATGACGTTAGTCTAGAAGGATTCTTGAAAAACATACACACGCTCAACGGAATGCGCGGATAAGCTCATGTGGCGGATGGGAGGATCATGCAGCTTATCGGCACGCAGTCCCAATAAATTAATTTCAGAAATAGAAGATTTCAGCTCAGCCAAGAAAGAAATATATATGGGGGAAGGGGGACAGATTGAAAGTGAGAAATAATATATAAATCATCTATAGTACATGGTAAAAATAATAAGTTTGTGAAGAAAGATAGAATACTCAGTTTCTATTTTGGAAAATAGGAAGGAAAACGGATGAAAAAATGGGCAAAATGGGGAGAATGAAACGGTTGTTTGGAAGGGGAGAAATTACAGTTTCGGGCATCAAATCGGGAGATGGACACGATTTTACTTATTTTCCTCCGGCCCACAAGACGATGATGATGATCAGGATGACGACGATGGCGCACATGATGATCATCATTTTGATGTTCTTCCACCAGTACTTGCGCTTCAGAGTAGCCGCCGACTTCTCGAACTGCGAGGCTCCCTCTTGGAGTGCATCAGCTCGGTCGTCCAATTGCGAGAGCTTCTGATCACGTTCCAAGACCTTTTCAACGTTCACCTGAAAAACAATGAATGTTAATATAGTATTTTGGTTGTCTTTTGAAGTACAATTCTAATCAAATTATGAACATACCTTCATGATTCCGACGACCTCATCGACCTGAGCTTGCGTCTGCTGAAGACGCTTGTTCGACGGACGTGGTCCCTGACTTCCACCCTGTGCACCGGCGTCTCCTTGAGCGTCCATTTCGATGATGTTCTGATCCGGGTTACAGGCACAGCCCTGTAATAGAAGACGTTGAGAAGGGGGCAGAAAATACGTTCATAAAAAACGACGAAAGTGCTCGGACAAAGAAGCGATACGGACTCCAAATCAAGATATATCCGTTCATATATAATACGAACGTGATTAGAGCTGTTCTGTATTATGGTAAAATACAGACTCTGGAAAAAAAATAGAGGAAAACAAAAACGAACGGGGTCAGATGACGAAGCGATGAGTCCTCAAGAGTGAAAACTTGCGAAATCTGTGCAAACACTGGAAACATTTTGCGGACAATGCACTATAATCGACGCACGTTGCTTTGTTTCTTTTTGTTTCTCTATCGGGGAAATTGATGGAAAGTGAGACGAAAAAAAACTGGTTCTCTCTAGATTTTCATCGATTATTTCATTTTGGCAACTGATTATTGTTCACCAGAAAATACCAAAAGAAATAACAAAAATAACGAAGAAAAACGATGACTGGGGAGGGTAACTTGTATTGAAGAAGACACATTGTGTGTGTGGTGAAAGGGGACGCATTCCAGACAAATAACGAAGCCACTTTTTATTGCTTTGCAGCCCAGAAGATTGTGGGAGGCGAAACTAATAATGGGAGTATAAGGAAGAGAGGCACACACGCTCTTTTTTGTTCTTTCTTCGCGGCTCTTTTCTTGGCCGATTTCACACAGATGGAGCTAGATTTTTAGAAAAAAAAATAAAAGCGGAATGGAATGAAATAGTTGGGATCATGCACGTAAAGGACCAGCGCAGAGTGCCCGAGGGCGAATCTTGAGGACACGAAAACGAAATGGAAGTGGGTGTATCTGTCCGTTTGGCCAAACGTTTGGTGACTTCGAGTCTCCATGTACACATTGGAGACGACGCTTAAATCCACGTCATGTTGCTTAGATACCCGTGGGGAGTTTATAGATGTCTCAAGAGCACATGTGACTCTGTGTACGAATCCGCCTTTTCTAAATGTCGACTACGATTTATCGACATGTCTAGCGAATTTCGCGCAACCAGCGAAAAAAGTCAAAAAGTTGTCTGGAAAATGTAACTGGCGCTGACTCACCGGTTCTTTTCGTTTATATCAGCTGATAGAAACAAAAAAAACTCGTTGAAAAATATATTGAATGGGAATTTTGAGTCAGACCGAACCAGGAAGAGAAAGTTGTGATTGTACATGTGGAAAATAGGTAAACATCCCGACTGTAGAATAACAAACTTGAGACCTATTCACAGAGATAACTGTCACATATACTGTATTCTGAAGACCACAGAGAATTCATCGAGTCTATTTCGAAAACAGGAGAGAAGAAGAAGAGAAATGACGGTCTTCTTCTTTCTGTGTTTTTCCTCTGTTGGTTTACTCATTCGACGTCAATTCCTCCTGTCGGGGGACCGCTCGTTCAATTATGATTCTGTTATTGCAAAAACAATTCCATCAAAAAAGGAGTGCATGATCTAAGAGGGAAAACAGCTCCCAAGGTAGAGGGCTTTCCCCAGCGAGGAACATAAAAAGTACTAGCTTGGTGCTGGTGAGAGAGACCGAGACAGAAACTCTGTGGGCGTGAGCAAGAGAAAAGATCGATGGAAATTCGCGCGCTGCCTCACGGAGCCCATGAAGGAGAGAGCAGTGCCCACTGCCGTCAAGGCCGCGCGAAGAATGAGAGCAGCGAAGGACAAGAAACGAGAAAAACGATAGAGAAAAAAGTGGCATGCGCGAAAAACTGAGAGCACCAAGAAGAAGAAGCAGAAAAGAGCAGTGGGTGCTTTCGGGCTCGCGGAGCCGTCGTTTGCTCAAAGCAGTAGCACAAGGATTATATGGGCAGAAGAAGACGTCGACGAGTATGTGGGTATGTAGATGGAAGCAAAAGCAGAAGACGTGCTTCTTCTTCTCTTTTTTGCCATTTTCTTCGTGAAAAAAAGCAAAAGAAAGCCACTAACTACGGATGAACGAAGCGAAACCAGGAGAGGAATCCGAGGAAGAAAAATAGGATTCTTGTGCGTGTGTGAGAGCTCAAATTTCATTTTTCAGATTTTGGAGAGAGAGAAGAGGTCTGGGAAGATGGATGAGTAATACTGCATCTGCAGTAGCTTCAAATTTTGGAGACAGCACATTCATTACGAAGATACCGTAGCTGGATGCTCATTGAAACAAGGCAAATATTTCATGGGGGAAAAATAGAAACCGGAAAATTCTTCGTTCCTCTATCATTGTGTGGGTGTTTGGAATGACGAACTGTATGTTGAGAGAAAAGAGACAACAGATAGTTCTGGAAAAAGCGAACACGTGACTGGGATTCTCTTCTCGAAAGAATAAAAAAAAAGGAATGAGAATGTGAGGAAAGAAGCAAAAGGAATATCAAGTGGATGGATTACTGTAATCTTGAGGTATTATCGAAAGCCGAGCTTTATTCTTTTGTTTTTCTAGTTTTTGACACGTTCAAACAGACCATGTTGTGTACATACATACACCTAACAAATGTATTTCTTTTTGGAGCTGTCGCACGTCATTGGAGAAACAAGATGACGAGAACGAAAAGGTCAGAACACGGAAGGAATCCCTTCCTAAATCGTCATTCGAAAAGGATTATGGCACCTAAGCCCTCTGTTGAGACGAGTCCCCCATATGCTCGTTTTCAACTTTCAGAGACACATTAATCGCCTCCTCCTCTGTGCTGGAAATAAATGAATGCATGAATAAATTGTCATACATAATAAATGAATTAAGCGGGAGTGTCAGTCTCTGGATAAATGGATATGGGGGAATATCGAGACGAGAGCAAAGAATTAATAGCGAGAACAATACAATTAACGTATCTACATAACATATAAATTCGATTTTGGGCTCATCCAACAACACGAAAAAAAACAGGCGACACTCTAACCTTACCTAGAAAAACGTGTACAGCGGAAGACAAAAAGCGGAAAAGTGACTAGCAATGCCATTCAAAACGAGCACACATATAGTGGTGGAAGGAGAGGAAGGGTCCCCCCAAAAAACTGGGAGAGTGGTCCTCCAGAAAAAGAGATTGTATGCAGAGATGAGAGTATGGAGGGGGGAAACCCGAAACGAAAGAAAGTTTTCTTCTTTCCTGGGTTGACTGAGTTTATGGATGGAGCAGAATATCATAAACAAAACGTCAGGTAGAACTGAATCAGTGGGCGGAGGGTGGAGCAGATTCAGATGACGTGAAGACAGTTCTTCTCAACAATCCCCGTCTAGATTGTTTGTTTCACGAAAGCGATATGTAGAACCAATTTGCGTTGTGCGCTGTTATTCAATTATCTGAGCAGGAAATTGGGAAAGTGTGAGAAAAAATATATACGATAGAGATGGAGAAAATAGGAAGCCAATCAAATAGTGAAGATTGTCGAGATTGGTGGACGAAAACTTATGAGGATTTCTTTTTTCTGAACCTGAAGGAGTCGGCAGAAGCTACGGGGAAATTCAATTAAATGTCTTCGAAACTCCGAAACACCATTCTTGGTGTTGTTAGGGAACGCCGGAAAATGGTAATTGGAACTCGGAAGTGACAAGCAAGGAGGAAAAGAAAAACTGGAAGTCGGAAGTCTCGAAGCTTGAATTATTCGATTTTCAACCGAAATTCTCAATTTACGACGATCCAATCGAATTTCATCTTAAACGCGCCATAACTTACTTCATAGTGATTTCCCAGAAAAGTTGCCAACTACAAAAATAAAGATCTGGACTTTCTTGCTGCAACCACATAATGTCAGACAAATCTGATCATTGGAAAAAATTTCTCAACCGCTTAAAGTTCATCATTTCGCAGCATTAATCTGTCCTTCAATCTGAAAATCACAAATCGGGCTTTTTTTCAGCATGTACTGTGATTCCAACATGAAAGTCAGGAGTACGAAGTGAATTTTTGAAAAGCAACACCTAGATTTCGCAAGATTCTGTTCTAGACGTTAGGATTCAGATCAACATTTGTTCAAGTGTTTCTGCAAAAAAGAAACTCGATAAAAGAACAAATTCTTGGAAGTGAAACTGAGAGGGCATTTTCATATTGTACTCTTCTTCTCCATTTTTTCATCTCTTTTTCCCAGTATCAATTCCATCTTCTCCTCCTCAAAAAACGAGGAGGCGGACACTTCTTCCTCTTTTTCTCTTCTGCTTCTAATATTCATATCGTTAGAATATTCGATTAGCGAAAATGTATATGAAGAGCCCGACGACGACTAGGACGACGGAGGAAGCAAAAAAACGACGAGGGAAATTCTTGTATATCATTGAAATATGAGAAATTTGCGACGAGAGTATGTGGATGTGTTTGTGCGTATGTGCAGTACGCCTTCTTGACAGAATACACATATTTCAACCGGGCCAAACGGGACCCATCTCCTAAAATTTAGTCTCTCCGAAAAAACCGCGTCATTTCTTTTCTCTTTTTTTTTATGAATGGGAAACAGAGGGCAATAACAAAAGTAACAAGGAAGCGGAATAGCAAAAGAGATGCTTTTTTTTCAAAAATTTAAAATTTTTGACTGTGGATTTCATGGAAGAGGAAAGACGAAGAGGAAGGAATTCGAAGTTCGAAGTCGTGATGGCTTCTGAGAGATTTACGGTGGCCGACGGTGATGTATGTGATGGAGCGCTGAAAAGAGATGCATTTCCTTTCGTTTTCTCAAGTGCACTTTTTCTGCCAATCCATTTCGGACGATTGGCTCTCCTTTCTCATTCAAGCCGAGAAGAGAAAAAACCAATTTCCTGGCGGCAAGAAGCACGAAGCCATTATTGAAAATTGGTGCCTCTCTCTCTTTCGAAACCCCCTCCAATCTTCAAAAAGGAAATGGGACCGACCTTTCTGAGCATTTCGTACATCGAGTTCTCGATTCCTTCGTCCACATTGCACGTCGATTCGTCAAGGAAGGCAATTGTGGGCTCAGCGAGCAGCATTCGAGCAAAACAAAGACGTTGTTGTTCTCCGGGAGAGAGCGTTTCTTGCCTGTAACGTGAAGTGGTTGAGAGGAAAAGAACTGAGACACAAACCATTCAAAGTCAACGCTATCGGTGAGATTTCCAACAATGACAAGCAAGTGACCGAGCTTAAGCTCGTGAAGAATCCGGACGATTTCTTCTGAAAGCCTCTCTATTAGAGGAATTTCGGTATCTTGTTCGTACCATCAGTTTCCATAGATTTCTCTTCATTTTCGATTGCTGGGAACAAAAGTTGCTGTTTCAATGACAATCTTCCGACCGGGAAATATGGTCGTTGTGGCAAAAAATATGCATCCGATTTCTCATAGAACTTCTTCAAAATCCCTTGATGTGGCCACATATCAGCAATCACTCTCATCAAAGACGTTTTCCCGATTCCACTGTCACCAGTGATCAACATTGTTTTGTTACGTGGCAGATTGAATGTCAAATCTGAAAAGAAAATCCTAGTCATTGATCTGAACATTGGGATTAGAATAATCCATTTTCGGATTTCATGAAAAAAAAACAACATACTTTCGATAATACGGATATTCGAGTTTGTTGGTGGACCAAACGATACATGTTCCGCTTCAATGAGATTTTCATCTCCGGATGTCTTGGCTGAAGGATCAGAATTTCGACGGAATCCATCGTTCTCAATTCCAGTCTGATAAAGTTTGCCATTGTCCACAAACTCGCTCACTCTGAAAACTTCAATGTCAACCAGCCCCAGAAAGTTCATACCTCATAATGTATCCTCCCAACTCGGCAATGTTCATTGCCAAATCTGTGAGTCTGGTGAAACAGTTAATCAGGTAGATGAAATAGAAGGCGTTCTGAAAATATCTTCGTGTTTTTCGATTTGCAAAAAGTAGTCTTACATTACTGATCTGCCCTGAAAGCTTAGCTGGACTCAAGTTGTCATACATGTGGAACACGAAAAGTGGGAACAGTTGCAGAATGTAGGACATGCATCCGCCATAGTAATCGAAGAAAGATTGGAAGACTGAAAAAATAAATATTGGACAATGAATAGTGAAAAGCCTAACATTGAGATGGGAATCTCCAGCACATAAATGTGAAAAGTCTTCTGAAAAGTTGATCGAAAGAAAGATCGGAGAAGATATGTTCGAATTCCGCAGACTTGAAGAATGTCGATTCTTCAGCATTGACACGAACTGATACATGCTTGTATCTGGAAAATTCCATGGTTCTCAGACTCTTAGTGTTTCGAAAAAGTACCTGAAATCGCCTTCTGCTTTCTCCACGCGAGCCGCCCATGGAGTGATTGGAGAAATCAAGATTCTGTTGATGATGACACCAATAGCGAAGTAGGCGAAGATCATTCCGAATCCCCACCCTCCAGCACTGAATTTCACTATTCTCAACACAGTATCCTTTTCATTCTTACGTTTCCCAAACTCTCACACCATAGTATGAGATAATAAATGGCGATAATAGAACAGTTGGGATGATGCTGGTACCCAAAAGTTTAGTTAGTTTATCTGCATCTTGCGTGATTCTTTGATCTCTACAATTTCTCAAATTTGACTTCAGGAATTAGATTTCCAACTAACGGATTGTCGATTCCCTGATCGTCAACTCCATTTAACTGATAATAGAAGTTGTTCCGGTAGTAGATTTTATGGAGGCACTGAACCAGGTTCTTGCGTTGTTGAATGTACAAGCACCAGGAGAAAAAGTTCATCAGAGCCATGAGCTGAAACTTGTTGATTTAAATTAATCAAAACTCTATGAGTCCCATACCAGACATAAACCAAGGTAGCACAGGGAGGCTACCCAGAAAATGTGCCAGAATTTCGGTTCATCTCTCTCGATCAAAGCTACGTAGAACTTTCCAGGAATCACTCCAGTTTTGTAGTTCACAATCTCATCTGAAAGAAACATTGATACCAACTCAGAAACTACGAACAGTGCTCTCTCGGTCCACCAATAACGTATTACATCTATCATGTGCGGTAGTGTGATACGTCGTTGGTACCCCGAGAGTTGGAACTGCTCTCCGAACGGAATAATAACTGACTTCCAACAGAAGCAGCAATAGTGAGGGCAGTCAGTGCCAGAGTGAGCGAAGTGTTCGAATAAATGAGCGGGAAGAGACGGAAGAGATTGTAAAAGACGCGGAAACCGAAGTGAAACTTCTTCTCAATCACTTGCAGCTTACCCATTTTATCTGAAAACTTGAGATGCGATAGGGGAACAGGGCGGAGACTGATCGCAATATGAACTTTGATGTATGCAGAGAAATAGTGCGGAAAAGAGGGAGAGGTAGACAGAGATGAGATGCACTGATAAAAAAGGGAAGCGACGGATAGTTTAAAGAGAACACAATCTGAACGATCGAGAAGTGCTTTTTGCGTTGGTGTGGAGACAGATTGATAACAGTTTTGATTGGTTATTTTGCATTTTGCACACTGAATGAGAGACTTGTAAACTATTCTCTGTCAGTTTAGAAATATAACCTCGACTGTTTAGTACTGACGATTCATTAGTGTCAGTCTTCAATTATTTACAAGAAGATTCCTTGACTCCTTTAGTTTAATATTTCTCCGAATCTACATCCAGGTGAAGTCGACCCTGCAGATTCTGTTTTTTGAAATGAAAACCGACAAAATTCTGAATCTGTATCGATTGTTCCTTAACCCAAATTGAGGTCAACTGGAGGAGTCGAGGAATCCTCTTGTAAAACCGAAAAATCAGTTTTGTATTTTTTTTCAAAGTTTGAATCTCGATTTCCTGTTATCACTCCGATTTCCATGATATCTTGAAGAAAATAGAAAAATTATGATATTCCAGTTTCAACTTTCCGACAATGTATTTACCAACAACATTGTCATATATTTCTTAAAGCCGATAAGAACGTACTCGGGTGTTGAAACTTCAGGTCGGAAGTTAATCGGATTATGGAAGAAAATTACAGCTAGAATCTTTTTAATTGTAAACTTTTCAAAAAGTGGTAGTGAGTTTTAATTGACGAAATCCGGAAAACTCCGAAAAGAATCTGACATCCTCTCTTCCACTTCTCATTTTGACAAGTTTCTCCTTTCGAACAACTTACATTCATTTATTGTGGTTGGTAGAACGACAAAATCAGACATGATAATGAACAGATGTAGGTCAGAAAAAAATGGGCATGGAGAGACAAGAACGACGGATAGATAAAGAGAGGACAAATGATCGATGAGTACTACCCGAGAGAAAAAAAGAGGAAGGCAATTCCATACTGCAACAGGGTAGGTGGAGGAATTGAATGATTTTTATTAGCGTTTTTTCGAGAGAAAACAATACCGATGAAACAAAAGAGACCGCAAATTAATCAAGCAAAAAATGATAGAAGCCCAATGAGAAAAGAGTGGCTCGATGCACCTATTTATGACCACGGAGATTATATCTGCGAATCGAGTTATCAGTTGGAAGTTGATTTATCGGTAGCGTTTCTTATCTGTGGCACGTACGAGAGAAGCCAGGAATGAAGATGGAGTTTTCCCGAAAAAAGCTTACAGAGCAAATTATGAACTGTCAAGTTTGCATTTTTGAGTTGAAAAGATTATAATTACTGTGTGTCGTTTGTATTCGTATACGAGAACAACGGTCTAGTTTGGTTATGCCATTATCTCAAACAGGACCGTAGTGGCACTATCTAAGTGCAGCTGTGGGAAAAAGGGTCGACTCGTGAGAACCCGGAAGGTTCTCACGCAGCACCCGTGGGACCCATGTATCTTTCACAGACACCGCTCAAAGGACAGGTGGGTCGATGATAATGGCAACGTCTCGCCTTTGTCCATGGATCCATGAGTACCTTCATTTTCCCATGGGTCTGTGTTGGTACCTGCTCTTCACCATTCTAAGTGTCTTCACAAACTTCTCCATGAGAAACTTCCGGTTTCTCACGAGTGCTTGTTACCACAGTTGTACTCATATAGGCTCCGCCCACCAAAAAAAGACTAGACGTTAGGATAAAATCATTCAGACCTGTTTTGTATCGCATTTTTGTATCGTCCAAGGTGGTGATCTTTTATAGCAGTTCTCGAATCGAAATTTTCTTTTTCTTGTTTTGAGTTCAATTTTTATATGCGTCATAATCATAAATTAGGCATCCTTAAGAACTTCGGCCAGTTTAATGGTACTCCACGCTGTAGGTAGTCAGACCTAAAAGAAGTTTACAGTCGGCGTATACATCTAATTAGTTATGGACGTTGCTAGTTGCTATGCTCGTAATCTTTAGATACATTAACAATTTTAGATTACTCGGCTCGCATCCTTACCAACATCAGTTATTCCTTCATGAAACTTTCAGAAGTATGTTCTCAGTTTCTCTGCTTATTAAACATTTTCATTCATTTTCCCAGCAGTAGCTGGGCGAGGTTCCCATGGTTTTCTACTACCACCTGCCTTTTCAGCGGCACCCTTCAATGTTTTCACACATTTCAGCCGACACAAGGGTCTCTATGAGAACTTTCCGGTTTCTCACGCACCCCGTTCCCACGATTGTACTCACGCTCCGTTCTGCCACATAAATATAGTAGATATCCTGATAGAATCATTCAACCCTGTTTTGCATTGTCAGTTATGGCAACCATTTTTTAAGAGCTCTTAAATCCAATACTTATTTCTTTTTTGATTAGTCTTCTATATTTTAAGGCTTGCGTTTTCATTTGCATCAAGTGCTCATCAACTCCTGCAGCCTTGAACATGTGTAACAGTTCCGAACCACTAACTCCGATTTCTATAGGTTTTCTTCTGGCGAACTTGATTGACTAAATTAAGTCAAAAAAATATGCCCGGAATCCTTCAATTCTCTCTCAAAATTGTTTCTCAATCCCTAAACTTCGATAGCCGAGTCCTTTTAGCATCAGTAGATTCCCAGAGGCCTTCCACCTCCGCTTTACAATCACCGGCTCTCGTTCCCACGCAGTAATTCCTTTATGGTCTGCGGTACGAAAAAGAGGTCGGCAGTATACTATTTTTACGACTCCGCCCACAAAAGACAATGCAGGTCGGCAAAGGGCATCGGTCAGTCTTTCAGTCTCATCCGAGACTCTTTACTCTGTACTCTTGGAGGCACTTCATTCTCCCTTCATTACTCTAAACGAGGTTCCCATGGCCTGCTCTTTCAGTGGCACCTTTGAACGTCTTCACACAGTTGAGCATTGTTCTCATGGGTGATCCGTGAGAATCTTCCGAATGAGCGCACCCCGTTCCCACGATTGTACTCATGCTCCGCTCTCTCACAGTAAATATCCTGATTGAATCATTTTCATACCTGGTGACATGATGACCAGTTTCTGAAAGTCTCTAATCCGATATTTTCTTTTTTGTTTTGAGTAATCATTTTGAATCGTATTATCGTCTCTTCATTCTACCTATTCCAATTTATTTAAAGAGCCGCTCATTAACTTTTACATCATTTCAGATCGACATCAACCATGAACCCAACTGTTGTGAAATTCTCCAAGCAATTTGAGAAGGTGGTCAAATCTTCGAAGCCTTCCAAAAAAGTCTGCATCCTTCCATTCCTCCGATCCCTCCTCGACGACGAATCCAAGGAGGACATCATCTGCTGGACGAACAAATCGGAACTCGAGTTTCGTCTGGTGGATCAGAAGAAAGTGGCCGAGTTGTGGGGAAAGACCAAGCCTGGCAGAAAAGTCAAGATCATGAGCTACGACAACATGGCTCGTTCTCTCAGAGAGTTCGTCAAAGCGAAATTGTTGGAGAAGATGGAAGGAAGATTCTGTGGGTATCGCTTCGTGAAACCTCTCTCATTCGGAATCAATCAGATACTCGATAACAACGTCCGAAGTCAAGTGTCCAGGTTGGTAGGAATATATTGTTGAGTTACAGAGAAAAGAGAAAATACAGAGAATAATGCATGTCCCCTGAAACACGGGGTTTCTAATTATTTCAGGTTCATCTGCTTCTTCATCAAACGGATCCGTTTACTGCACCCAATATAATGCATCCTCAAACCATTACAGAGATATATAATGCATCCGTAACATGTCCATCTGATTTCATTTTTTACCACTGCCCTGTTTTCAGCCCACGAGTAACTCCAAGTTTCTCGACTTCACCAGGGGTCACATCTTCCTCTAGTGGATCTCCCTCATCAATTCCATCCACCTCTTCTGGAAGTCCTGTTACCCGTTTCAACATGGGTCAGACGATCTCTCCGATTCCATCTCCGTCGTCACCAGTCTTTCCAGATGCCGTCACCCTGGCCCTCATAAAGACGATGACTCCTGCTCAGTTGCAGGAAGTGTGGCAAATAATCTCCCAACTTCCATTGATTCAATAGTTCTTGAATCTGAAAATCTTATTGTTCTGGTTTCGAATAATGCTTAATATCTTGGAAGTCTTTAAAAAGAAGGACTTATCCCCCAACCCATTTCGTGTACTACTTTTGTACTTGTGTCCAATTTCCCGTTTTTATCGTTATTTTTGTGAAAGTTCAAAAATACTAATAATAAATTATGAAAATAGGTGCGCTTTTACAACCAGTTTTCATCGAATACACAGAATTTGAGAACCTCAATGTCACAGAACATCGTATTCCATCAGAAACTTATTTTTTCCCAAAAACGAAGACTTTTTCCCAAAAACCGTGTAGACTTCTTTGCGACTACTTCTTTAGCATGATCCATTTCTCTGAGGTGCGCCTACAGCGCCCCAGCTCCCTTCTCTTGACACAAATCACAAAAAAAATCAACGGCTGGTCGTGGTTTGTGTATGTGTCGAGTTTCTGCCGCGACGAGTATTAATACAGCTGACCGAAACCGAATTGTATTACACTCAGCATGGGTGGTTTTTTGTCTCATCTAAAACCTGAAATCAACTCTGAAATTCTCGCTGCTTCTTGTGGTCCGATACGTGGCAATGTGTATCGTCATGTGAGTTTGGTATGAGTTTGAAATTTGAAAACTGACCAGTTCCAGAAAGATATAATAGTGGATGGATACCTTGGAGTTCCGTTCTCAGAACCACCTGGAAGATTCGAGAAGCCAATGGAAGCGAATTTGTGGACAGAAGTGAAGGAGTGTACAAAGTATGGACCTGGTTGTCCTCAAAGTGGAGTTTTTGAACAGGTGATAAGCTTTCTAGAAAGATGGACTAATTGGTGTAAAATTCAGATGAAGGATCAATGGGGTCTCTTCTTCGATGAGAAAACCTGTCTAACTCTGAATGTGTTTGCTCCAAGATGTAGTTCAGTTAGTTTTCATTACTCCCCTTCAGTTTCAATGACTACATTTCAGCCTTCCGGACTTCCAGTAATGGTGAACATATTCGGGGGTGGATTTGAGATGGGAACATCGGCTGCTTATGATGATTATTCGATTACTGGAATTCTTCCCTTGAAAAATGTCATAGTGGTCACAATCAACTACCGAGTAGGAGTACTTGGTTTCTTCACAACTGGAGATGATGTTTGCACCGGAAACTTGGCTTTATGGGATCAAATGTTGGCTCTGAAATGGGTTCAGATGCACATTCATAGTTTTGGAGGAGATCCAAACAACGTGACAACTTTTGGGTGTAGTGCCGGAGGAGTTTGTGCAGATTTGCTCACTTTGAGTCCTCATTCTAGAGGTAAGATTTTGATGGGGTACCACTTTTTTTTTTTTGCATTTTCAGATCTCTTTCAAAAATGCATATCCATGTCAGGAAGTGCTGACTGTGAAATGGCTTGTCGATCGAAAGAAAATCAAGCGATGATTTTCAAGGAGTTCGCTGAGGCTAATGGATTCTATGAAAGAGGTTATCTCTTTGTTGCAACTCAAACTCAAGAAACATTTTCAGATTCTTTGAGTCTTCTGAAATGGTATCAAAACCAAAGTATGGAGGTCTTGAACCAGTTCAGCACCTTCAAATTTTCACCATCCGGATTCATGTCGTGTGCTCCTAATCTGGACGGCGACTTTTTTCCAAAGCCGTTGGAAGTGTTGAGAAAAGAGGCACCGAAAAAGACATTCATTTTTGGAAGAACCGAGTTCGAAGGGCTTATCATGGGTGAGCTTTATAGTTATTCAAGATAAATCATTTCAAGTTTAGCTATTCCTGATCCAATGTATTCCCGAATTGGAGGTAGTATCGAAGAGTCGACATCCAAATTGTTCAAGGCGGATGTCGTGCAGAACCCGGAGGTTGTCCAGGATAGCATTAAAAGTTTCTACATGGATGGGATAGATGAATCAGACTCAAAATCTATCCGAAAACGATTCATTGAAGTCTGTGGTAAAGCAAATTTCTTGAAACCTACGCTATCGTTTCCAGTTTCTTGGTGATGCAGTGTTCAATGCAGGGATTCTGAGTTCTGCCCGAGCAGCGGCGGAATCGGGACATTATGTCTTCCTGTACTCATTTGACTACTGTAATGCAAGTGGTTATGGCCATCTGAAAGAACTTCTGGATTTCCATGCATCGAGTCATGGAAACGACTTTCGGTACATTTTTGGAAGTGGAGGCTACGAAAAGTTTGAACCAACTGAAGAAGAATTTCAAGTCATCGAGAATATGTCGTCTATGTTCAGTGATTTCGCGAAATACGGGTTTGTGAATGGTTATGGTCAAAGATATTCGAAAAATTCATTTCAGAGATCCAAACAAAAAGGGTGGATGTGGGAACTGGGAAAAGTACAGTCCGCAATTCCCTGGAAACTATTTCAAGATCAATCATCCAACGAGGGCCATGAGCGACGACATTTTAAATGAGCGACTGAAAAAGTTGATGATGGTCGAAAGAAAGAAAATAACGCTTTGATTGATTGAGATCCTTGTACCGTGTGAGGAATCATGTTCTAAAATGTATCGTGAAGTAGCCTATATTTTCACAATAAATCCTTTCAAAACATTACATTCGCATCATTCTTAGATCAAAGGAACAGTATCAATGAAACACGGAGCACCGTTCGCTCAAACACTTTCTAATCCGATCATGACACTTCCTAATCCCATCCGTAATCCGTTTCTTCATAGAACACATGTCTAGTGTGTGATGGTTGTCTACAGTTTTCGTACCGGGTGGTACGATGACTTCATAAAAAATGAAGGTTTCATTTAATCTTGTTTGTGAAGCCTATTGACTTTCATATAAAACTGATGCTCGGCGGGCACTGAAGACGGCAAGTTTTTTGATCAAACTTTTGATTGACACGTTTTTGACTAAAGATGTCATCAGCTATCAGTTCTAATTCATAAAAATGGCAACATTGTTTAGACTCGTTTTCAATTTCTCGTCCTTTTCTTCATACGTCCACAAACTATTTAAAGTTGGTCTACACTAACGGCGGGAAAATAAATTCTCTGTAGACGGCTTGAATTTTCGTTTTTTTTTCGATTTTCGCTTCTTTCCAGTCTCTGCGGAATCAACGGAATTTTACTTTTGGCAGAATGGGAGGTTATTTATCACATCTGCAGCGTGAACCAAACTCTGAAATTCTCAATGCCAAATTTGGTCCGATCAGAGGAAACGTCTATAGACATGTGAGTTAACCCAAACTTTCAAGTTCATGATTAATTTTCAGAAAGACAAAATCGTCGATGGCTACCTTGGAATACCATTCGCCAAACCTCCAATCGGAGAGCTCCGTTTCAAGAAACCGCAACCAGCCGAGGCTTGGAATGAAACAAAAGACTGCACAAAATACGGTCCAAGAAGTCCCCAATCTGGTCCGTTCGCTGAAATCATCAGATTCGAGACGGACGACGTAGCTGACGAGGCGAACTGTCTCACTCTCAACGTTTTCGCTCCGAAGTGGAAGTCTGAAGAAAACGTTAGTGCTTCACTTTTTTTTCAATCAAATCTCAATGTCAAACTTTCAGAAGGAAAAACGCCCTGTGATGGTGTACATTCACGGTGGTGGTTTCGAGT
The DNA here is from genome assembly GCA_900536305.3 of Caenorhabditis sp. 40 LS-2015. Taxonomy (NCBI): domain Eukaryota; kingdom Metazoa; phylum Nematoda; class Chromadorea; order Rhabditida; family Rhabditidae; genus Caenorhabditis; species Caenorhabditis tribulationis. The sequence continues at coordinate 174,673 of LR544096.1, forward strand.
GTTCAGCATCCAAAGATTACTGTGACTACTCGATTTCCGGAACCCTCCCACTGAAAGATGTTGTCGTGGTCACAATGAATTATCGAATCGGAATTCTTGGATTCTTCTCCACAGGAGACCGTGTTTGTCCCGGAAACTTTGCTCTCTGGGATCTTACTTTAGGATTGGAATGGGTCAACAGACACATTTCCGTTTTTGGAGGAGATCCGAATAATGTGACGATTTTCGGACAGAGTGCAGGTGCTGCGTTGGTGGATATACTCTCATTGAGCCCGAATTCCAGAGGTTAGACTGTTAGAACATTCAAATTGAGCAACTATTCTCATTTTCAGATTTGTTTCACAGTGTAATTGTGATGTCTGGTGGTGCCCTCTGTGAGTATGCAGTCCGTACAGCTGAGAGTCAAGGAAACGTTTGCAAAGAGTTTGTACGTCATCTGGGATACAAAGGAGACGGTAATTCGGAGGATGTGCTCGATTGGATCAGAGAACGACCGATTGAAGATATTCAAAAAATGAATCAATTCGTTATACCCGCTTCTGGAATCCTTGCCTACGTTCCGAATTTGGATGGTGACTTTCTTCCGAAACCTCTAAACGAGATGAGAAGAGAATCTCCAAAGAAGAATATGATGCTTGGATTCACAGAACAAGAAGGGCTCTTTTTCGAGTTTTTGATACGCGATCCAACGCCACCATTGGAAGCATTGCAGAGATATATCAATCAGTTCTATAAAGAAGACACTGGAAAAGATTACCAAAATGTTCGCAGTGAGATGTTCGAGTTCTACACTCGAGGTGTCGACAAGTCGGATGAGCTGAAGATAAGACAAGTTAACAATAATGTGAGTCATAGTTTTACGATAACGTTTAGAGCACAATTCTCCAGCTCTTTGCGGATGCTCTCTTCACCGCTGGCATATTCGAGAATGCTCAGTGTTGCCTGAAGTCCGAACACAATGTATGGTTGTACATTTTCGACTACTGTGAGCCATCCGGATACGGTCCTCAGAAAGAGTTCATGTCTTCCATGGAAGCAACTCATGCCACTGATCTGAGATATGTTCTAGGAGAAGGATTCTACAGTGAATTCCATCCGACTGACGAAGAATTAAAGATGATTGATAAGATGACAGAGATGTATAGCAACTTTGCCAAGCACGGGTAAGTAATCTAGCATCAAGATAATCGAAAATAATTTTTTTCAGAAATCCAAACGAGACGGGATCGAAAAACTGGGAACCTTACACTCTCGAGACCCCACGAAGACATTATCGGATCAGTTATCCACACGGCGAAATGAGAGATGACTGGAATTCGGAGAGAATGGACTATCTGGATGGAGTCAGAAGAAACAATAAGAATCTGGAGACTGTTGTTTATGGAAGATTGTGAAGGAGGTGTCTGCTTTTTTTGTCTGTGTCGTAGACTCTGCGATTGCTCTATTTTGTATTACGATTTCAATAAAGCGAATTTTGTCTAACCTAAAAAACAACGTTCAAAACTCGTTAGAACCTACTGAGAACACCACTACAGACCACCTGAACTGTTGTTGATCTTTTAGTTCAACACAGACAGTTTCCCAGTTCGAAACCCAGACAGACTGTTTTTTTACCCCTTTCGGTTGGTTTGTTCACATCATTAGTGTGTTCCTCCCACTTCAGTTCCAGTATAAAAGGACATTCGTACTAATAGGATAAAACCAAAATGGGTGGCCATTTGTCGCATCTCAAACCGGAACATCACTCGAACGTTTTCCTGGCGTCATGCGGTCCTGTTCGTGGAAATCTCTATCAACATGTAGGTGTTGAATTTGAACATTTTTAGACCTAACTTCATTTAGGATGAGAAGTCTGTTGATGGATTTTTGGGTATTCCATATGCGAAGCCACCAGTTGGAGATTTGAGATTCAAGAAACCGGTATTGTCAGAAATATGGACTGAACCCAGAGACTGTTTTGAATATGGTCCACGATGTCCTTCTTCCGGAATGTTCTATGAGAAAATAGACTTGAAGAATCAGGACGTACCGGATGAAGCAAAGTGTCTAACTTTGAATGTATTCCGACCAAGGTGGCAGTCAAGAGAATATGTAAGTCATTCATCAAGATCTTATTTTCAAAAGTTGAAATTTTCAGATCAAAAGACCGGTGATGGTATTCATCCATGGAGGAGGTTTCGAACTTTGCGCTTCGAGAGATTTTTGTGATTTCTCTATGACAGGGTGATTCTTGCACTGTTTACTCGAACAGTCGACAAGTTTCAGAACTCTTCCGCTGAAAGATGTGGTCTTAGTCACTATCAACTATCGTCTGGGAGCTCTTGGATTCTTCTCAACTGGAGATGCAACATGTCCTGGAAATTTCGGATTGTGGGATCAGACTCTTGCACTGGAATGGGTCCAGAAGCACATTGCATCTTTCGGAGGGGATCCAAACAATGTTACGATCTTTGGCCAAAGCGCTGGAGGTGTTAGTGTCGATTTGCTGTCGTTGAGTCCACATTCAAGAGGTGGAATGAGAACAAAAATGTGCGCAACAGTTTTCATTCTAGATCTCTTCCATAAATTCATACCAATGTCTGGCAGTGCTCATGTTCCGTGGGGCATTCGAACAGCATCAAATCAGCTAGAGGTTTCACTCGAATATTCTAGAAGCAAAGGTTTCACAGGAACCGGAACACTGGAACTTCTAGAGTTTATGAAAAACTTGCCAGCCGAAAAACTTCTCGAAAGAACTGGATTCGAACACTCGGTATCTGGAATGGTATCTTTTTCGCCGAATCTTGATGGGGATTTCTTTCCGAGACCACTTGATGAATTGAGAAAGGAGGCGTCGAAGAAGTCAGTGATGATTGGAATGACAGAGCATGAGGGACTGCTTTTTGGTTTGGAAATTGTAGTTTCCATTCTACACCTTTAATATTTCAGCATTTACCGAGCCTAACTTCACAACTTCGGAGGAAGTCATGAAAAGGAAAATTGCCGCGGAGTACAGAGGAGACTTGGTGGAAAATCCTGAAAAAGTTCATCAGGAAGTTTTCGATTACTACATGAATCTGACAGATATATCCGATGAGGAGAAACTCGTCGCGGTAGGTCCCCAAAAAAAAAGTCTGAATTGTAGAAATCTTCAGTACACCGGAGACTCCATTTTCAACGCAGGCGTTCTTTTGGCTGCGGAGAGTTTGGAAGCTCATGGAAACAATGTATTCTTCTACGTCTTCGACTACTGTAATCCAAACGGATTCGGTCCGATCGGTAACATACTTCCCTTCAAAGGTGGGACGTTCTGAAAATCCAAAAATTCAAAGTGAATTTTAAAGTTCCGACGCATTGTACAGAACTACGGTACATTATCGGAGAAGGAGTCTACAGTAAATTTGATTCGGATGAAGAGGACTTGAAAATGATGGAATACATGACAACACTGTTCACCAACTTTGCCAAATATGGGTATGTGGCCGCGGTCTCATTCTCTGTATAGTATAAAGTTTCCAGAAATCCCAACATCTCTGCTTCCAACAAATGGGAGGTCTACAAGTCGAGTCAAAACTCCAAACACTTTCACATTTGTTTTCCAGTGGGCGAGATGAGAGAAGAATTTCATAGAGGACGTTGCCAGTTTTTGAAAGAATTGAACAAACGGAACAAGGGGTACCTGCAGATCTTTTTCGACAAAAACAAGTGATTTTTTGTTCTAATTTCTGTTTGTTTTTCGATTTTGTGACTGGGCTGTGTTGTCAATAAACCACAAAGAGGCGGGGCGTTTGGAAAGAGAGTACACTTTGATCAGACAACTATTACACAATGTTTGGCAACGGCAGGCTATCGCGTATATAAATCTGGCCAGTTACGGGGTCAAAGATGTCTCCTGTTCTATTTTTATAGAACTAGTGATTGCTAATTTGATGATGGCATTTGTTATTTCAGTTTTAACATCTTTTTTGAATAATTCGTTAACTGTGACTGCGATCCTTGTAGAATGGGCGGATACCTTTCTCATCTGAAGGCCGAGCCACTTGATACTGTCCTGAATGCATCTTGTGGTCCTGTCAGAGGAAACTGTTACCGACATGTTAGTTTTCCCCCGGAAAATTCGATAACTTCAAACTTTGTTTCAGGGTGATAAAACTGTGAATGGATACCTTGGAATACCCTACGCTCAGCCACCAGTGGGGAATCTCCGTTTCGCAAAACCAATTCCTGCCGATGATTGGACTGAAACTAGAGATTGCACAGAATACGGACCGAGATGTCCACCGTCCGGTTTTGGAAACGAAAAAGGAATGCTTCATACTCCAGACACCCCGGATGAAGCAGGATGTTTGACTGTGAATGTCTTCGTTCCTGGATGGGAATCTGCTGAATATGTGAGTGCTTCTTTCAGAACATCAGAACTCAGGATTTTATATTTTTAGAAAAACAAACGACCAGTTATGGTGTACGTGCACGGAGGTGGATTTGAAGTGTCTTCATCCAGAGAATTCTGTGCTTATTCGATGTCGAGCACTCTCCCAATGAAAGATGTCATTCTTGTCACCCTCAACTACCGTCTTGGAATCCTCGGATTCTTCACAACTGGAGATGATGTTTGCCCTGGAAATTTCGGATTGTGGGATCAAACGCTAGCCTTGGAATGGGTCCAGAAGCATATCGCTTCTTTCGGGGGCGACCCGGAAAATGTGACTCTTTTCGGACAGAGTGCTGGTGGAGCTTGTGTAGACTTGCTTGCTCTGAGTCCGTATTGTAGAGGTACTGCTGTAGCTACAGAATTCTCAAAAGTTTTAACCTTTCAGATCTTTTCAAAAAAGTCATTCCCATGTCAGGATCTGCTCTGTGTGAATTCGCCGTGAGGACTGCCAAGAATGAAGCGGCAGTTTTCGATGATATGTTAGTGAGACTCGGATTTACTGGATCAGGTTTGTGGAGAAAAAAAGGCGGATCCTTAGATCAATTGAAATTCAGGATCCAAAGAAAGACTCGAGTTTATGAGAAGCCTCTCGTGGGAGAAACTTACTGGAAGAACTGGCTTCAGCTACAAGCAGTCAGGATTCATGAGTATGTGTCCAAACTATGACGGTGATTTCTTCCCGAAACCACTAGATGAGTTGAGAAAAGATGCATCGAAAAAAGTTCTGATGACAGGAATTGCTGGAAACGAAGGAATTCTTTTCGGTGAGATTAACAAATGAAACAACAAAAAGACAACCAACTTTCAGCGTTCAACCATCTCAGCGATCCTCACAAGAACTACGCGGAACTCATGAAAAATTGGATTGCATTGGACTACAAAGAAGACGTCGTGAATGATGTGGAAGGGATTCGCAAGGAGATTTTTGACTATTACACTAAAGACATTCCAAGTGATGAAGATTCAATGATGAGAAGAACTGCGGATTACGTTGGAGACTCGCTCTTCCACACTGGAATGCTGGCAACGGCTGAAAGTGCTGCAAGACATGGAGATGAAGTTTGGCTCTATATGTTCGATTACTGTAATCCGGATGGTTTTGGAGCAGTTAAGGATGCCCTTCCGTATGTTGGTAAGTCTTGATCAGTTCAACTAAGCAAACTGGTTATATTTTTAGCCCCAACTCACGGAATCGAGCTTCGCTATTTGTTCGGAGATGGAATCTTCAGCAAGTTCGAACCAAATGAAGAAGAGCTGAAAATGCTAAACAGACTGACTTCAATGTTCGCCAACTTTGCCAAGTATGGAAACCCAAATGAGACTGGATCCTCACAATGGGAGAGATACGATCCAAGTCGTCCAGGGAGACACTTCAGAATCAGTTGGCCAGACTGTCAGATGCAGGATGAATACTGTGGAGGGAGATGGAAATTCCTCGAGGAGATCCGGAAGAAGAACAAATGCTTCCAACAGAATGTCTTTGGGAAGAAGATGGATTGAACGTTTTTCAATTGTAAGTGTAAATATAGATATTAAAAATAGTTTTATATTTTGTTCCAGTATCGGGAGACAATAACTTGTCGGAATCATAGACAGAAAGAGTAAAAAAAATAGAGGAAAAAAGGGGACGGTCCGGTTTCGGGGAAACCACCATGACTAGAGAGATCACATCGTACAGCTTTTGGGTTCAAAAAAGGTTGAAACATATAAGATCAAGAAAAAAGAAAGGTGACAATTGACTAGAATCACTTTCAGCAAATGGAGAAAAAATACAAATCATTTTGGAATGTAGTCGAAGTACGAGAAAATGCAATGTACTGCGGTAAAATAATACTGCGAAATGACGCAACAGAAGGACAGAGACTGGCTCTTATGGCATGACTAGAATTCACTCAGCAAAAACGGAGATCTGTGACAAGATCAAAAACGGATTAACTAGAAACGGGAGATCAATGGGAAAGCCAATTGAAGAACGAATAGGAAAACGAGGTCAACTCGGGAGATACGTGCTGGGTTAAACTGATAACTGTTGACCGGGAGAAGACTAAAGGGATGGGTACACGGTGTTTCACATTGTTGGGATGACTCTTGAGAGAAGATCCTGAAGAGGTGATCGTTGACATGTTGTGGAGTGCAACTTGAGCATCTTTTTCGTTGGGAACGAGTTGAAGCAGGTGGAGCACGAAACGATGGTCGATAAGGACTGTGCTGGCGGGGAGATGGCTCCGAACTCGTTGCGAGGCTTGTGCCAACGACGATGGGATGCCAAATTGGCCGGACACGAGAACACCTGCAAAAAGCCCAATTGTTTGTGTTGGAATAAGCGGAAGCTGAGAAGAAATCGGGCCAGCTGGTTGGTATTGTAAAGAAGCCGTCACTCAGCAGGGGGTGTCGATAAACAGAGAAGGCAAGGGAAACCGACTTGCGAAGAGCACAGGATTACGGTGCTTGTCAAGTGGACCCCCCATGGATTAAGATGATTGTGCATGTGTGACGGTACAAGGGTCCGTGGTAAGTGATATTTCTGATTTGGGCAGGTGCAAGAAGAAAGGTTAAGTAGGCAACGGTGCTCATCAAGGAACTGCTTCTCATCATCTCACAACCCCTAATTATCCAAAAAACAAACCTTGTCACAATCGGGGCATTTGTATTCCTCGTGTGCAATTCTCGGACATTTGTGTTGTGCCAGCTTGAACACATCATCGTATTTCACCTTGCACAGCCGGCAGATACAGTCTCCGATGACATTCGGAATCTCGTCGATCTTTTGTCTCGATTCTTCAGTCACCTGGAAATGAAATGCAATTAACATGAAACACCCATGGCTATTGACAGCTTCCGATTATTGCTACTGTTCAAACTAACCTCAACATATGCTGCAGTTTCATCCAACAGATCAGCTTCCTTCTGGAGCTCTTCCACGGATTTTACATCAGTCGCGTCCTGAAATCACAAAAAAAACACTCGGTGTCATTAGCCATAAATCAAGTCTCCGGCACTCGATGAGATTGTCACAGAATACCGACGACAAAAGTGGCAGACGGTCGCCAGTCAGCGGGTGGTAATTAACCCTTGAAGCTTTTGCTCCGTTCCTCCCTTTTTTCTGCGCCGCTCTTTCTTTCCGCTCCTTCTGTCTCTTTTTCTTTCGAAAAGCTCTCATATGCTAATCACGTCTAATTAGGAAAACCCGGTACGGAGCAATTCTCAAAAAGAAAGCGCCGAGCAGAAGCTCAGAAGAAACCGATCATCACAATGGGGGCTCACCTTAATGAACATTCCGCTGACTGGAGAATTGGTCACGATGTCCTCGTTGAGCTTTCGGATCTTGGACTTTTTGGGTTCTGGAGCCAGTTGACGTTTGCGGGATGGAGTTGATAGATGAACTTCTTTGGTGATCAGAGTCTCCGGGAATAACTGAAAGTAGGATAATGAAACCATGAATCACTTGTCTTCACTTATTAAAAACTACAGTACACCCTGTAACTCTTACCGATTGAGTTGAGAACTTGCTGAACTGAAGTTGTTGTTGCTGGATCTGATACAAGGCTAGCATCTGTTGAACCAGCGAGGGATTCCAGAACATTGGCATCGTTGGAAATGTCTGGGCTGGAATCGGAGTTTGAGTTGAGCAATCAAACTCGAATCCTTTGTCCAAGTTTTCATCATTGGAGATTGTGGAAGTAGTCGAGGGAACAGGACTGGGATTCGTCGACGACAATATTGCTTTGACCCAGAAGTCGCCCATAGGCACCATGGCCTACTGTAAAGATAACTTGTTGTTTTCGGAATCAAGAAAGAAAAGAGAGAAATTCAGAAGGATTACGGTAGACGATTAGAAATAAAAACGTCTCCTTCCTGTGACCGTCTGCTGGCCGCAATTGACCGTGGCACATACACACACTAACCTCCTTTTATATTCGAAGGCACCAGGCTGGCAGCTGCTGCTCCCGAGTCTCCGCCCCGAAGACACCTTCTATGGGAGGAGGTGGAGAGAAGAGAATGGGAGGAGGGGAGCGAGGAGCAATTAACATAGAAATTGGGTCGAGATTTTTGTTTTTGGCTGAATGGTGTGAAGTCAGATAGGACATGTAGCTGACAGGCGATTTATCAAAAGTGTGCGAAAATTGGAAGGAGGTTGAATGAAAAATCTATCTTTTTGGAACTGGAAGAGGGAAATTTGCAGGAAAAATCTTCAACGGGAACCAGGATCTTGAACGGATGGATGATTATAGATTAATTTTTAGAGAGTTTGAGCTTCTCCAAAGTGCTTATTTAAAGGAGTCAAGACCATCCAAAAATATTTTGAAATAAAAAAGAAGAGCTCTAAAAAGTTCTCAAGCACCTAGACACGTTCCAAGCATAAGATGATTTTTTTCCCCTGTTTCGCCATTTTTTCCACATTGGTTCATGTGAAACGAAAAATGGCATGTTTGGAAGAATTCCCCTGCAATTTGTGACAATTCTTGGATTTTCAGATTTCCTCCGGTCTTCAACAGATCGGGAAATTGAGCAGAACGTTTTAGTGAGGAGGACGCTCTTCACCGTCACTTTGACGAAATTTATCAGTCACAAGAACCGGTATCATTTTGGTGAAAACAAGAGTCTCAGGATTTACGGCTGGATGTTCCAGGACCTATGTTTCGTTCAGATTCTCGATGTGACGCTTCTTTTTTTGAATGATGAAATTTGACAAAGCTTGATTAGAACTTCGGAGTCAAAGATAAAAGTTGAAAAGAACCCGAAATACAAATCTAATTGGTTATTTGAAGCATCAGAACACTGTACATATTCATCGTCATTCTGTGTCGCCCATGACAATTTTCTCAATTTTCCCCTACCGTAACAATTTTCCTACAACCCATAAATTTCGTTGACGAAACTGTTATAAACGGTATAGCCAGGTGTCTCAATCCATTCACCTAATTGAAGAACAATATGCGTTACGGAACCCTTGTATAACTCCACGCGCAATAAGAAGGCGTCAATTAGAAGACGTGTCTCCATTCACCTCCCCCTTCTCTTCTTTTCAATCGCCCAAAATTGTTTACCACTTGTTGCCAGCTCTTCCGAGAGTCAATCACGTTGTTTCTGTATTGGGTGGCAACCCGCTTCTTCTTTTCCTCCGTGGGGCAGGTGTCTCCTGGTGTCTCTTGGGACGAGCCGCCCGTGTTTGGAAATGCATATGATGAGTTGAAGAAGAAGAGCATAAATTACAAAGTGAAGAGTGCATTAAGGCGGCGCCGTGGTGGGACCGAGGATGACACCGGTGGTGCCAGGCGCGCGTTCGCGGTGTTCCGATTTGTCGTCATGACGATTTTTGGGACGAGATGGAGCCGGAGGGAAGATGTGACTTGATGAACAGGTTACGTGATGAATGCTCCATATTGAGGGGACGGATGGGGGAGCCAGAAGGAGGGAGTGGGAGAAGGGAAGCGATGTGGCCGAATTTAGATTTGAATTTCGAATGGAAGAGTACTCCATCTGTTCGGATAGCCAAAAAATGGAAACTCGAGGCAACTGGGGAACTGAAAAGTAATGCTCGTCTTTTTTATCTTAAAACTCAAGCTCCTGATAAAAATATATTACATTTGCTGATTTTCGGTGCACAATAGTCAACTTTGAGTAGTTGAAAAAATTTGTTCTAATGACCTGATTTTTTTTCAAATCCGTTGATCTTATAAAGCAGCTCTAGAACTCCATGTCTGCAGTGGATAACTGTTTTCTATAACGAAAATCGGGTGAGTTATGTCGCGTTGAAGATCAAAAATCGAAATTAGGGCGTTGCGGAATCAAAATTTTAGGATGTGTTCCTATTTATCAGACTAGGCAACGACTATCAGAAAAACTGTTACATTACAAAATAGATCTAGAGTTGCCTAACACACGCACAACTTTCCAGAAAGTTTGAGTAATTGAGAACCAGCTTTCAACTGCTCAAATTTGACCGTTTCTGACCGTTGTTCACTAAAAATTCCAAAATAGGATATCACTTTCGCCTGTTTTGTGGTGCTCAACAACGAAATAGTCCCACGACTACATATCTGGCTTCGAATATTCTCTAGCTAAATCCATCTGAAACTCTCTAACTTCCTCTTCATTCATCAACAGTCTGACAGCTGAATCGAGCCTCCTGGCGTCTCTACCATGCCCAATTAGTCGCATGTTGATGAATACCTAAAAGATAATCAATCAGTCGTCTCGTGCCCTTGCAGGCCACCAGCAGCAGGCCAGCCATCTGTACGTTCGCAAATACCCGTATCATTTCGATTTGCATACTGTACTACTTGCATCTGTCGTTGTGTCGTCTGTCGTCACAAGAATAACAAATCGAAGGTCTCCGTGTATATGGATGCCATCCTTTTCTCTCATCCATCCATCGAAATCGACACCTGTTCGAGAATCGGTAACGTGCCAATTAGAATTGAGAAAAGTGTGGGTTATTCGGGATGAAGCAGATGATGCTCCTCCGGGTCGAACTGGGTCAATCCTCTTCCCATCCAATTACTGTAGTAAGCCCATGGGGGATCAGAAGAAGAAGAAGAGTACCTTGAAGTGTCAAAAGAGTAAGGAAGACGTAAACAACCAATCTGCAAAGATTTTGATTCCAAATGCATTTGAGAGCACCGAAATGAAGTGTCAATCAAAAATCCTCCGGAAGAGAGGTGTGTTTGTGCATTGAAGAGCTTCGAGGGGACCTGCTGCCACATGCGTACCCGAGGAGACAAACAATGAATAATAGATGACAAAATGGGTCCGAGATATATGGGTTGTCATGTTCTAGCTTATAATATTGTTACATGGCTCCAACCTGTCTCCAACACATCACCACCTTCTGTTGACAGAATTTGCCACATCCAAAACATAAATTTCGTTGAATTTCCATTCAGAGTCCCGAGCGAGAAATGGACAGGGATCTTGGATAAGAAAACTGATTGACGTTTTTCTGAAACTTAATACTGAAGATTTTACATGCTCTTCTGATGCCTACAGCTGTGAATTTCTGATGTTTCAAATGTTTCAACCACTTTGAAATCTGTTCGTGCGATGATTCACACTAATGGTCATTGTTCACAAATTTCGAATTTCATAACCCGAAATTGGATTATTGTTCTGAAAGAGAAGATACTACATCTCTCAATTAGCAGGTCGGATTAAAGGGGAACAGTGCCCCGCGCGCTTTTCTTTTCGTTTCTTCGCATCTGTCCCGAGCTGTCTTCATCCATTTTCCGAATCCTCAAACGTTCATCGGGAAAAGAGGGGATTTTGATGGTGCGTGAGGGACCTAAGCGGAAGGAAAACAGCTGGAACGGATAAGAATGACCGGGTCATCGGAAGCCACCTGCTCCTGGACACAGTGCGGGAAACTGAATGCCCTTCTCTCTGTCTCGTGCAATTACTCTCAATTCAATGGTCGTGGTGGTGCCTCCTGGTATGCATTGGTATTATGGGGGAGGAGTGAGGTAATTAAGTGGAGGATAAGTGGTCATGTTATGGGTCAAACATGGACGAGACTGATACATTGGCAGGTGTTCGTATTAGGTAGCAGGGAATGATACAGGGTCATGACGGGGTAAGTTCGGAGGGTACTGTCAAGAAATTTTCTTTTTTCAAATTATCCGACTCTCTTGGTTCCGCTGGTAGACTTACTGAAGAGCAGGATTAAGTGGTCAAAACCATGTAAAATTTTCACAAGCTTTGAGGTTAACCCATTGTACAAAAAATTTCCTCGGCTCTTTCAGTGAAATTTTCTTGCATCCTGGGCCAAGGTAAAAACCGACCCTACAAATTCAAACTCTGGAGAAAAATCAGCAGCGAATTGTGTCGCTGATTCGAGTTGTGATCACCCAACGTTGGCGCTTTCACAAGTTGTGAGAACCAGCTGAACTGGAAGAGCCAAAGAATTCAACAGTCATTTCATCTTCTAACTATGTAGCACTCAATGTTAGAATCTCTGACGATTCTGATTCTCCATTCCAGATTTCTCAATGAGTTTGAGCTCAGATTCCAGTTTCACCACCGGACTCTATATTTCTTCCAAACACGTTTCCTTTCCGAGACCCATAAAATTCGAACCTTAATAACTCGAAGATTTGTATGCCCGGAGACTCCAGAATCGCTCCTCAGTTTTTACGAGCGTGTACTTCCTGTGCTTGCCGCATTTCGAAAGAAAGTGACAGTTTGTGTTGGTGCCAGTGTCCGAATGGATAAATGAAGGGGAGACTAGACATAAAAAGAAGGAAGACATGCAAATGTCATGGTATGGAAGGAACGAGAAGAAGGCCGAGTCGAAAAGCAGATGTTTTAGTGGTCGAAGAGGCAGATGGACACGTTTATGCCTCAAGAGAGAGAAGAAACGATGTGCTCGAACCAATAATGTGTTCATTGGGAAAGAAAAGGAACGCAGTCGGGTGGGGGAGAAGCAAACATCACATCGGCAGTAGATACTCGTAATCAGTTGTGGTATACAAGTTAAAAAGGAAAAGAGTCTGAAATGTGGACTCTGTGAAAAATGCAGTCATATAATACCCAGTAGAATTAACAACCGGGTGAAGGACATTTGAGAATAGTTATCTAGGCTTCTTCTTTCTTAGCTTCATATTTGATAGTCTTCTCATTGGCCTCTGCTAATGTATACTCGGCTGGTTTGTCTGTGAAAACGCAGAGAGCCAGAGTGTTGGCCTGAAAAAGGTATATTTTTTTCACCAAAGTTCAAATGACTTACAGTAATCATAACACCTCCAAGAATACACAAAACGATTCTCCACTCCACTGCACTGTCCTCGTTCTTCACAATGGCGGCGACAAGTGCTGGTCCAGTGATCAATGCCACTGATTTCATCCATTGAATTGTTGAAATGACGACATGGGCAAACTGTCTAAAAGTTTTCAAGGTTTTCAAGACTCTGAACTATTCGGGTACCTTGTATGAAGTGTGGCACACTTGTAGAATCCAGCACAGTTCAATGATAGGCATGAGAAAATGATGGAGAATAGAACGACGGAACAGTAATGATACTCTTGAGGAATGAAACTGAGAAGAGAGATAAGAACTCCAACGAGCCCCACGGAAATTGTGTTGAAAAAGAGCATCTTGGAACGTTCCGAGAAACATCTGGAATTCAAAAGGTCTTCTAAGAACGCATCAAAATCGTCTACTCACTTTGCTTTATCACTGATAACTCCACCGACAAGTTTGAGTGGCAATGGGAAGAACACCGACAGTGCAAGAAGGAATCCGGTTTCGGCGATGCTGAACTTCAGAATCCGATTGAAGAATATTGGTGCGTAGGTGTGCAAGAAGACGATCATTGACATTTCGGCGAACGCATTCAGAAATATACAAAGAACAACTGGAGATGTGAGAAGTTTCTGAAATCATAAGAAATTGAGAGGTGTACTAAACCAGTATACTCACTTTATAGGGAACTTCCACATTCTTAGTGTTCAAGTGTTGCTCCGATTTGTTTTTCTGGATTTTTCTCAATTCCGTTGAAGTAACTCGACTAGTTTTTTGTGGGTCATCAGTATACACGAGTGTCCATAAAATGAAAAAGATCAGGCCAAGGGCAGCATGTGCATAGAATGCCGTTCGCCATCCGAATCCTTCACAAATCTGAAAACATTTCATATAGCTTTGATTCTGGATCCCTCTAGATTACCGCTCCGGAAACTGCATTTGTGAGAACCGATGAGAAATTCGTAAACGAAGTGAGTGCTCCTAAGAATATGGCGGTTTCAGACAACGGTGCCCATCTGACAGTGATCAAACCGATCGCCGCAAAGTCTGCCGCAAACGCGAGACCCTGCAAAAATGGAGGTCAGTGACATTGCTATCAATCAGAAACAATGAGAAATCAAAGACAAACCTGACAGAACCGTGCGGCTAGCAGTGCGTAAAAAGAGGTCTGCGCGGCCAGTGGGATCAAAGTTGTGGCGATAACCGAGACGATTCCGGCTGTGAAGAATGTCCATCTAAAGATTTCTTAGTTTTGTTTAGGGTCCGAGATGTAACCGGAAGATCACAATTCTACAACATTCTACATGTTTTTTCAAAATTACCTTCCTCCAAACCGGACAAACACGTAGTTTACCGGAAAAGTGCCGATAATTGTACCCGCTGCCACGGCCCACATCAGGTATTTTTTGTCGTTTGGAGTATAATCAAAAATACTGGTAGTCTGAAATAAAGTTTTTTTGCAGGTTTCTGTGGTTCAGGATCTCACCTTATTTCCATCCTCCCTCGTAAAACTCATATCACTTTTCATACAAATAAAAGTGAAATTCATGACGACATAGTTGGAACAAACGGATACAAGGCATAGAAAACCAATGAGAACCACGAGCACTCTGTATTTGTTCGAGAGCAGACCCATTGTGAAATCTGAATGTTTAGTGTGTGTGTGGGGAATGAATGGATAACACCGTTTATATGTTGGAACGAAAACTCATCGAAATCATATTATATGGAAAGTGGGCGGAGACGTGTATGATGAGTCAGTTGAGAAGAGGTGAGAAGAGAGAACAAATGGAGACTAAACATGGAAAATACCCAGGTGAATGGACAACAGAGAAGAGTTCAGAAAGATCTTTTTGTTGTTCTGGAAGTTCTTTGTGTTTTAGAAAGTTTAAAGTTGTCTTAAGATTTTGGCTACTTCTGATATTCAAATATGAAAATTTGAGAAAGGAAGAGAATGAACGTTTGGAGAGTATAAGATCCGACCATGAACCATGTTCTCATTATTTTTGTCTACATATTGACGTAGAGTTTCTAGACATCTTGAATATTGTGTTGAACGGATGGGGCAAAAAAATTCTTCGCTTTCAAGTGTCATGATGGGTGTCTCAAGTACTGATCTGAAAACGAATTCAAATCAAATCAAGCGAAGAAATTCTCGACCTACTCTTCATTTCTGTCATTTCTATTGTCTCCTCCTACTTTTTGATATTTCGATGACATGATAATTTGTAAAGAACTAGTCGTCTTCAACGAACCTCCAAGTCAAAGATATATCAATTGCGTCGAAGAAATCACGGCGTCAGAGATCAGAATGTTTGGCGAAGAAGGATTACAAATCAGAAGCAAGAAAAGGGAAATCGTTCTTCTGGAAAGGTCAAAACATGACGATCAGAGAAAAGTGACCGAAGGATCGTGAGAGAAGACACTAATCTGTTTGTTCCGTTGATTTAAAAACATTTTCTCTATGTTTTCTCAACTGTTTTCAAAGGTTTTTATGTCTATTTGTTTGATTCTTTTTATGAAATACAAACCTATAAAACATGTACAATGAAAATATAATTGGGTAGTTTTTACTTTCGAAAATTGTGTTCAGAAGAATATTCAGACCGACAGTGACTTTTAAAAGTGGGATGAATCATCGGAGGGATGGTTGTTTGATTTTCAAAAAGTTTCACATCAAAGAAACGAACGTTTTTGATGTTCGATATAGTTTCGAGCGATTATCCAACCGATCGATGTTGGCAGGTAGACGAGGTAACAATTTTTGGTCTTTCAGGTTGTGATGGTATTGAAAATCGGTCTCTGTCAACGTCATCTGCCAATGTGTAGATTTGGATGATTGACCTGGAAGTATATCTGAGAGCCAAGAAAACTTATGCATTCACGTTCTGATGAACGGTATTGAACGGCAGAGACGTGTCAGCTTGGTTTATAAGTCTCTCATATTCCCTTCTACTGAAAAACCTGTAAATTAGAACCTTCCGTTGAAAAGAATGTTAATTTAGCAACCGTCTTGTCGATGGTCTGAGCAGCCTAGAGTTACTAGCAACATCCGAGCGATGCTTGAGAGTACCGATCATTTCTTTATATCAAGCAACAACGAAACACACACAGGGGTATACATTTTTATTGAACAGATAGTGTACAAGTTAGTAGGACATTTCAAGATTTAGTAGGACGTGTGGTGGAATGAATATACAATATTACAGCGGACCATTCATCTAGTGGGCGGCTGCAGTTCCCTGATGAGCGTGAGTCTTGTCCCCGCACTGCTTCTGATCGGCACAATGACAGTTGGCACATTTACAGTCTCCCTTGCATCCGGATGGACAGCACTTCTTCTCACTGGCCTCCTCACAGCAGAACTTCTCGCAGCAATTGTCTCCAGTACACTCGCATTTGTCTCCGCATTTGCATTGCTTGTTTTTGCAGTCTGGAATATTAAGTTTTACATTCCTAGATAAACTACTAAAAATTGAAACGCACCACACTTGCAACCCATAGTTGATCCTTTGTTTCAGCCGATACTGAGCTGCCTTCTTCTTTGTCTTGCTTCCTTTTTATTCCTCTTTTTCTGTTGTTTACCGTTAATAATTTTTGATAAAAAGGGGTGGTCTGACTGCTGTCACAATGTACAAACGTAGGAAGAGAAAGAGATCATAAGGTTTTGGGAGGCCAAAAAACAAAAACGAATGTGCGTTTGCTCGTTGATTTTGAGCTCTAGTGTTTTCCTCCTCATTCTTAATTTTCACTTTCTGTTTTTGTTTGTTTTTCTAACGCTTAAAGTAGACCATTGCTGCTTTCCGCTTATTAGGCAAACGGCGGTAAACGCTACCGCGCCCGGCCGTACTAGGCCCCCGCGAAGTTTGAAACGCCCGCGAAATTTGAATTCAAAAGTTATTTTCAGATAATTTTCGATTTATTTTCCAGCGTTTTTCTTAATAAGTCATCAAAATAGTTTCTTTTTCGTTTTAAAAATGTATCGAAGAAATTAACCGAAATTCGCCTGAAAATAACTTTTGAATTCAAATTTCGCGGGCGTTTCAAACTTCGCGGGGGCCTAGTACGGCCGGGCGCGGTAGCGTTTACCGCCGTTTGCCTAATACTACTTCAACATATTTCTAGTTTCTGCTTTCATCAGTTATTGACCGTTGTGTGCAACCACTGTGACGTTACTAGTACAACATTCAACACGTGTTTCGTTCCAAATTTGATGAATTAAATAATGTTTTTTACTTGAAACATTGGACAGAAAGTATAGATAAGAAGCAAATTATAGATCGAAATAGAATTTAGTAGGTTGAGTGGTGTTGAAAGCATCGGAGTTATTTCTTCTCCTCGGTCTTCTCTGTTTTGCCTTCACAGCAAGATTTCTTCTCTTCGGCACAGCAACATTTGTCAGTGGTACATTTACAGTTGGCTTATCCGCCTTTCAATAAAGTTAACCAGTGGTCCTGGTTCAGCGGCCTTTTAATGACGAAAAATACGATTTTGTACAAGGGATCTCTACTTTATTCTAATCCAAGAACAAAGGAGCATCAAAAGAACCAAAAAGATAAACAAAACAATTAGAAAAACCAGTCAAAGCAAACTCTAAACTAGAAAACCCGAACACCAAACTCTAAGCTTATCGGAGAGATGGGCGGTGCGCGAGATTGCCACGTAGGCGGGATAGCGGAGCGTCGTTGCNCGCCTTTCTTACTCTTCTTCTCTGTTGCCGGAGGCATGCCCGCCGACTCGCACCCCATTCTTACGGTACACGCACATACTCGCAACGACGCTCCGCTATCCCGCCTACGTGGCAATCTCGCGCACCGCCCATCTCTCCGATAAGCTTAGAGTTTGGTGTTCGGGTTTTCTAGTTTAGAGTTTGCTTTGACTGGTTTTTCTAATTGTTTTGTTTATCTTTTTGGTTCTTTTGATGCTCCTTTGTTCTTGGATTAGAATAAAGTAGAGATCCCTTGTACAAAATCGTATTTTTCGTCATTAAAAGGCCGCTGAACCAGGACCACTGGTTAACTTGGGGGCCGAACCGTTTTTTCGTATTTTTGCCTGTGAATTTTCTGTGTGAATCGATTGAGCGAGTATAAAACTCGATCGATTTGGAAATTTGCGGTGGAAAGACAAGAATTAGTAGTAAAATTTGGATAAATTTTACGAAAATTTGTATAAATTGGCGTATTTATCGATTGATTGGCGAGGAGAAGACCAAAGTTGTATAAAACGTTTGGAAACCCAGGGAGAGCAGACTCGAGGCGAAAGTCGAAGTAAAATTTGGATAAATTTTACGGAAAATCGCAT